>JAJGRW010000302.1:152600-315064 GCA_025461045.1 Carex parvula | reverse complement strand
ACATCCTAATTCTACTCCAATCAGAAACCCTATCTTCTATACAACATAACATATCTAACATCTATTAATTTGAAGCCGCTAACTTTTATAAAAAAAACATAACTAACATCTAGATAAAAGTTCTAAAGAGAATTTAGAGAGACACTTCTTTTTGTTGATTGAAGGCAAAAGAGCAAGTTCTTACGAAGACGATTGATTTTTGCCTTTTGCCGATACTAGTGGCTGTTTCCCTCTCAACATATTTGAAAAGGATGCACTAAGATGGATCAGTATCCTCCCTGGTACCTGACTCAACACAATTGAGAAGGACGGTCCAGATTTACTCTTAGCCGGTGCTTGCTCGGATGGCGTATGGACAGTATCATTTGTGCTTTGAGATTCGTGCCAAGTTTAAAAGAACAATTTTGAACCGTCCGATTCAATTGTACTCAGTCTGGTAACATGAGAGGATGTGAATTCGTACTAAGATAGAGAGCTATATTGTATATCATTAACTGTGCATTCTCTTATCTAATTAAGTTGATTGGTACTAAATAACTACGGAAACAATCACTTTTGCAAGCACATTAAAAAAACAAGAAACATTTTTTTAAGTTCATAAATAATGTGAAAGATACATCATTGGTATTATTAGAGTTTCTAATCTGATATGGCAATTTCTAATTCAGTTTTAGAGATGTGAGAGAATTTTTTATTTAAAAATTATGCAGTAAAGTTTCTTGTTAAGAAAACTGTTTATAAACTCTATGTTGGCTAAATAATTGGCTCAAATTATTTTTCCTTTTTAATTTGTGGCTCAAATTATTTTTCTTTTTTAATAGAAACTCTAAAATTAATTTCAGGAATGTGAGAGTTAGAACTTTAGAGATTTCTAAAAAGTGAATAACAGTTATTTAGAAATTCATTTGAGTTACTGGAATGTATATGCTCTAAGGAATAACTTAATTGGTTCAGAATAACTGGAAGTACAAATAATTCCCAAATAGATAAAATCATAAATTCACGTCCATTCACCTGTCTTGGCTGAAACAAATTTTTTTGTCTAAAACAAAATTTTTGGATGAAATCAGAAACATGAATTTTACTAAAAGTTTACTGTTTTCGGCCTGCAAAAATAAAATTCGGACAAAACAGAAAATTCTTCGTAAACGCAAATTTTACTTTGTGAATTTAATTGACTTGTTTTTTTTTTGTCTTTTCTTTTTTTGACATCTTAGCCCATAAAATACTTAGCAGCTGTATGGGCAATCTGGCGTGAGAAAAATAGGCGAATCTTCAACAAAATCAAATCGGTGCACGTCCTAATAGAGGAGTAGAGGACACAGGGGGAGAGGTGCTCAGATGGCGGGAATAGGCATAAGCGAAATAGAGAGTGATAGATTTTTTGTGAATAGAGGTTTTTTTTTTTTTTTTCTAATTTTGTGATATTAACTAGGGCCCGGTAAATAACTTTTTATATATTTTTTAATACAAATTGTTAGATGCTGGTCGTCTAACTTTCAAAAAAAAAAAAAAAAATTACTTGGCAGCTTGTGAAGTCTAGTTTTGACTGGGGTATATGGCAGGAGAAGGAGATCTATGCTTCTTTTAACTTTCTCAAAGAAATGAAAAGAAAAAAAAAAAATAGATTTCATTGGTGTTGTTGGCTGTAGGGCTGAGTAAATCGTTTATAACTTGGTACAAAATCACTATTTTTGAATGGTCTATAATCTTCTAGAAACAATGATTTTATACCTATCTTAAAAAATAGCAAAATAATTTCAAAAAATATAAAATTTTGTATCTAAGCACATTTTAATATGAATATCATATTAAACGGTTCGGATCGACTGTTTAAACTATGAAAATAGAGATAACAATGTTAGAGCATAATGAGGCACAAAACCAATGAGATATTTTAACCCTACTCTTAGTAAAAACTAATTATAATGCCGTCTGGAGTAATTACCAAATAAACAATCAATTGTAGGCCAATTAGTAGATTAATAGGCTAAGTTGAAAGTTGTTGCTTGGGGGGCATTCCATCAATTTTATGTGTATATATGCCGTGCAAATATTTTCCACCGGACTTGGGTGTTTTCTACTATGCAATATTTAAATGGGTAATGTTAGTTTATATCTAACTTTTATGATAAATCCACATAATATCTTGAAAAGTAGTGAATAAAGCTAAAAAATTAAAATGATAAATGTGTTATTTGATTAATTAAATATAATGTGTATTAAATTTGTGTCAATTTGGAATTCAACTGATCATTTATTACAATGGCATATAACCTTCACCTTTATAATTTTTTAAATTGTCTGATGGAAGACTAAAAATCTTTCAAATCAACTTAAATTTGATAGACATGCTATTTACGAAATGAATAATATATTTGCAATTTTAGTTTTCTAATTTGAACAGTATTTTTTAAATTATCTAATAGATATAAAAAAAGTAAACTTACCATTAAATCATTAACCGTTGTATGGATCTTGTAGCATTAAAACTTGTGAAATAACATGGTGCCCTGCGTAAATGCTATTAAATATTTTTTTAAGGCAAATTCTTCTATGGACATAAGGACCTATTTGTAAAATGAGCATATTTTCATTTTCAAAGTTCAAACAGTCGATCCGACCATTCAACATTATCTCCATATTAAAATGTACTTGGTGGTCAAATTTTACATTTTTTTGAATTTTTTTACTATTTATTAAGATGGGTACAAAATTCAATGGTTTGAATTTAATTAGTTTTGTAAAATACTTAATAAATAGTCAAAAATTCAAAAAATGTAAAATTTGACCTCCAAGTACATTTTAATATGGAGATAATGTTGAACAGTCAGATCGACTGTTTGAACTTTGAAAATGAAAATATGTTCATTTTACAAATAGGTCCTTATGTCCATAGAAGCATCTCTTTTTTTTTAAATTTACTAAATATAAAAAAAAATAAACATAGGCTAGAATATCGTTCATATTCGGTTATCTTCGTTAGACTAATTAATATAGGTACATACACAAACACGCACATATGCTATGGTGTTTTGTGAAGTAACGGAGGTATTTTAAAATGGTAATAGATAGGGCATTCGCAAAAAAAAAAAAAAAAAAAAAAAAAACATGCATTTCCAAAAGTGATTATTTTCGTAGTTATTTTCGTAGCCCATAAAACAAGTGCGAAATTGCAAATTAAAACAAATGGCAATTACTTTATATATATTTGTTAATTATAATTGTAGTTATCTTTGGTTGATTTCATAGGATGCTCTGAAGCTAGGTTCCAATTATTCCAATTCAGAAACTGTTATCCTCATCTCATCACACAGAATTTAATTTAATTTAATTTCTCCAGCTACCACAGAACCTATATAGAGGTTGATTGAATGAGCACATGATACCGGCCCATATTTATGCTAACACATGATACCCTATATATATATTGAATGAGCACATGATATATATATATACCTATATATATATTTATGCTAACACATCAAAAAATGTAAAATTTGATCTGCAAGCACACTTTATTTAGATAATCATGTTGAACGGTTGGATCGACGATTTGAACTTTGAAAATGCATAGTGTTATCCGATGTCACCAAAAAAGAGGTGTCATCCGATCCCTCCTCATATATATATATATATACACACACATATTATTTTTTACAATTGATATGGTGTGTCATGGAATCTGTGAGCTAGCTAGCTGAAGAGCACATGCATTAAAGGTAATTAAGATAATTAACTAACTAACTAACTTGATCCTAATCAATTACGAGATCAGTACACGCTACATAATTACATCATGCCAAATCTCGTATCACCGGTCTATCTATCAATTCTATTATATTAACTCTATCATTCACGATAGAGTTATAATATTGAATCTATATATATATGATTGGTCGAAGAACCTAATTAACAAGAGCCTTCCATGTAATTTTTTTTTGAGAGAAGTCTTGTGTTTTAATTCCAGCTTATATGTATGTACGGACCATATATATTATTAATATCATCATATTTCTTGCTTAATCAAATAGGGTTACTGTGTTAGTAATCAGCTAACACGTACATGCATGCTCATTTAAGGCCACCTCATCATCCTCGTCACAAGATCCATATATAACGACGACTACAATAGCGATATGGACACATAAAACAATATAAATTATAAAACAACAACCACATTCATAAAAATAACATTTATAATAACAATGATTGATAATAGAAATTGTGGATTTAGTGCAGTGATATAATTTTCTCTCTCTTAACGGAGAGATATATGCGAGTTTTAATTTCAAAATAATATCTAAAAGATGTTGAGATGTACTGCGACTCTTTAATGAAAAAAAAACAATAATAATAGAATAAATAAGACAAGTTTGTTGTGTGTTTAAAAAACAATAGCTTAAGTTTAATGGACACTTAAGTGTACCGTTAATTTTTTTTTTGACAATAGTGGAGAGTGCCCACCTGTTTTATATTGAAACAAGGATAATAGTTTTTCTTACAAAAGCAATAATTACTATAGTAACTATTAGACATAAAAGATACAGGAACAACAATATTAAAGCATAACCCTTAGATGTCAGAGGAACAACTAAGGTATCTAAAACAGAATACATCTAAAAAATATAACAGAAAACAACAAAGTAAGCTATATGGCAAACAATATAGTAATCACAATCTCTAACGGAGAGGACAGTTATCACAACTAACATAAGATGAATATGTAGAACCAGATAAACCAGTAAAACTAGGAGAACCATCTGAGAGAGAAGAAGTAAAAGCTGAAAGGGCAGCAGCTTCTAAAGCTTCAGTGTCAACTAAAACACTAATAAAACACTAATGTAGTCAGATAGGTCAGACACATCTAACCCAAGTCTGGCCTCTCCCAACTCCAGCAGGGAGCTTGCCCTTTCCGGGGTAGCAGAGTTCAACAAGATTAGCAAGGGGTCTACCTGATTCAAGAGAGACATCCATAGGAAGAATTAAAGTTAGTTTAAAAAAATATCATCATTCTTAGATATGCACCAATAGAAGTTACGGGCAATTATAGAGGTGCATATACATTTAAGTGAGAGAATGGGAGAATGAGAGAAACATATTTTGTTTCTGGCCAACCATACAATCCAAAGTGTAGCTGCTCTAACAAGTTCAACTAAAAGGATATCTTTTAAAGGTATACAAGAATCTAAGTACCAAAGGTCTGTTAAGGTTTCACAATCATAGATAAAGCCATTGGGTTGTGCTATCCAAGTCCATATTGCAGAAATGAAAGAACAAGTGACAAAAAGATGATCAGTTGTTTCTGGCAAACCACAAAAATGACAAGAGATGTCACCAGACCAGCCTTTAATTTTTAGTCAAATTTTGGTTAATACTCTATCTTGTCTAAGTAGCTAAAGAAAAACTTTTATCTTAAGAGGAATGTTAGTATTCCAAGAGTACCGTTAATTAAGCGATCGTTATGCGCATGATTAACTAACCTTTTGTTATATACGAATGTAAATAATTGGTTGTAATAAGTAAATTTGTGTAAGAGTAGAGTATGCCTTATTGTTTTCGTATTTCAATCAGACTCCACATTATTATTTTTGTTTTCATTTCAAACTGTCAATCTAAATCACTCAATATGATTATCCGTATTAAAATGTACTTGGAAACAAAACTTCATATTTTTTAAAAAAAGTCTATTTTTTCAGATAGTTACAAGATCACTGTTTTTATGGTCCATAATCCTTTTTAAAAATTGTGATTTTGTACCTATCTAAAAATAGTAAAAAAAATTCAAATAAAATATAAAATTTGATCATGTTGAACAGTTTAAATCGACAATTTATACTTTGAAAATAGAGATAAAAATGTCATACATGATTAGAGCACAAAAACAATGAAGTATTTAACTCTACTCTTTGTGTGATTATTAAGTATATCTATCATCATTTTGGAAGAAATAAAAGATAACTAATATCTGAATATCTGATAGCAAGAATGATTTAAGAAACAAATTCCCAGTGAGCTGTTACACATAGCATATATTGTACCATATATTGCAAACCGTATTTCAGAATGCAGTCATATATATTGAAGGACGTAAACAAAAATAAAATAAAATTGGATGCATAGGTGTAGAAGATGAGATGCTGAGAAGCTAGGAAAGTTTGATTTCAATTTTATAAAGAGGACCAAAAATCATTTGCACTTATATTTTTTTTATAAAATCTAAAGAAATTAATAAATTTATGATTAACAGAAAGCTTTGAGCTGAGAACTAACTTTTGATCTGGCAAAAACAATGTCCTTTGTGTGAGAAGTCGCAAGTTTGAAATTTAAATAAAAAAATATTTTGTAGATATTAAATAGTTGGATGGTTTAAACCTCAAGTATCAAACTGTTCTTGTATAAAACGAGACACAAACTTTTCTAATATTCGAATATCAAACCAAATTCGTTCGCAAAAATCTCAACGGATCGAACGAAATGATTCATTTTCGGATTAAATCTGATTGGATGTTCATAGAAAATCTTTTGCTCACTGTATTAAAAATTTAAAACATAATAACCAGTAAAACAACTTTTAAAAGATCCGAAGATGGGCTTTGTAAAAGCACATATATATTGTATTCGGGCCTACAAATGGGCTTTGTATTTGGGGAAAGGCCTCCCCAAAGGACTTCCAAATGGGCTTTTGCATTGATAACTGATTAGTTGATCATTTTTTTTTTACTTTCAGTTCAATATTGAAAAAAGATGGTTAACCATAATACCTTATAGATTGATGGTTGCTAACTATACTTTTAATTGTATTTGTGTGCAGTATAGGGTTAATTAATTTTTGAACAAGCAGAGTGTTCATAATTTTTTTTTTTGCATAGCTATGGCCTATGGGGGATGGATAGATGTATATATCATTTGCGATTAATTGATTGATTGATTGATTGGTCAATGAATTGTAAATATAATTATTATAATTAATAAGGGACAGACTGAATAAAAAATGATGAGCCCTGTCTGCGTACGTGCAATCTACAAATTAAAATTAAAATTTGAAATTTGAAAGACCGATTCGATTGGATTCCATTCTTGGGCTACACCTTGGCAGCACGTTGTACTACAAACAATATATACATGTACACTGTATATTATATCAGGACTACTAATATCACGTTGAAATTTTTAGGATCCAAAGCTCTATTCGTCCACATCAAATCTCAGCCGTTCATTAGGTTAATCTCAGCCACTCATCAAAACACATCTCAATCTCAGCCTTTGAAAATAATTTTGATTTTATGCATCTATTTCATGTTGTCAAGCGTGTAGAAATCTAAATTTAATTAAAAACGTACCCGCCACATGAAGAGCCACATAAAAATTGTTTCATTTGAGATTTCTCTTTTTCTGCGCGTCTTGATTTCTTCCCAGCGTACTCCCTTTTTTTCTTGCCCAACGCAGAATACGCCTCCTCTCTCTGAGCGGGCGACGACTTGGAGCGCACCCTGCTACCTAGGCCGCTCCTCTCCCTCTAGATGCTTCTTTCTCTCTCCCCCCAGTTCTATATCCTACCCTCTCTCTCTCTCTCTCTCTCTCAGTTTTCTCCTTGCTACTCTCTTTTTCCTCCACTGCTATACTCTCCCTCTCACAAAACCGATTTGGGTTGATTTCCCTCTTCCTTGTTTCTGGGTATTGATTGCTCGACCCTCTCAACCCGATTTGGGGTTGTGCTTGGAGTTCCCTATGGATAGCTCGTGCGCGAACCTCGAGGTAGGTCGAGAAGCAAGGTTGGAGAAGGCGTAAGCCACGACCTTGGTACACCCGGATTCCAAATCTTTGGTACATCTTCTCTCTTCCACAGGTTATTCTCCTTTGATCTCTCTTTCATAGTATTTGCACTTTTCTAAATAAAACAGAAAAAACTATACTATTTTCATTAATAAACATAGAAAGTATAATAAATGAAATATCAGGGATCAAAGTGTGATTGCTACATATTTGCAATTAACACAAAAGTTGTTCAGGAAGAGTTGTCCGTAATTTTTTGCACATTGAAATTGTAAAGTTATATTGTTTGTTAACTGACAAGTTTTTTCAGACAGAGTCAGCAGCCAAACGAGCAATAACTCTTGATGGGTCTGACATGTACGTAACATCTTTTTTTTCCTTTTTAGTTCATCAAGAAATGCAATTTGAACTGATTTTATTTATTTATTGCTTGTTATTATTGTTGTTTTTATATCAGGGGAGGATTTTACTTGAAGATTCAGGGGAGGATTATTGTTGTTTTTAATATCAGGGGAGGATTTTTTTCTCACTGCGCTTTACGGTTTAATTGGGGTTGTAGCTCATGTAAGTTTGAATGATATTGATCCAAACTTTCTCAAATAGTGTGCTGTATTCTGAGAAAGAGGTGTAATTAAGTTTTCATAACTGCAGATTCAATTAATAAGGATTGAACACAGAGTTCTGGAGTTTGGATGGACGGCTCAAAAGGTATTCTACTTGTTGAATTTCTTCACTTTTGGTTATATAAATAATTGTTGGTTATCTCTGGTAGTGATTGATGTACCAGAATATCTAATTATTGAAGAAGCAAATAAGTTGATTATTTAGCTCAAGATCACAAAAAGAACAAAAAAAGAAGTTCCATATGCACTATAATTATTCCAATTGTACCATGCACCGGTTCATTTTGTTTTTGACATCCATTTGTATCATGTACCAGTTCATGATCCATTTACCTTAGATGAAAGGGTTAAGTAAATCAAGCAGGCATTAGTTGTGATGGTTAAACAAATTAAGCAAGTACCACTATACCAATCTCTATTAAATACTGGTGCAGCCACTGTACAAGTACCAATTTCTGACAACCACTGGTACAACTACTGTACAGTACCCTTAAAATCTACCATTTTAAGGTTATTTTCATGGTGCTTGAATTTTATTAAGTTTTAGTAGAGATACCCGGTGGAGATAGCCGAGAAACCCTCATTCATTGCTCCACCACTTATTCCCTAGCAAAGCTGGAGGTGTTCCGGTAAATTATTTCATTGTTTAATTTTTACTGTGAAGTTTGTGTGATTGACATTGATAGATTTAATCTCAAATTTAGGGTCAATTATAGGCATGACCGGATCCAATGAACTTGCTATCAGAGAAATCTCGGATATGTGGATTTTGTGGAGAGCCTCTACAGTTTCTTCTTCAGGTATTTGGAGTTAATATCATCTAAAAGTTTGAACTTTTGATCTTGTGGTATTTGTTCCATTTAAAGTTAAAATCTTTTCTCTTTTATAAATTTAGATTAATGAAAACCACCACAGAATTGAAAATTATAGTATCTCCTAATATATTTAATTGGCCTTGAGCATATTTTGAAATCGACCTTTGCTTTTTTTATTATTTTTGTTATGATTTTTGGAGATAGGTTTATGCTTCTATCTATGGCAATGAATCGACATTCATTGAACACTCTGTATTCATGTGGCCTTCAATAACATGTCTTCTTAGAGATCAACATGAACAGTGGAGATATAAACAAGGAACCCCTTTTAGAAGGTTTCTTTTCGCTTTAATTAGTTCCTCAATTTATGGAAAATTTTCATGCTTGCCCCTAAAAATTTTAAAATTTGGTCTATACTACTGCAGAGTTAAAGAGTTACCTCATAACCTGATATATCTCCCCATAAAAATGTAAGAAGGGATAGTAGTATGGCTTTACTCAAAGAGTGAAAATGAGATAGTAACCTAGCTTGGTTAATTTAAGTATCCTTGAAATCAAATAGAATTGTGAGTTCACGTGAAAGAAGCAGGGTATTATATTTGCTGATGGTTTGTAGGGAGCATATAAAGGTGTTTTACTACTTTTTTTTTTTGTATTTTGTGGGTTTGCATGCAAAATTTTCCACTTGTTTTATATTTCATTTCCGTGATTAGTGCTCTAACATGTGAATTTATAGTGTGAATGTTTTCAGATGTCAATTCCCAAGATTCAATCCCTATTACTCAAGCGTAGCACCAAAATTTGACGGCACTGACAGGCCTTTGAGTACTGGAGGTAACATGCTATATACTTCTTTTTTCCTTACTGGGTATGCTGTACCAGTCAGGCCTTTACTCATTGCTTCATTGGACTTTTTGACCCATTTTCTCTGGCAGAGCTCTCGACTAAGCATCCAAAGGTTAGATATGTAAACCTAAATTATAATTTACATTTTCTTTTCTGAGTAATTGATGAACTGTCTACTAATTATGAGATAGTGCTCAGGTTAGCTACTTGGTTGTGAGAAAACTTGATGTCGCTTGAATAGTTAATTATTAGAAAAAAAGACCACAATACCCCAAGTACCAAAATTGGAACCAATGCAATTATTTTGGTTATATTTTTTATCTATGAATTGTTAGGTATCTCTTCTTTTGATAATTTGGATTCTCCTTCTTTTTTGTTACATCCTGTGTAATAGCAAATAGAACGTTTAGAAGCACTACATAATTGCAAGTGTTGTGAATGTTTTTCTATCTGTTTTTATTGGCAAAATTTATGTATGTCTTTGTTATAGGATATCAAACTTGAACTGTGTGAACAACATTCTTAATAGAAAACATGCACTGTTAATTTGTGTTCTTTTTTATTTATAGTAATGACTTATTTTCTATTTATGGAAATGATGAAAGAGTTTTTTTAATCATGTAGCTTTTTTTGATTAATTGTACTGATCTGTAGCAGGTTCCTTTAAGTGGAAATGATCTATGATAAAACTAACTGGTTCATGGAAACGAGCATAATTTTAAACTGAGTGGTACAAGAGGATCACAAGTACCTTTTTATGTAACTGTAATGCTCAAAATATTTTCTATACTTCAAGATTGAATGCAAGACTTTAAATAATAATGTCGCAAAAATAAAGTACATAATGAATGAGGCAATGTTGAAACAACAAATTCCATACATTGTACTGTTATACATAAGCACTACAAAACTTTAACATCATCTCTAATACATCAGATAATAAGGTGTTCAAATATCAAATATCTAAGTAGTAGTCTAAACTAACAATTAATTTACAAAATTACTGCAAAAACAACATAGAGTTAATTGGAGCAGTGGAGTAATGAGACACAGGAGCGAAGGGGTCAGTTGTGTTATGCTGGTTCGCTTGTCTAGACCGAGTGTTCGTGAGCCGTGGACAAGAGTGAACACGGGTGTTCGTGGGCCGAGAGTTCAGTCAAAAAGATGGAATTTCGTTGGTTTAAATGGAGCCCTGGCGCACTGATGCCTGTAAAGATGAACTATATCAATTTTTGCTTATAAAGATTAATTTGATGTGTTCTCTAATTACTAGCGGAGTATGTAAATAATTTTAAATTAATTAAATTATTTTGGTCAATAATCAAATGCCTTGATTCGTAAGTCATTCTTCATGCATTTAAGTAATTTGTTCGCAAGATATATATTTCATAAATGCTACATAAAATTTGTGCTTATTACATGATAATTTTATTCATGTCATTAGTAATTTTGAAGGGGAGGAGATTGATACTCTTATTAAAATTATGTCATATAATACTTCATTAGTGCCATAGTAGAAAAGATTTGATATTTTATTTCGTAGTTATTAACAATTAATTATTTTTAATAAAATTAATTGATGACAGACTGACAGTGAAGACAAATAATATATTATCAAGTTTTAAGGTTATCGTTTGTTCTCATTATTCACTAATATATGATGAAGAAATCAAATAAAAATTAATCACATCTAAAGAAAGTGATCAAACTAATATTTCAATTTCCGTTGCAACGCACGGACACTTGACTAGTATATATATATATATATGTTATGTAATTAAGCAAAACCAAACAATTTATAATATTAAAAAAAAATGAATAAGGCAGGGAGGCAATTAGGACTATAATCACTGACGCCTGTCCGGCCGTAAATCGCGCTAACAAATTTATTATCTCAATTAACATCCCAACAACCAAATTTGAAATTCCAATGGCAGCAAAGGCCAAAGCTCTGTCTCTCCAGTCTCCATTGCTCATCCGACGCATCCCCAAATTAATTAATTAATTATTTTTTTCAATTTAAAATTATTTATTTATTCTTTAAAATTAATTTTTTAATCGTATATATTATTTTTGACAAAATTAATAACGTTATTTTTTGTTTGCATTTTGTTGCGTCAAACCTATCAATATTTGACAAATGCATAGTGCGGATTATTAAATAAAAAATGTCAATTGTGACCTTTTCATTTTTAACTCAAATTTGGCAGGACATCTTAATTGAGTAACTTTCATATATAAATCCCAACTTAATTTTTTCTATAAAATGGTTATTGACATGTAAACATCGTCATTTGACGATGATATTAATTAAACAGTAATCGAAAGGATTTCAAAATTTTGAAACATTTTAAATTTTAATTCGAAAATACTAATTTTGATTTCATTTATTTCCATCCATAAAAAATTTGGACGCAAATATGTCCCTTTCCATAAATAAGATGTGCTTTCCGGTTGCATTTTTGTCGATTTCTGAGAGAGCAACGAAATGAGGCGATTTAATTAGAAAAGTGAAGAAATTAATATAAGTAAGAAAAAGAAAAAACAAATTGTAAGAAGCGCGATACTTGCAATGTCTAATGAAGTGTGTTACAAGCAGCAAAAAGTAATGAGAAAAGAATATTAAAAATCTTAAGTTTCGGCTGTGGCGCACAAAAATTGAAAATTTTGGTACCTCTATCAAAAAATAAATGAGCAGAGAGCGGAATTAAGAAGACTGTATATGAGGCTCGTGCATGGGACCCGTGGAATTTGTATCCTCTCCATTAACTCAAAAAAAATCTTTGGAGTTAATGCATCTGGACCGTCCGATCTGCTTTAAAATCCGTGTAAACTAGATCCGCACTAATATTGAAGGATCTCATGCTTTATGGGTAGGGGCCGGATTAACTCTATTTAAAATCAGACGGCTGAGATGCATTAACTCAAAAGAGCTAATGCATGCGGACTCGGACCAGTGGGGAAGACATCAGACATTCAGGAAAATAAATCTGTTACAATCCCGGATCCAGTGAACAGTACTCTGAAATTTCTGTAATCTCGAATCTAACCGTCAAATTTATTTCGAGAACGCATATCAAAATAGCTAGTTTTTTCGTGCACACATCTCGAAACAATTCGACGGCTGAATTTGAACAGCAGATTCGGACTCGACATTCAGACATGGCAAATTTAGGCACAATTAATTAATTAATAAAGATTTCCATTTGTCGATTTGCCATCGAGAGAAATTAATAGAGAGCGAGAGAGAGAATATAATATATATAAGAGCGTGCGGCCACGACCTCAGAAGAAGGGGCCCAGATGCCAGCTGCATCTTTGCTCCCGGCCTCTTCTCTTCGCACAGAAAAGAAAAAGTAAAAATAAAAGTTAATAATAATAATAATAATAATAATTAATAATAATAGATAAGACGTAGAAAATAACGAAGTCCATTGTATTGCATTCATTCATTCATTGAGCATAATTTGGTTACATTACATTACATGCAGTACTATCTATTACCAACAACAACAACAAGAAAAAGGAAGGGAACGAAAAAGAAAAGAGAGATCAATTGAACTGAGTTGAGCTGAGCTGAGAATTCAGCTTGGCAGGAGAGAGAGAGAGAGAAGAGAAGAAAGGAAGGAAGAGGATATACAGTGAATCAGCTAGTGATCGACAGATCGAGGATATATAAATTATATTAAGGCGATATGAGAAAGCTTTGCCCGAATCTGGATCGGGAGGACGGGCTGGAGACAGTGCTGGAGGTGCCCATCCCCGAGGAGATGTTTGCATCCTTCTGCGGGCCCGGAGGCAGCTCCCGTGGCAACAAGCTCTTTGGCTACTCCAACATCGTCAAGGCCTGGATGCTGCGTCCCCACCTCAGCCACGGCCACCATAACCAGCATCCGCGCTCTGAGCCCGCCTCCATGAGTCGTGGTGAGCTGCAGCTCATGCTCGGCGTCATCGGTGCCCCCCTCATTCCCCTTTCCGTCCCCACCTCTCAGTCCCCTCTCGCTCACCACCTCGGTGACGACCATTTTGTATGTTCTGTAGCTATCTTTTATTAATTAAATTCACTAGATAGATATTTACTAATATACATATATATTTATATATATGCTGCTAATTAATACTACAATGAATACATATATCATTAATTCATGCATGATAAATAATTAATGAAACAGGAGGCAACGACGGCAAAATACATTGTGCAGCAGTACATAGCTGCTTCCGGAGGTGAGTGGGCGTTGAACTCGGTCACCAGCATGTACGCCATGGGCAAGGTCAAGATGTCTGCCTCCGAGCTCAACACCAGCGATGGTGCTGCTATAAATGCCACCGAGGGCATTAATGAAACCTTGCCCGGCAAGAAAGGATCCGGATCCAACAAAGGGATGCACGGCTGTGAGATAGGAGGCTTCGTGCTATGGCAGAAGCAGCCCGACATGTGGTGCCTCGAGCTTGTTGTTTCTGGCTGCAAGATCAGTGCCGGAAGCGACGGCAAGGTCGCCTGGCGCCAGACTCCATGGCACCAGTCCCATGCTTCCCGAGGACCCCCAAGGCCCCTCCGCCGTTCCCTCCAGGTACGTACATATATATATTCCATTGTAACAATTAATATTATTACAAATATGCAGCACGTAATTAATTATTAACAGCCTTTTGAATTTCCAATTTAATTACCTACCAATATATATAGAGTACTATATATGCATTTCATTGCAGTCCACACTTGTTTTTCTTTTAATTTTTTTAAACATAAAAATAAAATCGAAGCTAAATATGTTGTCCAACAATCATACATACGTTTGATTTTTGAGGAGGCTGTTCTTTCCAATAGATAGTCAAATGCACGCATGCATGCCACTCCCCTGCCGTCCTGTGCTGTTCATACAAATTAGGGGTGCAACCGTATCGGTTACGGATCGTATATCTATTTTTCAATACTAATTATTTATTAAAAAGTATTAATGTTCATAATATTTTATTTAATTATAACGATGAAAAACATTAATTTTCATAATATATATTAAATTATATAATATATCTACTTTGAATACGAATAATTAAAATTTAAAATTATATTCATATCAACATCCGGGCATATATTTAAATATAAAATATCTATATCGAATTTTTGAATACGGATAAATAATATCTAATCCGTTTGCACTCCCAATACAAATACACCACAGAGAGAATGAATCAATTTATTATGAATGGAATGGGTAGGTGTAGCTGGGCCAGATTGGTAGGCCGCCTTTTGATTTTTTTTTTTTTTTTTTTATGTTCCATTCCCATCCTCCTGTGATTCATGCATGCCTATTTGACTATGTCTATATAGATCACATCTCTTTTTAGACTTTGCTCCCCAACCCCAAGTCTTTTGATCAACAAAAGAAAAGGAGCAATATATATATATTAATTAGATGCACCCCCCCAATTCAAACCTTACCTAAAATCAGTTCGTAGTGACTTTATTTTATGGTTTTGGGTAAAAGTTGAGAGTCAATTTGATTATGCTTAATTAAATTAATCAAATGGGACCGACTACTGATTGACTAAGGATCAGAATCAGATACGACAATCAATTACCAGTTGAATACCCATTCCACTTGAATGCCCACTTGAGTACTTGACTGCAATTTGATTATATATGCTTAAGTAACAAGAAAAAGACACCATCTCATCTGTTTGTAAAAATTACGGATAGTCTTAGTCCGGTGCCCAGTGGTATAGATGAGGCGCGCATGTGCATGTGATGTGAGAGGTGCATGTAATGCCAAAATATCGAGCTTTAACATGGTGGGTGGGTAGGTGGGTACTGCGATTGGGTAGTCTCGCAGTGACTAGTGTCTAGTGTAGCCAGTGTGGGTGTGTGGGTGTGGGTTGAATTTATGGTCCTCACGGCTAGGGCTGCAAACGAACTGAACCGAATCGAACTTACCTCCAATTTGAGTTTGGTTTGAATTAATTTTGAACTAAGTTTGATTTGAATTAATTTCGAACGAACTCAATTTCGAATCGAATTTTTTACGAACTCAATTTCGAACTTTTACTAACTTTGTTACGACTTAAGAGTTATGACTTATGGCTGGCCATAGTTCGAAATTACATGACTTTAATAAAAACTCAGGCATTCTGAATTCTAATTACACAGTACACCAAAGTTTATATCAAAGTTCATCACAAATACCAAAATTTATATTAAACACTAAAGTTTAGTACAATCAATCAAAATTCAGTACAATCACATAATCCAAAGTTTTCCAAATAACCAACAGGAGCAACATCACCAAAGTTTTCAAATATCCAAAGTATAATTTAAATATCAATAGAAGTACAGAACAATCACCAAAGTTTTAGAATTATTACAAATCCAAATATTATCCTAAATAAAATATTAAAGTTCATTATCAGCGGAAATTAACGGTTCACGTTTGAGTTAATTTCGAACTAAGTTTGGTTTGATAACCCATTTCGAACGAACTAGTTCCAATTTGAGTTTGGTTTGAATTAATTTCGAACTAAGTTTGGTTTGAATTAACTTCGAACGAACTCAATTTTGAATCAAATTTTTTACGAACTTTTTCGAATCAAACTCGAATCGAATTACGAACTACGAATTTTTTGTGCAGCCCTACTCACGGCTCACGAGCAATGAGTCATCATGACATAACCTCCCCTTTACTGCTAGATCAAATTTACATATGCCAAGAATCTCTATGTTTAACTGATACTAGAGACTAGACAAATAGAAATATATGAATGATTATTGTTTGATCATACCACAAAACGAGTAGCTAATTTCGCGCACTAATAATGTCAATCATACATACATGTAATGAGTACACAACATGCATACCTTTATTTTCATTCTTTATCGTTATGAGGTAAAAAATAATACTTAATTATCCGAAAAATGCACCCCAACATGTTATGTACCGTTGGAAATGCGCATACCAGTAAGCCCCTTTATAGTTGGAGAATGAATGACCTTATATGACCAACTAATTATTTTATATTTTCATGAGCTCTACATCCCATTTAAATGTAAACTCCTTTCTGAATGGGTAATTTAATTGTGCCTACGGCCTCTAATTTATAAGAGGGGGTATTATCATATGAATGACATATATGCTGACAAATTAAAAACGTGCAGGGATTGGATCCGATGCTGACGGCCAATCTGTTCGCAAACTCAGTGTGCAATGGCGAGAAGTCGATAAATGGGGAGGATTGCTTCGTGCTGAAGGTGGAGGCAGAGGCGGCCAGCCTGCATGCACGCAACAGCAGCAGTGTCGAGATCATGCGGCACACGGTGTGGGGTTACTTCAGCCAGCGCACCGGCTTGCTAGTGCAGCTGGAGGACTCCCACCTGCTACGTATTCGGTCATCCTCTGTCCAAGGTAGCGTCTACTGGGAGACCACCATGGAGTCTGTCATTGAGGACTACCGCCCAGTTGACGGCATCAACATTGCCCACTCCGGCCACACCACCGTCTCCCTGCTCCGTTATGGGGACACCACAGAGGGCAACACCCGCACACGCATGGAAGAGGTGTGGACCATCGAGGAGGTTGACTTCAACATATGGGGCCTCTCCAAAGACTGCTTCCTCCCTCCCAGTGACCTTAAAAACACCAAGCAGGACACCACCAATGATCATGCCATCGTCCTCGATAGAAGTAAAAGCAGTAATAACAGCAATACCAATGTAAATTCACCATCATCTCAACCACTGCTCAAAGTGCAGTCAGCCGTTAGGGTGGGGCCGGCTCAAGTGGCTGCAGTTGATGATTCTGATTTACCTGATGAAAACCAAACTACTTGATCCTTCGTTTTATTTTATGATTTTTTTCCATTTTTTTTGCCCCCCTCCCCAATTGACTCACGCATCTAAGATGATGCCGTACATGTAAATATTTGGCAATGTGATTTTTTTTTACAAAGGGGTGTATGTAAATGCCCGGTAGAAATGGTAATTTTGTGTGTGTATTTTGAGAGAAGGAATGGAGAGAGACTAGACTAACAGCCTAGTATATCTTGAGCCTGTGTTGCTCTCTTCTTCTTATAAACATGCTCTGCCTATTCTACTATTTTAATTACATTGCTGTTACATACTCAGCTTCTTCAATTCTACTACCTAATTTTGACTCCCTTCTGGAGGACATGTTGTTGTGTAATTAATTATCAAAAATAAAAATAAATTTTTTTGAAAAAAGGCTACTAGGCCTGTTTCATTACGAAACTGATAAAATTACAATCAAAAGTAAAAGTTTTGTTCATGCTGACAGAGTCAGACTAAACCAAAAGCATGCAACATAGAGTACTACCAACATAACACCAAACGTACACAACCAAAGGTTAACCAAAACAACCACAAAAAGAAAACAGTAAGAGCATAAGTCTTTTAATCTGTGATGAAATCAGAATGATTTAGGAGTGAGAGTTGTCGTCCTCATCAGAAAGTGAAATTAACTGTTCTTCAGAGTTGTAGGGGATAGCTTGCATGGGGATGAGATTGGTGTCCTTAGGCATCCACTAGTTCAAGTCCTCATCATCAACACCTAAACTTGTCCAATGAACCATATTTGTCATTATAGAGAAGATAATATGTCTACTAGAAGAGAATGTTTTATTTTCAAAGCATATTAGATTTCTTTGTCTCCATAAACACCATGCATGGACGCCAAAAACAACCAAGAAGCTGTGTTGTTTATTTTTGGGCAAGAAGAAAGTAAAAGAAATAACATCTTCTATTGAATGCCAGGAACCAAACATATCCTGACAGTCTCCTAACAAAAACCAAATTTGTCTCACAAAAGGACATTGGATGAAAAGATGGTTCACAGTTTCAATTTCATCACAAAAGTGACATTGAGAAGATCCAGACCATCTTTTATCCAAGAGATTGCCCTTAGTGAGTATTCTATCTTGAGTAAGAAGCCACATGAAAACTTTGATTTTTGGGGGAGTTTAGAATTCCACCATATCATACTGTGGATAGGTTGAATCTCCCTAAAAGAAATGAAATTGCATAAGGATTTAACAGTAAATTGTCCTTGGGACTCCTTGAGCCAGTGAAGGCTATCTTTGGATTGAGAAGGGGCAAAATTGAGTATATGTGATTGTAGTTCCTTCCAATCTCTAGCATCCACCCAGTATGTGTTCTCCTAAAATATATAATTTGACCTTGGGATAGAAGAACTTCAAGTAAACCAATGTTTGGGTTAGAGCAAATTTTGAATAAAAAGTGGTAATAAACAGATAGAGGACAGTCACCAAATCAGACATCATTCCAAAATTTAACTTCAGTATTAATTTCAGAGGTGATCGTAAGACTACAATCAAGTAAAGGTTGTAGGGACATGATACTTTCAAAGAAGGGGGGCAAAGGGATATTGGGGGTAGCATGAGATATTAGAATGGCTTCCAAAGCCTTTTGACATTTTGAATTTTTAAGTTTCCCCAACCATTTAGTGAGTAGGGATATGTTCACGTGATCTAGGTCAAGTATCCCTATCCCTCTTTGTTTTTTTTGCCATACAAACAGTAGGCCAATTCAATTGGGCATATCCTTTTTTGTGAGTACCATATCCTTGCTAAAGAAACTTTCTTCTAAGAGAGATGACAATATCCACATCTGCTTTGCAAAGGCAATGCTCTCTGTGTGAGAGGTCGCAGGTTCGAAATACGGAAGAAATAATTTTTTATGGATATTAAATAGTTTGGTGGCTTGACCTCAAACTTTTACTCAAAAAAAAAACAAAAGAAGTGAATAAACGTTTGGTTTGGGTAAATGATGGTGTCTGTGTGACTGTGTAGCGTGAGTCTCAATGAAAGTCAAGACTGATCACCCATCAGTGCAAACCTAGTTCATCCTTCAAAGAGAAATACCATAATGCAATTGATATCAAATAAAGCAATTCTTGTAAACAAATGAGGCCGACCAATTTGCTTTTAGATTAATCATAGGGTCTAAATATGATCTCTTATTTTTGATGGAATCCTAGTACAATGGGCACTTTGTTGTCTTTTGGTGTTTTCGTATTGGTATCAATTTAATATTTTTTTGAGAAACGGTATAAGTTCAATATTACTAATAGAAATCGGTGGGATGCCCCACTTTATTTCGATGCACATGAAAGAAGATTTAATTTGTTGTCAATCAATTTAAGGTGAGGCAGAGTGCTACAAAATAACAATTCCAAGTCCAAATAAACAGAGGCAGGTAATAGTGAAAATTAAGGAATTAAATATTTAGATTTAAGAGGATTTCTTGAAATATTATATGAGACAGTTGATCGAGTAATGTCTTCCATAAGATATATTAGATTGAATTGATTTCGGAAGATTGGTGTCAAAGAGACTGGGAAATTGAATATAGAGCGTTGTTTTAAGGAGGTGTGATGAGAAATATTCAAACAAGTTGATGTTAACAGCACCCTTCAATTGAAGGTACTTAAACACAATATTTTTTTTTTTGAAAAGAAGAAAGAACATGTACCAACATGGCAACACCCATTGAAGGACTGAAGGTAAATTTTCTTTCTCAGCAGCAATACAGAACACAAAATTCATATAGTGAGTGATAACGTGTCGTTGAGGCCTTAAAAGAAGATACATTCACTCAAAAAAAAAAGAGCAAGAAGATGCACACTTTTAAATGAGATTACGAGCCATGGGTCCTTGAGGCCTAATTAAATATGTTTGTAGAAGCATATGGAGGCCCAATAAAATAAAATAAAGAATGGGCTTTATTGGCCCATTGAGAATGTGGGACCTAACAGGAAACAGAAAACGGGAAGCGCCCATGGAATATACCAAGGGGCAAGGATGGATCTGAGAATCAATGCTATATACTGAAGGAATAATCCTACATTCCTACCTAGGGTTTACTTACCCGTAACCCGTCTCATCTGCGGTCCCGTGTCTCTCCCTCCCATTCATTCCCGTTTTCTTGAATTAATGAACGATACTAAAACCGTATTTGTATTGTGCCCCCCGGTACATCAGACCGGAAAAAATTATACAACTTGCTAAAGTTAAAGATATAATTAGTAAACTATAAAACTATATTAGTGTAATTAATGGAGTAACGAATGAGGCAAACAAAATAAATACAATTCTATTATTATAATAAGAGGAGGGTTCAAATGTCTCTATTTTTCATACCTCTACCATGCCTTCATTTTTAAAAACTTTACTAACTCAAAATTTAAAACTTAAAAGTCCAAATAAAACCGTTGGATATGATCTACATCATTTTATTTATACACATGTCAAAAATTATGACATTTTAATTTTGTTTTCGTTGTTATCAAGAGCTTGTAAAAAATGTACTAATGTGGATAATTTCTAGACGTTAATTTTTCAATTTATTAATTCACATAAAAACAAGATCGAAATGTGATAATTTTTTATGAACACATAGATAAAATGATGTAAATCATATCTAACAGTTTTATTTTGACTTTTAAGTTTTAAAGTTTGAGTTATTAAAATTTTAAAAATAAAAATACGATAGAGTCAAAAAAAAAAAAACATTTGAACCCTCCTCTTATAATAATAATAATAATTTATACGAAATGCGAATGCAAATTAGGATGAAAGGAGGCGTAAATGCCGTAATCCATCCCTCCATCATCCGACAAAACCGCCATCCCCAAACCCAATTCCTTCTCTTCCCTCCCGCCCCCTTTACTCGATTTTTATTCGAAATTAGTTAATTATCCAGTCTATCTAGCTACTAGGGTTTTACAATTCAATTCATTTAATCAATCGCTAGTACAACAGCCAGAGCAAAAGGAAAGGAGAAAGAGAAAGGTAGAAAAAAATGCAAACGGAGTCGCGCGTCGGCATGGTGGTCGAATCAGGCGCACAGAGGGCTCTGTCCGCCGCTCAAGCAGCCTCCGCCTCTGCCACTGTGGACGGCGGCGCTCGCCGTTTCTCCGCCGCTCAACAGCCGGAGCAGCAACACCAATTGCAGCATCATCCTCTGGGGACGGTATCGCAGCTCCTGGCAGGCGGCGTTGCTGGAGCAGTGAGCAAGACATGCACCGCCCCTCTGGCCCGCCTCACCATCCTCTTCCAGGTTCTTTCTTTCTTTCTTTCTTTCTTTCTTTCGCTCTCCTCTTCTCTACCCTCTTGTATGGGCTCTCTCTGCCTAGGCTAGTTAAAAAAAAGGTTTTATTCTAAATATAATTTGCTATTGCTGTTATGAAAACTGAATGGTATGTTGTCAAATAAAAGGGAATGATAATGATTTTGAATCAGGTGCAAGGGATGCACACAGATGTGGCGACAATGCGACATAACAGCATCTGGCGGGAAGCGTCGCGGATCGTGTACGAGGAGGGCTTCATGGCCTTCTGGAAGGGCAACCTTGTCACCATTGCCCACCGCCTCCCCTACTCTTCCATTAGCTTTTACGCCTACGAGCGCTACAAAGATGTGCGTGTGTATCAATCTCTATTCTATTTTATTCTATTTTAGCACCCTTAAAAAAAAAAAAACACGCACGCACTCCTTCCGACTGACGAACTGGCACCTCACAATAAAAAAATTAAATTAACTCAGCTCAAATCAAATCAAAAGATGCTTTCTTTCTTACTGATTTGGGACTGGTGTACTACTGTTTATTTTCAATTTGGTTCAGTTGCTACAAACAGTACCCGGATTAGATAGGCACAGGGAATTTGTTGCAGCCGATGTGGGCGTCAGACTGATCGGTGGTGGCCTGGCTGGAATAACTGCTGCCTCTCTCACTTATCCCTTGGATTTGGTCAGAACCCGGCTTGCTGCTCAGGTCAGCTAATCCCATCATCTCATTTTCTCCTCCCGCTTCAACCTCTGAATGAAGAGTGTTATCTGTAGAAATCAAACCATGCCTTATTCAATTCTGATTTAATTGCAGACAAATACAATCTATTACAGAGGCATCAGCCATACACTCCGCTCCATCTGCAGAGACGAAGGCGTCATGGGCCTTTACAAGGGTCTCGGGGCGACATTGCTCGTATATCCCTTTTTTTTTTACTTTTTCTATTTGCTTTCTTTAGCTGGAATTAACTGCGTTTCGTAATTTGCAGGGAGTGGGTCCCAGCATAGCAATCAGTTTTTCTGTTTATGAGACGTTGAGAACTTATTGGCAAACTAACAGGTCATCATTTTAATCTTGTATTGGTTCATCACAACTTCATATGGCTTGAGTTCTATTTTTGTTTTGCATGCTCATTGCTCATATTGCTTGCTTTCCCTGTTTTTTCTACTCTTAAGCTGACTTCTATTTTCTTTTTGCATGCGCATAGACCACAGGATTCTAATACACTGGTGAGCCTGGCTTGTGGAAGTCTCTCTGGAGTGGCTTCATCCACTGGTAAATCAGTTTTTCCTTGTATTTGTGTTTGTGTCCTTGTGCGGTTTTGAATTCAAGCTTCATGTCTAAATCATTTACCTAATTGTTGAATCTATACATTCCTCAGATCTGTTAAAATATCTATGACAATTCAATCACAGAAGAAAAAAAAAACCCTCGGGTTTGTTCGGAATTTTTCAGTCAAACTCTCTATTTTGCACTTAAGTCGAATGATTTAATTTTTGCTGTTAGCTAGATCCACCTATTGAGAAGTTTAACATGGCTAGTTATTCATTATGTTAGCAGTACATTCCTGTGACAAATAATAGCAGCAGCAAGTGTGAACCATTTTACTGCAGGTCTTTTAAAGTAACAATCATATTTTCCTTTACTGTTGTTGTTATTGTTGTTGTTGTTGTTGTACTGCTATTATGGGGTCTTAATTCGAAGAGGTTATTTTCTTACCTCGTTGTTAATGAGCTGTTGCTTAAATTGTATATGACAGCTACATTTCCCTTGGACCTGGTGAGACGAAGGATGCAACTGGAGGGGGCAGGTGGTAGGGCCCGCGTGTACAATACAGGCCTTTTTGGTACATTTGGGCACATAGTGCGTACAGAGGGACCACGTGGATTATACCGAGGCATCCTGCCAGAGTACTACAAGGTCGTGCCAAGTGTTGGCATTGTGTTCATGACCTATGAAACCCTCAAGAAGTGCCTCTCCCCTGCCTAACATCAACTATTAGGAACTACTGCTAAATCATTCAGGTGTGCTCTTAGCTTTTAGATATAAAATGGTGGCAAGTTTTGTGGATGTTGCCACAACAGAAAGAAATACTCGCCTTTTTTTTTCTTTTCTTTCCTTTTTTTTTCTTTTTAATATTCAGTGTGTCTATTATTGGACCACAGTTTTGTGGTCAGAGAAATTTGTAACACTGGAGCAGAGTGTACAATCAATCATCCAATTTTGATGGTTGCAATCAACAAGGGTGTATTATTACCCCATTTCACAGGGGTATTTATTTCTGGTACGACTTGCTCGATCTTGTCAGGGTTTACATTTTCCTGCTGTAAAATTATAATATTCCCTTTCTGTTTCTTGCTCCTTTTAATTTTGAAAATTTTATTGGTCGTCCTTGTTTTCTCACGACTTCTTTCCTTGTTTTGTGTACATGTGACTATCTGATGCAAACTGGAGTACACCTTTTGGAACCGCTTTTGTTAAAATCTGCATCTCTGATTCTTTTCTGGTATCAATC
Organism: Carex parvula; assembly: GCA_025461045.1. NCBI lineage: Eukaryota > Viridiplantae > Streptophyta > Magnoliopsida > Poales > Cyperaceae > Carex > Carex parvula. The sequence continues at coordinate 290,392 of JAJGRW010000302.1, read as the reverse complement.
TTTTAGAACCACATCGTGTATAATTTTAATATAATATAGAAACGGTTAATTTATTTATAATGCAAAACTATACAAAGATATTGATTTTGTGAGTATAGGTATGAACCTGATATTGTCTGTATTACTTGGGTATAATAGATGTTATTGTATATAAACACAACACTAGATGTGCTTAATAACATTCTGGTTCTATTCGCATAATAAAGATATCATTGTAAGATTCAATAAATACTTGCTTAATTCGTGGATTTTTTTCAGGGAGGTAGGTGTCGATAAAAAAAATATTAATATTGTCTGTATTACTTGGGTATAATAAATGTTATTGTATATAATTGCAACACTGGATGGCTTAATAACATTCTGGTTCTATTCGTAAAATATAGATATCACTGTACGATTAATTAAATACTTGCTTATTCGGGGACATTTTTTTTCAGGGAGGTAAGTGTTGATTAAAAAATAATAATATTGATATCCTAAATTTGACTAATATGATTTAGAAACCAATTGCATTGAAGAAAGAGTTTGCGATTCTTAACCACATAAGGCCAACAATTATATGCGGTTCATCTGTTGAACTTTAGTGCTTCAACAACTTATTTCACAACGATACAACAATTTGGCCTCTTTTTCACTCAAGAAAGCCGACAAATAAATTGATTATAACATTTTCTTTGTCCAACAGACCAACACCCAATCTCGATATCATTTTATTTTCGCATGAATGGTACACTTTTAATACTCGAGAGATTAAGTTAAACTAAATAGGGCACCGTCCAGTGTAACGAATGTGATCGAGTGTGCGGCGCAGGCCGTATTTGGTGACGGATGCATATGCTGTTCTGAAGCCTTCACCATAAGCAGATGATGTGTCATGTTGGATCTGATGCTTGAAAAATTCCCCGAGTTTCTTCTCCATCGCCGACGTGCCTCCTTTCTTTGATGAGGCCGACAATGATGGAGTGGAACTGGAGGAAGATGCCCCATTATGTGTGTCCGGCACAATTTCTGACTCAAGCCATAGGTAAGATAGCACTTGACATATACCTTCCTCTACTTCTGGGCTTAGATTGCGGTATCCTAATTCACATAAAGGGAATAAAAATCTGTGTTTGTTTCACATTTTCAAAACTAAAAGCAAGTGACTAAACCAAAAGAAGAAAATGTAAATTTTTAGATAGAGGATGCTAGTAAATTAATGAGAATCTTCCAAGTTGAGCACAACATCTATTGATATTCTCTTTGACTAGGTTTGTCCTGATGTATTGGTAAATGCAGTAAATACCTTTGAGGCGTAGCCAGCCATGCATAAGTTCGTGAGCAAGAATAGAACCCGTTAGAAGCCTGGAATAAAAAGAAAATTCACAAATATCTGTCAAATATTTCATGTTTGTATGATAATCTCAATGGAATAGTAATAATCTTAAACAGTAAACTAACCGGGGAAGACCATACAAAACTAGAATTGCTGTCACTTCGCATCTACGGGTTAGTTTTTGTGGGTGGGTCCTCATGTCAAGTATTCTATTCCCGCCTATTCTTGGCCGCCTTTGTATCTGTGCAATATAAAAGAAAAGGTTAGTGGTGAAAGCTTAAGAAAAAAGTTCATTACAAAAGCTGATATCATGTTGTCAATTTTCTTTCAATCGAAACAGTTCTTCAGGCAAATTACTCACACTGCTGACAGTCTGCTCCTCAGAGAGACACAATCCCCTTGTTTCAGGCATGTGATGTGTGCCCTAAAGAAGGAAAAAAAAAAGATTAAGATAAACACAAAAACTAAGTAAAACTTGTAAATTTAATTATGGATAGTTTATATTACATCTTTTTCTCCTTCCATGGCATCATTGAGTGCTTGCCTCTCAACCAAAAGCATTGGAATTTGTTGATCTATTCTCATATTCATCCCCTCGTAATAATCTCTTATTGAATGGTACAAAGGCTGACAATCGCCTGTATCCATTATTGCCGAATCGAGGCACTCTAGACACAAACTCCTTCCGTCTCCAAGTGCAATGTACTTTATGCTCCTTGACTCCATCCTTTCGCAACTGCAGCAGCGAGGGGTGTTGTCATGCTCATGCGAAGGACAGTACTTCTGACCCCAAAATGGATGCGCTCTGTACTCTATCAACCCTGTCCTGTTTGTTGGTATCTGCCAATAAACCAAACATGTCTTCTCTTCATTTCCGTACTTATCATTTCATGTATCATACATTCAGAATCATAAACATGTGTGTTACTCAAGAGAATGGGTATGATTCTTACAAACTGATGGCACACATCGCATTTCGGGTGATGCAGCTCCTTGTAGCACAGTTTGTGGTACGGGTCAGTCCCTAACAATGTAAACTGCAACACCAATGCCACAAGAGGATTTTATATACCAGTCATAAGATAATTGTATTAGAAAAGCATATAAAATACAACATATGACCCTATGTTGCATACAAATGAGTGTACCTCAGTCTCACGAATTGCATGGCCACAAGAAGAGCAGCGAAAACACTGCGTGTGCCAAAAGTTACCCATGCAGCTTAGGTAATGGCCATATCCTATTTCTCGTTGACAAGCAGCACACACTCTGTAAAATGCAGTTCTCATTTAAATGACCCGAAATTTAAACTTGCCAGTTAAATTCTGCATGAATAAAATGCAGGAGAAAAATTACCAGTACCTGTGTCCCCTGGGCAAGAATTGTATAGGTGCATTTGGGTAATAAGCCGATGGTCCGAAGCTCTGTTGCAGTTCTCTGGCGAGTTCTTCGTCAGTTTTCCCTGGTGCATTTTGACCTTCAAGTCAAACATATTGCAAAAGATTAGTCGATCACTGTGAAATTTTGAGTTCTAAAACTATGAACTATGTAGAAATTATTTGCCTTTTGGACGCTTATTCTCCTCTGCAAGAGAAAGTGCAATGGCATGGTCCAGTTCTTCGTTGTCGGCTTTAGACTGATCATCCTGAAAATTTAATCACACGGACCAATTTAAGCATTCCTTGATCTCTTTTCAAATTAATCTTTACTACAGGAGACAAGAAAAAGGTGAAAGATCGATTTCAGGGTAATGACAGGGAAGAGATTACTCTTGATTTGTTGGGTTCTCGCCAGAACAAATTCTCTTCGCCAACAACACGAGGTGGCCGCTTCCCACCAGATTCGGCATGATTCCTTCCTCTGAGTAGTTTGCACAGCCACTTTATTAAACCAGATCTTCTACTTGCACATGATGTATCTGCCATGAAATTAGTTCAGCTCCAAATTGATAAGCCAGCATAAGTTTATTATCCCTCCTAGATTATATATCTACTTCTTTTCCAACTTTGAAGGGGAAGAATGGAAAACAGATCATGCAAGTTAACACGGTGATACTCTTAGGTTTTAACAGCAAATTTCTTACAATACAATATTTTGGTGACTAAAGCACATCATTCAACCCCAATTTTGTCCATCATCAGCAGCCTACTGGTTTATTAATTGTGAGTTTGAAAAATACAATAATGAGCGTGATCCTAATTATTGTGTAATATAATTAATATTCTGTTTTTTAGATGAAAACAAGAACTTGTGGAAAGCATCTATGAGTACTCGAAGGTGATTGTTTAACAGCTTTTGTGGATTATAAATTGCAATATTACCGCAATCACATTGAATTGGTTGGATTATTGTTCTCTTTTTTTTTTTAAATCAGATGCGTAAGCTAGCTGCAGGGTGTAATACTTCGTAGGATAATAAGTAATGTAATAATGGTGGGAAGGAAAAAGGAAATTATATATTATACTATATAAATTCTGAATGGCCTTAGCTACAGTACTACAGAGAATGCATCTCAACTGTTCATCTTTCTATACAATCCGAGTCATCTTCCAAATTCAGTTTTCTTCTGTCATTAACTCTTGGTAAACTAATCACAAACTTCAACGCTTGGCAGCGGAGCACGAACGGCCTATAGTGGGAACAAAAGGGTAAAAATTGAGAGAGAAGGAAGGAGATACATACCGTGGATGCAGGAAGGGGAGAAAGAGGAGGAGGCCATGGCGGGGAGTAATTAGAGCTGATCCCACCAAAAACCAAAAAGAAACAAGATAAAGGTAACTTTGAATCGATGAAAAGGGGTGAGGAGGGGGCAGGGGGTCGGGGGGGTTGGGACAAGCGGTGAGGTGAAGGTGGAGAGAGAATTAGAGAAGAATAAAGTGGATGGCTAGGTGCGGGTGTAGGTAATATAGGTAATATGAAATTAGCAAATTAGGATTGAAGGAGGAATAGAAACAATTGCTCCTCCCCCACCCCAGGCATCTTATATAAATAACAAGTTGACAGCCCAATCCTTTTTTCTTAAAAATTTTGTGTGACTTTTGTCTGTACTTTGGAATGGAAAAGGGAAAGGAGAAACAAAGGGTAAAGGAAAGGGAATACTAGATGTAGAGGAGTCAAATTGGATTATTGAGTTGGAGGTGAAGATGGAGGTGGAGAGAATAAATGAGGTGGTGGCAAGGAAAGGAAGAGATTCTTGTCCCCCCTCACATCCGATCCTTCTCCTCTTTCTTCTTCTCTCTTCCCGCCTCTCTCTCTCACTTCTGACAAGTCGCAAACAAAATTAAATAAATAAAGAAATAACAGCAAAGCAAAGCAAAGCAATGAAACAGAGAAGAGAAGAGAAGATAGAAAATGGGAATAGGATGCGGCAAGAGCACGCTTGGTGCCAATTTCTTTTCAAAAACAAAACAAAAAGCAACTTTTGGGCTTCGTTTGCGATTGCGGGCCTCTCTCTCTTTCGATTCCCTCCACTTTCAATCTTTCTTTCAGCTCTATTTCAAAACTGATCGTCCGTTGCACTTCCAGTCACCTGTCAGTATTTAGAGTTTTATTAAAATTCAAAACGAATCTATTTCATTGCATTATACGCCGTCACTTCCATCTCCCATTCTAATTCTACTACTTTATCAAATAGCAATGCTCTGCATCCCCAATTGATATGATAGTAGCAACAGTTTCTTACGCACCGTCAAACAAATTTTTTTGGGGGAATTTCATGTATATCCCTCAAATATTTCAATATTACATATTTATCTCTTCAAAATCAGTAATTACATATAAATTCTCTAAAAATATATTATTAATTAACTCACTTTATTATCCAATCTAACTCAATAACATATAAATTCTCTAAAAATAATTAAATAATATTTTTTATAACTTTGAAATTTATTTTACAATATTAATTAAGAAAATGTTGACCATTATGCTCTTCGTTTGTATCACTTTAGTCTGCCTAAGTTCTCTTCTCTTTAAGGTGCCGAGCCTCCCCTTCTCTCTCCAAATGTGCCAAATCACGGATTTCTCCCAGCCTTGTCTTGTCGTCTCCCCTCTCACAGATTTCTATTGCTCCTCGCTGCTTTTTCCATCTTCGTTTGGAGAGAGAGGCAGGACTTTTGGTGTCTTAAAGAGAAGAGAACTCAGGCGGACTAAAAAGACAGAAACGAAGGGCATAATGGTCAATATATTATTAATTAATTTGCAAAATTAAGTTTAAAGTTTAAAAAAATATTATTTAATTATTTTTGGAGGTATTTGATATGTTATAGAGTTAGATTGGACAAATATGTAAGTTTTTACAATTTTCAAGGATAAATATGTAATTATTGATTTTGGGGGGATAAATATGTAATATTGAAACTTTTGAGGGATATACATGAAATTCCCCCAAATTTTTTAGACCCTTCTTTTGTTATGATTTAGTCAAGTATATATAACTATGAGTCTATGAAGGCATAATAATTTTTGTAATGAATAATAAATAAGTTGGCATAACTCAATACATAAAAGAAGGAAAGAAAAATATATACACGTCTGAATGCTTGTTATTATCATTGTTATCGTTAAACTGTATCGCTCTGTGATAAATTATTTTAAATAAAATAATTTTTTAAGCTATTAAACTGCATAACACTATCAAGTTCATCGCTAATCGTTCTTTTGTTTTTGCTGAAGCGGGTTCAGATGTTAATTGTGAACTAACATCACAAGGAACAACAAACTAAAATTGCTGAAGGAAAGCAGCAAACTAAAATAGCACTGATGGTGGCAAGTGTTAGAAATGTACTAATAGGCCAGAATATCATGGGCCATATTAATAATTAATATGGATCAGGTCTTAATGGGCTAGGTCCGAATTTCTGTCTATTCTCATCTGATCTGATCAGATCAGATAAGGTTTTCTGTAGAGGCTCCAACGAAATGGTGCAAGTGAACAGGCTCAACGAACTGGTGCGATATGTTATAAATATACAACAGCAGTTCGGTTTTTGAGTTCCAGAAATTATGTTCATTTTCTATTCAGAAAACGAGAGAGAGAATAAGAGAGAAAAGACGAGGTTGTTAATTCGGTACTAGCATACCGAATTTCAGAAGTTTGTCAACCTGTTCGTGTGGATACTGATAGAGGCGTGACTGCTGGGCTGTTGCGTGAACCCAACACGAGAAGGAAGGGAGAAGAAGGCTACTGCTAGACTAGACTTGACGTTTCCGCTGCACTGCGCGTCTAGTGGTAAATTCTTTATTAATCTTGGAATTAGTTTTATACATGGATTCTGGTTTTCGGGTAGTGAACAAATCATGAATTGAATCGAATTGTTACACTAATAACCTACCCGAAACACTACAGCAAGATAGGATGCGGCTCGCCTCGGCTCAGGCTCAGCAGCAGAAATCCTGATATTTTTACTGGTAACCCTATTTTTTTTTTTTTCTGTTCTGCAAATTGAAACAGCTTACTGCCTTTTGGGGGTTGAATCTGTAGCGCTTGGAATATAACAAGCTTTGTCTTTTAAGATGCTGGTAAGATTTTATTTAATTTCTTCCTTGAAGTATCTACAAATTAAAACAGATATACATAATGAAAGAGAACCGATCACAGGCTAGCTGCCATATATGTATGCTTAAGTTCTAAATTCTTTGTTTTTAGTACTTGGTAGTAAGCTATTATAGATCAGATTATAGTAGGTATTTCTAATTTTATTTTCTAAGTTTGTCAAAGATGGACAAATATTTTAAGAAACTATCTAAACCTCCAATTAATTCACCTTCATAGGAATCACAACAAATCGAATCTAGTTTGAGCTCTAATCGTTCTCATAGGGTAGTATTGTCGAACAAGACCATCCTTCTGATCTCGCTCTAAGACCATTCATATCTCAATATAATCCAAATGAGCATTATTGTATATATCGATTTTACCTACCAAAAGGCCATGTCAGCCTAACCACCACAATTGTTCTCAAAGAAATATAGTGGCTCAATGAGAAGATTTAAAATGTTGATTTAATCAGTACAACTCTTAGTTGGAATATAGATAGATAAAGATGTGATATTTTGTCTTTGTTGTTATTTATTTAAATAAGAAAATCTCGAAACAAGTGGAAATGCTAACTTTATAGAAGAGGGTTTATAGAAATTGGAAATGCAAGAAAGAGTTTGACGATTATATTAGTGACTCAAATAGTTGGCTCAATCATGTTTGAAGAAAATATTTGAATTTGATGAACTAGAGACAAAATCCAAATTGTGCTAAAGAGACAAAAGTGTTAGGCACGAGATGGATTATCAAGTACAGCTTTGTATTTCTATGTACATTGTTTATTCTAGGTTTACAAATGAGTGAAATTGACATTGATATTAATGATGATCACTGTTAGCATTGAAAGGGTATTTTGACAATGATTATGGTAAAAAATCGCCTAAAAATAGAATGAGAGATCAATAGATAAATTATTATTTGAGTACTTACATCAAAAAGGATTTGTTTGATGACGTATATAATGAAAAAATTATATAAAGATTTCAAAATATAAAGACTACAAGATTTGCTTCATTGTCATCAACTTGACTATCTAACATTACTATGTTTGTTGTTTTTTTTATAAGAAAAAAGAATATTATTTATTAGAAAATTTAATATTATGTATGAAATTTGTAGTCTTCTTCTTGTGTTTTTACTATCCGATGAAAATCCTGGCTGCATGTTGATATTCAATATATTAACTCTGTAAAATAAAATATAATGATAATATGATGAGGTGTTGAATAAATAAGGAGAGCTAGAGAAGAGAAAATAAAAGATAAAAAATAAGAAATGAAGCTAATTTTAGAAAGAAAATATATGGATGGTAAGCAAAGCAGAGACCAACTCAACGATAAGCGGTACACATTTTGACAGAGTTATTTTTTATTCATATATAGTACTACAATATAGTTCAAAACAGTTCTTTACATAATATTTATCATGCATGAATCAAAGAGTGCTGACCACATGACATTAACGAGTCTCACAGATTTAGATTTTACAATGAGAAAGTTTTCGTTATTTATTATTTTATAAATAAATATTTGGATTGGGCTCATGAGCTCATCTACTGTTCTTCTCTCTCCTTTTCGAGATGGATTGTTTTTCTCACTCGTGTGTCGCTCGCGTGGCATCTCATCCCATAATTCCATTTTCCATCTAATGAGGAGTTGGTATGGCATGTGGGTCCCACTCCAGCACGACCGAGTTCCTCTGTGACCCCACGTGTAGGGTTTATTTTGCCTTTTGCGGGGCTGATTCCACGTCTGCAGAGCGAGCAGATTATACTAATCTTACTCATAATAATAATGGTAAATGAATGAACTAACCCCAAGAATAATAATATTTGCCCCTAGGCCTAGGGGTCTAGGGCCTGGACTAGGCTGCACCGATTTTTTTATTAATCGAAAATAAAAGAAAATATTGCAGATGGAGAATGATTCGATGAAATTTCAATATATAGATTGGACTGGACAATTTATTTCGTCCCACAAACTCATATTGAGTGTATAAAAATTTAAAATTCTTCTTATTTGTAGAACAGAATAAATTATTCCATCCCACAGAACGAGATAAATTGTACCGTCCAATTTATATTAAAATTTCATTAAACCGTTTTCCGATATTTTTATTTTTATTTTCGATTAAAAAAAATTGCGCTCGGCCGCACCCTCACCTTCTCTAAAATAAAATTTTAGGATTTTTTTGTAATTCGAAATTTGGAACCGGAGCTTTTTTCATGCGAACGCCGTCACCTCACCTCACCTCCCCGGTTTGTTCCAATGAATCTCCACCACCATGTCCATCATCACCACCTGCCATCACTCGCATGTCTTCGTCTCTATCTCTCGGTCTCAGAATCTAATTAAATAAATCCTATTTATTTCATTTCTCCAGCCTACCTATTAATCCTTAGGGGTATTTAAATTATTTAATACCAAACAAATAAGAAGCGACAGGGGGAGATTAAGCTAAGGGGAGTGAGGGAATGGCGGCGGTGGCAGCGGCGGCGCAGGGAAAGGGAACAGGAAAGGTGGGGATGGAGGTGGCGTTGGTGGACGACATAATTCGGCGGCTGGTGGAGGTGCGGAGGGAGCGGCCGGGGAAACAGGTGCAGCTGTCGGAGGCGGAGATAAAGCAGCTCTGCGCCTCCTCCCGCGACATCTTCCTCAGCCAACCCAACCTCCTCGAGCTCGAAGCCCCCATCAAGATCTGTGGTTCGTATCTCCTTCTTCTCTTCTCTTTAAATAATTAATACTGCATTGCATTGCATATTTGCATGACATGATGTAAGTAATTTAATTGGGATGATGTTCTCAACTCATTAATTAAGTTTTAGCCTGTTCACTTTGCTTTACTTTACTGTGAATGAAATGAATGCAATATGAGCATGAGGGGTGACTGTGTATGGATGTGATGCGACCTGCAGGGGACATCCACGGGCAGTACAGCGACCTGCTGCGGCTGTTCGAGTACGGACGCTTCCCACCGGAGTCCAACTACCTATTCCTGGGTGACTACGTGGACCGCGGGAAGCAGAGCCTCGAGACCATCTGCCTCCTGCTCGCCTACAAGATCAGGTATCCTGAGAACTTCTTCCTCTTGCGAGGCAACCACGAGTGTGCCGCCATCAACCGCATCTACGGTTTCTACGACGAGTGCAAGCGTCGCTTCAACGTCCGTCTCTGGAAGCTCTTCACCGACTGCTTCAACTGCCTCCCCGTTGCCGCCCTCATCGACGACAAGATCCTCTGCATGCACGGCGGCCTCTCCCCCGACCTCTCCTCCCTTGATCAGATCCGCCGCCTCCCCCGGCCCTCCGACGTTCCTGATACTGGCCTCCTGTGCGACCTCCTCTGGTCTGACCCCGGCCATGACATCCAGGGCTGGGGCATGAATGACAGGGGCGTCTCCTACACTTTCGGCCCCGACAAGGTCTCAGAATTCCTTGCAAAGCAGGACCTCGACCTCATTTGCCGGGCCCACCAGGTCTCTAATCAATTCTCTGGTCTTCTGTTGTCGTACTGCCATTTCATTATAGTGAAATGAAATGATGGCATGAAAATTAATTAATGCAGGTGGTGGAGGATGGCTATGAGTTCTTCGCGAACCGGCAGCTGGTGACGGTATTCTCAGCTCCGAATTACTGTGGGGAGTTTGACAATGCAGGAGCCATGATGAGTGTTGACGAGACCTTGATGTGCTCTTTCCAGATCCTCAAACCTGCTGAGAAGAAACCTAAATACATCACCGCCAATAAGATATGACATCTCGCTCGCACTATTTTCCACCTTTTGATCTACTCAGGTCTGTGCTTCCTTCCTTTTGCCCCCCTAATCCTTAGTCTCAAGTCTCGTCCTCAACCACCCCTTTGTTCTCCCTACTATTCTCTATAAAGCCTGGCAAGATCCTGTATGAACTCCAATCTAACTCCCTCGTGCACTACCCTACACTGCACTAGTAGCTCTATAGCTGTTGCAAACCTCTTTGTCTATTTTCATCCATTTTTTTTTTTTGGGTAAAAAACAGTGGTGATGTCTAGGAATGTAAATCGTTCAGTTGGTTTGTGTTCGAATTATGACTGTTATGCTGTGTAGAAAGTAAATAAGAATTTAATCACTACCTTGGTTCAATTGAAGAGCTTATGATGTCTTGTTAATGTATGTATCATCCATTATCCCATGTCATTGTTTAAGGCAAATTGTTGCATAAACTTGGATCCTTGGTTGGATTTCTTTTTCCGAAGTAATCAATGAGCGCATGTAATTCTGGTGTCAGAACTTCAAACTCTCAATTTTTTTTGCAGTACAATTAATTTAAATCCTCTTCTCAGATAATAGCAATATTGCTAATATCATATCAAATCAAGCTTATACTGTAAATTCTTCTCTGAAGGTAAGAAGGCATTTGTTTGGTTGGCTTACCTAAAAGAAATAATTGCATTTGTTTCTGTCTTTTATATGTGGGATCAATTGATATGGCGTTGCTAAGCCACTGGCTAATATCTGAATTTCAGGCTTGTTGCTGATTTGGCAGATGGAGAAATCTAGAAGCTTCTCATGTGAGGGGAGGAAAGGTTGGGGGTCCAAGTGAGGCCGTCATGTTATCATAGGGGCTACCGTCAACAAAATGTCTAGTCTAACTATTCTGCAGGAAGTTCCAGGAGTTTTTCTTTTCTAGTCTAACTATTGTGTGTGTTGAGGATGCCATGTTGTAGGCTGTAGATATGATAAATTTGTGATTATCTTCCAGGAGTCTTCTTTGTATTTTGAAATCATGGTATACCATTTTTATACTAGATTATGCACTGGAGCTGACAATCCTATTTTTTTTTTTTGTATGTTGCAAAGCAACATTGCTGCAACTGGATGCCTGGTTTTCCATGTTGCCGAGAGTAGATACTGGTATTGGATCAAACTGTGTCAGGATTAATTCTCTCAACAGTAATCGTCTGATTCGTCCATGCTTCATTTTAAGTTGGCCTATACAGTTTCTGCACTGAGCTTTGTACTTAATTATGACAATTTGATTACAGTTTCCATGTGGTTGACAAACCACTGCTGAGCTTTGCACTTAATTTTATATGGTAACTTAAAACTGCATATTCTGCATCAAGTTGAGTAATTTGGCAGTGTGTGTTTGATTACTTGTAATCCAAGTTGAAGCATGTTAAGATGAGGTTAGGTTGTATACTTGTATATGTTATCATGGTCTCTTGGCACTCCACTGGTACATTGCCATAATGCCAAATATTTACAATTCAGCCAGTATAAAAATGCAACGGGTTGTTACTTGAATTGGTCAAGGGTCTTCGTTTTTCTATATCAGAACAAACTTCAAAGGCATACATCCAGATGCCTTCTCTACACCTCAATTTTCAGACATACGCTCTTTTCTTGTGTTATGTAAACAACCACAAAGGTGTATCGTTTGTCATGATGACCTACTAATACTGTCAAACTGAGTAATGTATGTGCTTTTTTAATTATAATTGTCGTGTAACGTTGGTAAATGCCCCTGTATATACATAAAAACGGATCTATCTTTACAATTATCTGGTACGCTACCTGCTGCAAGCATAGTAGCCATAAAGACCTCAATTACTTCATCCAATCTAAGAAAAAGACGATAACAAAAGTGCAATTGTAATTACATTTGCAGCTATTTGTTGCCTTGAAAACCAAGAATAGACCAACATAGCTGACAATTTAGCAAGAAAAAAACATAAAAAAGTGCATCAAAAAAAGTAAAAACAAATAATATAAAACGTTCGTCACTGAATTAACAAGGATTTAAACAATGGAAGGGTTCTTATGACCGTCCTATACATCAATCCCATTAATGAAAGCTTACTCTAATTTTGTAAGGATGAGGCGCCTTATTTACCCCAAAATTATGACAACCACATTGCCGCATTGATTCTAGAGACACGGGAACAAAGATGCATTTTTGAAAGAATGAGCCCATGTTACCTTTCACTGAATAGTAGAATTAAGTTTCTTGTTTCATTTTCATCAGATTGTTCTCTATCTCTCTTAAAACTGGCCTATACCTGCATCACACACAAGGCAAAAGTAAACAGATATACTGTTTAGTAAAAAAAAAAAAAGCATAATTAAGATAAAAAAGATTGAATATAAGATTTTTATGAATAGTAATTACAAGTGAGTGAGAGTATTGTGGGACTGAACAGCACGCCTAAGATCAGCGGAGAGCTTCATCACCTCTGCTGCAAGACCCTCTGACCTGCTCTGCTCTTTCCTCAGCTGTTCCTGCATTCCCAAACAAACATACAACACACAGTCAAAGCTACTATTTAGCAAAACTAACAAACAGTGCTCACTTCTTATTATAAAATTATGTAGTTACTTACAGAATCAAGTAAGAAGAAAAAAAAAATTCTCTAGTTGCTTGAGACCAACCTTAAGTGATGAATTTTCAGAAGCCAACTCATCAGGTGGAGTGGTCAAACCCTGGCTCACAGTTTGCTCCAGTAACCCTCCCATAGTTGCTTGTACAGGATTGCTAATCTGTGCAGATCTTAGCTTATCTAACGTGAAACGCAACTCTTCATTCTGCTTCAGACAATCCCTAACCTGCCAATTTGATTTTTCATTGTTTAATTTTAAGCTATAGAGCACATGTCGAATATGCATAAATTAAAATAAAATGTTTTACCTGGTTCTCCCATTGCTTTGCAACTGCCATGGCTTCTCGATACGATAGGGACAAGCTTGAGTTCTCCTCAAATAGCTTTTCTATCTCTGACGATTGTGAGTCAATCTGCCAAATACTTAGAGAAAAATGTCAGCACATTAGGGAAAGTCGACGCGATAATGCAGCTTCAGTTTAGGGAGAAAAAACGGATAGATTTAATAAAAAAAAAAGAGGAGACCTCTGTTAATAGCTTTTGGCGACTGCTCTCAAGCCTCTCAACCATAAGAGCCATATCATGCAATTGTTTCTCAAGTATCTCTTTATCTTCCTGTCACTCACAAAATTAGCTATTGTTATTGTGATGATTCACAAAAGAAATTACATGTGTCATTGTTAGAAGTTTTGAAAAAAAACAGTGTTGAAAAATGAACTCGAGAAAATCAGGGTGCTTAACTAGTGAAAAAGCTGTGTGCATAGCAAGGCGCGAAGCTTGTTCTACATCACAAGAAGGTATAAAATGACAAAATTAGCTATTGTTATTGTGACGGTTCGTTACAGTTCGTTAAGCGGAGAATTGCACAACAATTTCATATATCTGATAAAGATGTATACAATTTGCATATCTGGAAGTGTTTCGAAATTGTACCAATCCATTCAGTACCTGACAATTTTTCATTAGAAGTTTTTAGTTTCTCTTCTAGATCTTGCTTCTCAGCCACCAATGTAGAGATCCGGAGTTGCTCTTCTGCTAGCTTTTGTTGTGCCTCTTGTCTCAAAACAGACTCCTCCTATAAGCACAATGCATTCAATTCAGATATTAAAAGAAAGTGCACAAAGTATGCAAATCATGATACTGAGCCTTAAAATAAAAATATAAGATGCAGGATGACATGCGTTGTGCACCTTGAGGTGGGTTTGCAAATCATGCAACTCTTTTTCAAGTGCAGAAATGTCGTCAGGGAATCCACCAAAAGAAGATGAAGAGTAAGACGTAGTAGTAGTAGTATTAGTATTTGCATGCTGCTGCTGCTGCACCATATTCAATTCTGCTCTCAGAGCTGCAGCATCCTCTTCCGCCTGATTATAAATCCCAAAAGAATGAAAAAGAAAAGAAAAGAGGAACAATTACGGATAGAAATAATGATAGCAGTTAGTATTTGAAACATGAATAATGGACATGTCCAAGCTAACATACTCTATATTGATCCTCTTCTGCATCCTTTAGTCGCTTCTTAAGTGTTCTGACTTGAGCCAAAGCATCCTCCTAATTATAATAACTAAAAATGATTAAATGTGACAGATTTGTCTTATAAATTTTAACCATAATTAATCAGTGGCGAAAAGGAGTAAAGCAAAAAAAATTTACTCGCATACTTTTGCAATAATGGCTGCATCTTTTTCAATTGAGATGTCATTCAAAGCTTTCCTCAGGGCTGGCAAGCTGTTCTTTTCCTGTAGAAGAGGATATATAAGTTGAATTTACTGAAAAAAATTTAGATAAAATATGTAAAACTATTTAGCAAATATCTATATCTCAAATTTATACCAGATCATTCAGGCGCTTTACAATTGTATCTCTTTCATCTACGCTTTCCTCGAGCTAAAGATGGCACAGAAAAATTGCCCATTAGTGTTACCAAGCAAAATCATTATCTTTACCTGTACAATCCAATGCACCTTGTTACCAAGTCATAAAAACTGGAACTGGTGACACCAGGTCTTTAATACTTTTGGTTATACACTAGCCAATTTCAGTCAGTACAGTGTTTTTCACAGTTCTCTTGGCCAGGTAAAACTATAGAGGCACCATCGAACACTGAATTCATTATAACTCGGTCAATACAAGTAAATAAAGTAGTGGTACCAAAACCTCAGATTAGCATCAGAATAGAAGAGGACCTCAGCAAGTAGCTTTTGGTTCTCTATATTAAGATCTGCATTTTGAGTCTCAAGTTCTCTGCTATGAGCTTGGAGTGCAAAGGTATCTATCTGCAGTTGAAACAAAAGAGGCGTCAAGGGAAGGAACTTGTCTAAGTATTCAAAACCATTTATACAAATTATAATTAGAACTACATTTATATAGCTATGGTGCTTGATGCGGTTCTGACATAAATATCAGAAGCAAATGAAAAAGAAAATATGGGGAGCGATTCATGTATCTTGAATTTGACAGGAAATAAGTAATTTGAATTGTGCAGGGTATTGCAATTATCACCGAGCGCTTAATATTGTAATGGTAAAAACAATTACAAGTTTAGGAGGTGAGAAAGGAGCAGAGAAACCAACCTCAGTTGTCCTATATCCGCTTTGCGAGCTTTGATTGGCTGTTGAGTTGATACAAGCAGAACGATAATGAATTAATTTACTTTACATGCAATTAGAAAAGCGGCTTTCTTTCTTTCTTTCTTTCTTTCGAAAGTAAATTAGATCAGATAGGAGGGAGGGGGGATATGATAAAACGAAAAGAAGTTACTCACCAGGATGGTGCTGATAGGCGGAGGAATGGAGATCAGATCCGGAGGAAACAGTCTTCAGCCTCTCAGCAGCTCTCTTTTGGCGAATCTCCTCCAACTGGACCAACACAAATAAAAGGTATGTATGGTGCATTGAGTTGAGCGAGATTTGGATCGATCCAAAAAAAAAAAAAAACAGTACATCTATCAGAGATAGGGAAGAAGAGAGCGAGAGAGAGTAGCATAGTTACCGTGCGTCGACCACGGGAAGCATGGTGAGCTTCCATGGCGGGCGCGGCGCGGCGAGCACCAACGAAGAAGAAGAAGAAGAGTTAGTTTAGGAATTGGTGGAGTTTGTTTGGTCTGAAAGGAAGATGAAATTGCAATGCATTGGAAATTGGGAATGGAATGGAGACGAGGAGAACTGGAGAAGTGAGAGCAATAATAGAAAATGGACTGATCGGGCTAGTTAAAACCCAATTCATTTCCGTTCCTCCACCTCCACGGTGAGTCGATAGCAGAGCATCTCTATTTCAGCAAATATTTAACAATTAATTTCGAATTACGTCACCGAATTTAGTAATTAAAGAGATTCATAATTTTTAAATCACTCTATTTCAGAAAATTAATTAGAGTTACTTATTTAATTAGAGTTGCTTTTAAAGCAAACTTACTAATTTAAAAACGGTGGTACATCTCAGCAATTATATTAGCAATTAACACATCAGATTAGTAATTTAAAAGAAATCACCGTTGTAGATGCTCTAAAGAGTTATTTTTAAAGCAAACTTGCTAATTTAAAAATGGTAATACATCCCAGCAATTATATTAACAATTAACATATCATATTAGCAATTTAAAAGAAATCACCGTTGTAGATGCTCTTAGGGGTGTCGATGGCACCATTTTATCTGTTTATCCGACCCATTACGAATTTGATAAGTGATATAAACGTGTAACTTCCCGTTCTGATCAAATTCGGAGGGATGCAATCAAGATACATTGTGACTACAAGTGTCGTATACAAACATAACCGGTTATGTTTAATTTTTTTTTTTTGTAATTTAAACTAGTTTATTAAAAATTCACCTGATCACACGTGAATCGCGTGATCACGTACTGTGTCATGTTGTGACCGGATTAGTTTGTTTGTCTTGTCGTACTAATTTTTCAAATGATGGTCACATCACGCAAATTGTCACGGCACGAGACATGCGAGCCATAGTACGTAATTGAAACACGTGTTATGTCATGACGTATCCGATCACGGCGTGACCTTTTTCCATCCCTATGATAACATGAACGTGGATAAGTTTTTTTTTTGTTTGCTTATCAGTATAAAAAAAAAATTGTTGACATAATAGGTAATGGTACAGGTAAAGACTATTTCGTACCCATTGTTCTATAGGGTAATTATTAAAAATAAAATTATATACATTGATATATAAATATAGAGGAGGGTTCCAATACCTCATGCCTTTCATATAGAGGTGTAAATGGTCGGATACGGATCGAATAGTGATCAAACCGTATTCTTATCCGTTATAATTTTTTGAATACGGATACGAATACGGATAGTCTTGGATACGAATACAGGTCGATATTAAACGGATACGGATCGGATATCGGAAGGATACGAATACGAATATGAATATGAATATAATTCAGATAATTAAAAATAAATTACTAATGTACATTCTAATAAAGAATAACATCAAAATATATTTTTTTTATTCATAAATTATATCTAATATTTTTCATAATAAGTTTGTTGGTTACACAACATATATCATATTACCAAAACAATAGTCACTAATTATGTCATAATGTTAAATTGTTCATTAGAATATATATGTATATGCAATTTAATAAATCATTGGTATGTATATGCAGTTTAATAAATTAATTTAAGAACAAAGAGTACATTTTTTGTGGTTCAGGGATATAAACGGTCGGATACGGATAGTTAAAAATCAAACCGTATCCTTATCCTTATCCGTTATAAATTTTCAGATACGGATACGGATCAAATAATTTAAGTAATTTTCCGGATGAAATAGGATAATATCCGATCCGTTTACACCCCAATTTTCATACCTCATTATACCTCATATTTCATATCTTCGTTTTCAAAATCCAAAATATCGATCCGAACTGCTCAAAATGATATCTATATTTAAATATGCTTGGGATGAAATTTTATAATTTTTGAATTGTTTTTTACTATTTTTTAAGATGGGTAGAAAATCACTGATTTTGAACAGTCTAGAAATAATGATTTTGTATCTATCTTAAAAAATAGTAAAAAAATTCAAAAATTATAAAATTTCATCTCCAGATATATTTTAGTATGGATATTATGTTAAGCGGTTCAGATCGACAATTTGGACTTTGAAAACGAAGACATGAGGTATGATGAGGTATGAAAAACATGAGATATTGGAACCTTCCTCATAAATATATAAGAATGATGCATGATATGATAGAGTTTCATTTATATCTATTTAATGGCACCCATTCATCCGTTTATCCGATTTGTACCGTCGTATTTGCTAAGATGAATATAAATAAGATTTTTTTTCCGCTAGTTATCAGGTACGTAATAAAGGTTAAAAAAAATTAATTAACTTAATAGATACTAAAATGCTTCCACCTGTATCATACCCAGCACATGCCTTGGTTAATTCGAGTTTTCCAGTTACAGTGCTACGGGTCCAGCACGCACGACTAAAGTTGAAGCAGTCAAGCAGGAGGGGAGATTTTGCTGGAACTAGACAACAAAAGAGGGAGATAGCTTCCCCTTCAAGTTTCAAATAATAGATAACTTCATGTATTGGAAATGCAAGGAAGATTTTTAATACACTTCTCCTCGTTAAGTTCTCCATTTTGACTCATTTCATTCTTAATACAATGGTTTTCTCTTACTCACAAACCTCACAGGGGCTTAATCCACACTAAGGAGCTCTTGTTCGGTTGTCGTAATATGGGGATATAAGCTAAGAAGGCTTAATTCTGAGGTAGAGGTGTCTTAAGACTCGGACAGAGAATTAAAATTCAAACAAAATAAGACTAAAGGATGAAATCTTAATAATCGCTAAAGAGCCCGTGTTCAAAAAAACTAAGCGACTAAGGATGAAAAAAAACTTAAGGAGCTTTAATCTTGTGCTGTCAAACGGCCCCGTAGGTCTTTACTCGAAGCTTAATTTTCTACTACTTATCACTGAAAATGTAGATTATTTGATGAATATTACTTTAAGCAATCGTGCCTAAATCTGATCGCACATGCACTGTTCTGCAGCGGATATAACTAAATAAGGTGACCATGTTACAAACCCAACAATAGGATAAACAAATTTGAACTGTACACAAATGAATGTTTCACAAAACAAACAAAACAGACAGATTCAATAAGCACATTTATACAGCAGCCTGCCTAAGAGAGTAGAGTTGGCCTAGCCTACCATTGAGCACCTCTATGTATGACCTGATACGGTATCTGTCTGTCTGTGTGAGAGAGAATGGAGGGTTCAGATCATCCAGCATTGGAGCCTCCACCAGCAGAAAACGAAGCAGTGACACTGCTCTGCAGTATCTCGATACTGCTCTCTCTGTGTTTCCCATCATCTCATCTACCTATATTTCCAAAAATCAATCAAACAAGCATTCCAATTGTTATATTATATCCACCAAAATACAAAATACAAAAAATTATAGCTGCCAGGGTCTTAATTAAAAAAACATTTGGAATTATTTAAAGGATCACATCTACATATTTGGCCCTACCATTTAATGCCAAGCAAATTAATACCAAATTAGTGATCCATCCAATGTATATACTTGAATTATTTTTATAACTGCCTAATGTCAGTCAACAATCTTCTGATGATGCGACAAGAGCCTTCATGGATTCATTAAATCTAACTTTAGAGACTAACCAAATCCAGCCAACATACTCCCCCGTAACCACACAATTGGCAGTATATAAAAAAGTTGTTTGTGAAAAAATAAATGGAAGACTTTAAAGCTATACGAGATATCTAAAGAGAGCTAAAAGAGCACTAAAAAGACAAGGCGTGCAAAGTAACTCACCCCACCGTCTCTGCCAGATGTCAGAGCTGACTGAAATATTATCTCAATTGCATCCGGCATTTCTGTTGCATCTGTTCATATTTCATTAAGAAGATTAAAACAATGTGGTCAATTAATTTTTATCGGAAGGTCCACATAATATCCGGGTAAAGTAATTAAAACAATATAGGAAAAAGGAGGCAATTACCAGAGATATAGCCTATGCAGGAAGCGAGCCCTTCAGCATGTGTAACTTCATCAAGGAAGTTTTTCTCAATGTGGGTGCAAACATCGGCGAGCTCAGAGTCGGTGGGGGACAAAGACGAGGAATTATTGTAGCTCCCTGGCCTTGATCTCATCCTTCTGTCTCTATCACGAGATGGGCTTCCTTCTATCACAGCTGATGCAGCTGACACTCTGTGACAAATCTGCATCGCCTGCTTCCATATCGCCAGCACAACAAGCTGGAGTGATAACGCCCTCAGTTGGTTCTGCACCAATTCAAACCATAAGAAACCATTTTACTATTTACTCTGTGTGTATGTGTGTGTGTTTGTGTGTGTGTGTGTGTGAGAGAGAGAGAGAGGGAGAGATAAAGAGCATAGAAGCTGACCTCCTGCTTGACCAAGTCAGAGATAGTAGAAGCACACTGCTGAAGGGACTTGATGCGGGTCATGTTGTCTGACGATGGTCTGTCAATGGCCTCCCCCATTTCGACCGACCCCACCGAGCCAGGAGAGCTGGGGCTCCCCATCCTCCAGACCTTGTCATGGAGTGGTGGAATTGGCATGGGAGCAGTTCCTTGGTTCATTGCTTGAGAGGCAACAGGAGACCCCTCAGATTTCGAAGGGGAATTGCTGCTTGCATGGAAGCCTGCAATTGTTGCAGAAGTAGATGGTGATTCCATGTGGGGTCCAGGAACGACCACATAGTCTTTTAGAAACTCCATTGAGTCTGTCACACCAGCAGTCTCTGCATCTGAAGAAACAAGCAAGAAATGGAGTTCAGAATTGAGGTACCACCCCAGCATACCATTCTTCGATTCAAATGTTCTAGTTATGGTCTTTACTGAACACCGTTCTAGTTATGGTCTTTACTGAATACCGGCATTTACCATTACGCAGCTTTCGCTCTTGCAGTTGATCATATTAATCTTTTCCAGTTCTTCAGCATTCATTTATATTTACTTGAGGTTCTCTATTCGGACATTCAGATAGCAACTTTCTACAGATTTCAAAACTTCAGGATGTAGATCTGACTTCTTTTTTTAACAAAAGAAAGAGAGCAAATGATGAAACAGGTACCATCAGGAGAAGGGACAGCAGGAGGGGCCTGTGCTACAGAAAACTTGCTGGCTGTGTTACGAGTTGAACCTGTATAGTCACGCCTTGGCTGAATGGACACACCTTCCATTCTATTGTCATTACTTCTACTATCATGATTATTATTCTCAAATCCATATCTCGTCAGAAACCCAGTATGTCTGGAAGGACTATTCTCAGGAGATTTGCCAAATTTGCTCTGGGGGAACCTATTTGATGGGCTAGGTTTTGGTCCAGGGTTGACAAATGGGCTTCCATCCTGGCATGCAGGCTCTGCATCTAGAGTGAAAGGCATGGTGTCATCATGAGAGCTCTGACCTGGTGGCCTAGTGGGGATTGACTTCATCTGTGCAATTTCCATTGCATCTGATGGTGTCCTGCTGTTTTGGCACAAAATTGTTAGGGTTTCTAATTTTGTTAATCACCAAGCAAATTAAAAGCAAGATCTGGATTTATTTACCTAAAGCTTCCATCAGATGAGGGTTCAACCAAGAATTGGTGGTTCAGGAACTCTTCCACAGTGAGCCGTTCCACTGGATAAATCACACATTTTCATACTTTCGGGTTAGTAACAATGTACTAATGAAACTACTTAAATAATGTGTAAAGGATATTATTTGCTATGGGGATGCTTTTTTATTACCCCCAACACCCGCCCCCCACCAACCCCAACTCCAAACTCCCAGACCCTTTTTTCCTTGAAAGAATATAGTATAAAGATACCAACCAGGATTACGCCGGAGCAACTTCCTGCAGAGGTCAATACAGTCAGCGCTTAAACTGACGTCAGGTGGGAATCTAAGCTCGTTACACTTCAGTATGTTTTGCAAAAGCTAATAAATAGAAAATCCAACAAAAAAAAACATTAGGTAGCTCGCCCCTTGAACTATTATCAAAGTGAAATTTTAATTTTTAACATGAGAGAAAAATGAAGACCTGGATTTGATTGGCACCGTTGTAGGGGGTACGACCAGTTACCAGTTGATATAGAATGACACCAAGACTCCACAGATCTGCCTGTTCTGTCATGGTAGTTTGCCAGAGAGTCCAGAGTAAGTGAGCGATCCATACTGGGTATTAAGTATCACTACAATGGAAGATTTAAAAAAAAATAAGGACAGTTTCATCACCTTTGCGTCGTACTTTTGAACCTGCATGACTTCTGGAGCCATGTAAAGTGGGGAGCCGCATAACGTTTCGGCCATACTATAAGGGTTCAAGGATCTGTTTCAGAGCATTACACAGCTTAGCAACAGAAAGATATTAGAGCCTGAACACAGTTAAGGGGAGATAGAGAAAGAAAACTCACTTTGCAAAGCCAAAGTCTGCAATTTTCAATACTGCACTCTCATCATTTGTTGACAGTAAAATATTCTGTTCATACATATTACAGTATAAGGCTTCAGCACCGATACCAAAGGAAAGAAAACAAGTAATTTGCATGTGAATCCTCCTCCCATCAGAGGATGACAGTATTTAAACCTCAAAATAGAAGATAGCATAACAGACCTGGGGCTTGAGGTCCCTGTGGACCACATTATTATCCCGCAGCACTTGCAATCCAGAAGCTGTGAAAAAAAATGAAAAAAAAAAAGTATAAATCTATATATATACAAGGAGAAGAGAAGCCAAGAAAGAAGCAGCTAATAAGATGGAACCTAATTGGCGCATGAAGTGTTTGGCAGTAGCTTCGGGCACTCTTCGGTGGCGATGTATGTAAGCGGACAAGTCACCGCCGGGACAGTATTCCAGTATCAGATATATCTTCCCAGCATCCTGAAATACATAATATGTGAAATCAAATCAAAGAGGAGATGCAAGTGGGAATCGAGGCAGGCAATAAACAGAATAGTACCTGCATGAAATCTAAGAGGGAGATGATGTTTGGGTGGTTGATGTGGCGGAGAATTGAGACCTCGGAGAGTAAGCTGTCGCGCAGCTTCTTGTTCAGCCTCTCCAGTGCCATCTCCTTCACAGCCACCTCTCCTCCTCCTCCTCGGCGATGCCTTCCCAACCACACCACCGAGAAGGCCCCCGACCCGATCTGCTTCCCTATCAGGTACTCCCCCACCAATCTCCCCCCGCCCCCCGCCTCCATCCCTCCCTCCCTTTCCCACCACTCTCTTCGCCGATCAATCAAAACCCAATCCTCTCGATTTCTCGCTCCAGTCGCCGGAAATTGCCCACTTGTGCCGACTCGGTTTCTTCTCGATCGCAATTCACTACGCACGAGGGACCTGATGCCTGATGCTCCCTCTTTCGATTACTTCTCTTTCTTTCTTTTAGGTTAAGATGAGATGAGATGAGATTAGACTTGTTGTTTCTTTTCTTTTAACTACACGGCATCTGCGCTCACACATCGCTTCTTCCGAGTTTTTAACTTGTTAGACCGACGCATTAAAAAGACACCGGAAGATTCTTTCAATTGCATTGGAGAATTTACAATAGTTTACATAAAATATATAAATAAATAGATTGTTTCCTAAAATAGGTTGAGGCGGCTTTTTTCCGACATACTGATCAAGGAGAATTTCATATATGCCACTCAAAAACTGTAAAATTACGTATTTATCATTCAAATTTCTATAATTACATATTTACCATCTAAAATCTAATAATTCACATATTTACCCAATTAATTAAAACCTAAGATTAATTAGAAATTAATTAATTTTAATATTATAAACAATATAAATAATAATTGGATTAGCCCCTTCCCCTTTTACGATCAGAATTCTCTCATTTTGGCGCTAAAACCTAGCGTACTCTCCCGCCTCCTCCTCTCCTGCCCCGCTACCCCACTAAAACTTTCTCCCCATCAAGCAAACTCAAAAGCTAGAAAAACAGTTAGAGAAGATGGAATACGAAGAGGAAGAAACACTCGCGCCGGAGGAGATAGATAGACCTAGATGGGAGCTCGGAGTAGAATCACCTCCAATCGAGTAAACTCTTTAATTTCCATATTTTCCCACACAATTACTCTTTAAACTCTTTGGTATTTGGAATACGACGTTTGTCGCTGCCACTAATTTCATACCTTTTTGCTGAAATGAAGAAACAAAACTTTTGCTAATTTAACTTGAAAATTAGAGATTTGATGCATATGCAACAGTACCTACATGCGTAATCAAATGATGCTGGCACATCTTTTAAAAAAATTTATTTTTTGGTGGTTGTGATTGAAATTATGTTTTCAAATGATACTGACACATCTTTTGTATAGGAAATTCATTATTTCATTGTTTTTTTTTTAAACTAGAACAATGAATTCATTACCGGCACTTTGCTCTACTTATAATGTATTTTTCTTGTTAGATTCTAGATTTTGTTATGTTTCTTTTGAAAAAATTTCTTTGGAAGCGAGCAATAAGAAAAATATAGAATTATGTCTCAGCTCATTGATTATTGCTCCCATTCAAGCATAAATTAGGATTCTTTCATTTGATATTATCCTAGTTTACTAGCAAAATAGATTTACGCTCATAAAATAAGCATCATAGTCATCATCAAAATCATCATCATTATTATTACTTTCATCATGATCATGATCACCATCATCAATATTTTTTATCCATAGTACAGACCAATTTGTTCTATGCATAGTACCATAGCCTCACTCTATTAATTTACTTGCTCAATTATTTTATACCGTTGATTCCATAAATTGTGTAGTGACAAATTTAGTGGTACAAAATTCCTGTTGATATGGAATTATTATCAAGTTTAACCTTTTGTTTGCCTTCTTTTGAATTTTACCGGTAAGAATTTGGGGAAAATTGATATGGCATTTACAATGTTAATTGGAAAATTTGGGAAAAAAAAACAAAATAAACTGTCAATGTATTCAATAACTATGATATTAACAATATCTTTTTCTCTATTAGACGATGTCCGTCTAATTACAAGATAAGATTAAAATATGGAGGCTTCTTCCAACAAATGAAGAATTCTTATAGGAAACAATATTGTTTTGGCTCCCAAAAATGCATCTACACAGATATGTGGTCATATGACTTGAAACAATTAACTGAAGAAGTAATGAACAGTTATCAATCAAAGAGTGACCTGGTTTACTCTATGTGATTTCTGGACAAGTCTGCTACGGAGCAAACATTCATTGATCTTGATTCTGATGATAACTTTGGAGTAATGTTAAGCATGTATGAGGGGGTGAGAATCTGCTGCGATCCGGGTACTGTGAACAGTACCCTGCAATCCCTGCTTTTTCAAATCCAGTTGTCGAATTGTTTCGAGATGCGTGCACAGAAAAACTAGCTATTTTGATATGCGTGCACTAAAAAGTTGGACGGCTGGATTTGGAAAAGCAGGGATTGCAGGGTTACTGTGCTCAATATTCGGATCGCAGCAGATCTCAATCCTGTATGAGGAGGAGAAAGAAATAATTGTTTCTGTGACGGTTGAAAAAGATAGCAACAGAAATGAAAAACAACAAAGATACAAGTTAATTCACTATAAACATTAATTAAGTAGAGTACCATTTTTAGGTAAATAATCTTGTCACTATAAACATTAATTAAGTAATGAACTTAAATCACTTACGAAATATTTTGGTGCAGTGAACAAGATGAAGTGACTAATGAAGTGCATGATGAGGAAGATTCATACTATTGTATAAGTGAAGATAGCTACCATAGCCTCTATAATAGTGATGTTGAAGCTGAATTCCGCATTTGAATTCGACACCCCTCAAAATGCATTTGAAACATCTACCAGTAAAATGTATTTGAACTTAATTATCGAATCCCTTAGAATGTTTGTCATCTTAGAAAAATGCGAAGAAAAGAAAAAACTAACATATAGAATGCTGACATTATTCTTGTATCTTTTAAATTAGGGGAAGAGAAAAGAATTCAAAAGCACATCAGAGCAAGAAGTCAAAGTCGTGCAATGCCATGCAATACCAACCTCAAATGCAAGATAATGTTTGATTTGTCTAAGAGTTGTGGTCTGACATAATTTTCCCAACGATTGGTCATGTTTTCTTTTGGTGATGTTATTCATAATAACTAATTTTTGATAAACATGATAGTATGATAGTTATATATGCTTGTGGGATTTTGTTATACAACCTGAAAACAGTATTTAATTTGGCTAATGAAATTGTTGCTTATTTGTGGATCATTTTTGGAGTCTTGTTTTCTTTTTTTTTAAGTCAGTTTGGAATATCTATTTTTAATCTCTTATATTGGGTATAAAGCAGAAGTCTAGGGAGAGAAAGAAAAAGTGCTAAGTTAATCTTTGATTAATTATAATTTTAAGAACGTTAAACATAGTTAATCTGAGTTTTGGGTATATTTGATATATACTAAAGTTATATTGGGTAAATATGTGAGTTATTAGATTTTTAGATGGTAAATATGTAATTATAGAAATTTGGATGGTAAATACGTAATTTTACAGTTTTTGAGTGGTATATATGAAATTCTCCCTTTTATTAATATCCAAAGTTAATTACAAATTAATAAATATACCCAGCTCAGATGAGTTTTGTTAAAAATGTCCAAACCGGCTATTAAATGGCCGGTTCCCATTTTAATTCAAAACCGGCCATTTAATGGCCGGTTCCCAATTTTTTTTTTTGAGAGAGAGGGACTGGGAGAGAGAGAAAGATTCTTAAGATGGACATAGCATAGTTGGCTAGAAGAAAAAGCCGTAGGAAACTCGGATTGACGTTTGCACTCGGTTTGGCTAAGATCAAACAAATGCATTTGGCTAGATGCGTGTGTTACATCGGTTGCATGTATCGGTGCATCATCGATGTTTTTGCAATGAAACATCAATGTTTTATTAGCCTTAACATTGGCAATTAAGCAGGGTAGTGCTAAAAAATATCGGTGTGTCGCTGATGTGTTTGTAATGAAACATCGATGTACTTCTGCCGTCGTTAAGCTGTGCATAAAGCATCGGTGTGTCATCAATGCTTTATGCACGGCTTATCAACGACAGAAGTGCATCGATGTTTCATTGCAAAAACATCAGCAACGCACCGATATTTTTTAGCACTACCATGCTTAATTGCAAATGCTAAGTCTAATAAAACATCGTTGTTTCATTACAAAAACTTCAGCGACGCATCGATATTTTTTTAGCACTACCCGGCTAAAAAACATCGATGATGCACTGATATATGCAACCGATGTAACACACGCATCCAACCAAATGTATTTGTTTGATCTTGCCAAACCGAGTGCAAATTTCAATTTGAGTTTCCTACAACGTTTTCTTCTAGCCAACTATGCTATGGCCGGTACTGTATTAAAAAAAAAATTTGGATACTGGTCATTTTTCAACCGGTAATAAATTAAATTGGGTACCGGATAGAAAATGACAAGTACGGATATTTTTATTACTTTTCAGCAGATTTGAGTATATTAATTAATTTCTCGGTTGAAATATGGTGGTACCTGATCCGAAGTGTCCGCGTATTGTTTTTGTTCTTAATAAAATTACCTTTCTATTAGGCACCTTTTATTGAGTAGAACTAGGGTGCTCCTAAGCTCACCAAGCCCTTCGTGAGCGCGACTCTAAAAAACCTATCGCATTGACTTCAAACGACATTTTCAAACCGTTAGATGTTCAATCTATATTAAAATATGCTTGGAGACCAAATTTTACATTTTTTGGAATTTTTTACTATTTATTAAGATGGTTTGAAAATCGCTGTTTTTATTAAATTCTGCACTATTGGAAAACAGCGATTTTCAAACCATCTTAATAAATAGTAAAAAAATTCCAAAAAATGTAAAATTTGATCTCCAAGCACATTTTAATATAGATTGAACATCTAACGGTTTGGAAATGTCGTTTGAAGTCAATTCGATAGGTTTTAGAGTCGCGCTCACGGAAGAGCTTGGTGAGCTTAGGAGCACCCTAGTTCTACTCCCTTTTATTTATTGATTTGTTCGTGAAAATGGCGCAAAGAAATGCACATCTGAAAATCTGCCATTTGGTTGTAGCTCAATTTCTGTAATATTATTTCTACTTCTAGCTTGTCGATGACAATTGTTTCAAACTTGCTATACATATTTTAAAAGGGGGGATACAGGTGGATGTCCATGAAATCATGAAATTTAACAAGTGTTTCCATGCCATTTTGGGGTGAGTGATTCTGTACAACACCCTTTTATATGTTTTATACAAGTAATTCCGCAGCAGATACGGAGGGGTGACAACTCTCGCGTAATATTTGCAAATAGAGATTCCTTGATTGTACAGAGCACAACAAGAAAAAAAAAGATCAAATCTAAATTCAGTATCCATGAGATCTCTCTGGAACACATAACAAGCCACAAGTCAAGTGTACCAAAACTTCCAAAATTGTTTAAAAAACAGGTCCACAAACCTAAAATTACACAAGAAATAGAAATATCAAAAGTATTGAAATTTAGCATATTCCTAATGGTCCCAATGCGACCAAGCTACCTGAAAATAATGAGAGAAAAATATACATTAGCAAAAAGTATTGTCAATAAAAAAGTAACAAACAAATTAATGTGAAGGCCATTGGAGGCAGGGTAATATGAGAAAAGTGGAGGATAGAAGCTATCAAGATAGCTAGCTACCCCACCAAAATAAAACCCCGTACTATGTGACCACCTTTTAACTTAATTTCTCTAGGGCTCAAATGGGTTGGAGATCCTGCAGAGAACCTGCAGGTGTGCCAGAGCTACAAAACAGCTCCCCCCAATATACATACATTCAAGCCCTCAAGTTCAAAAACTAGAACTGGCACTAAATAACCAACTTACTGAAACATTATATAGAAAGTACAATATTCTGATTCTACCAAAAGCTAATTTGAGGAGAGAATGAGAATCTCACCTCAGATGTTGCTGGGGAACATGTAGACTCTGACCTTACAACCCTGAAACAACCATTTCATCAGAAGCAGTTCAGAACTAAAATCGCAGAATTATTTCTTAATTCAGGATTTCAGGTACACACATGAATGAATGAATGAATGAAATGGACTGATGTGTGGTAAATACGTACCATAGCTTTGGGGGGGAGATTCGACTTGAACTTGGCACGAACTACACCAGAGTTGCCATGGGGGCGGGCAACCTTACCCCAGATGCAGCGGAAGAAGGTACCCTTGGACTTGGACTTGGCCTTGTAGATGTACGCCATGCGTTTCCCGCAGTACCATGCCACCTCTTCTTTCGTGTTCACCCCCTCTATCTGCACCAGCGAAGTGTTCTCATACTGGTTGGACTTCGACCTGTTGCCAGCATCCAAATAACATGAGCAATTAATTTCTTATGCATGATTCACAATTTAGTTTGCTTAAATAAGGCAAACTGGGAATACTAGTATGCTAGCAAACTAGTGGCTCGGACAAATAGGACTTCATTTCTTTACTTTTTTCCAGCAGTAGGTATTGGTCCATTAGAAACATAAATCTGGATTAATATCAATTCTTCATAATTGGATAATTGATACATCTTACGGTCTGTCCATCTCTTTTCTAAAATTTGCATTCTTAGCTCAGTATCTATTTGAATGCTCAGAAGCAATGCTCAGATCAGTACATACTGGTATGGGCTTCACCAGTTCATACCGAGATCTGATGATATGGGAATTTACTGAACTTGTTTTTTGTGGTTAAAATAAACAAAGAGTTGTAGAAGCAAATACATCAACTCGTGAATAAACCCACAAAAACAATTTACAACATACAAAGATAAATCTGCAACTTGTTGGTTTTGTCTCAAATATTTAAACAAATTAAAAGAACACATTTGTAGAAGCATAAAGGATAAAATTAAATGGAGAAGAAAAATACCAAAGGGGAGGTTAACTTTAACTCACCTCTTGTATCCGAGAATCGTGCCACGGACATACAACCTGAAAAGAAACATCGAGGGAATAAAATTACATCGAATCGAATCGAAGAGAAGAGAAAAAAAAATGTATGAAAGAACGATGTGAGAATTGAAATCTCTAACCTGACGCGCTGACCTTGCCTTCCCTTCACCATTGTCGCGGCGCCTCCGAAGCGAGAGAAAGAAAAAGAGAAAGAAAACCCTAGCCGGCTGCTGGAGGCGGGGATGGTGATGGGGATGGGGGTGAGGTGGCTATAATATGTATGCTTAAGAGGGTTTTGGATCCGACGGCTGTGATTGTGTCTTATCAACAGTTAGGGTTCAGTCCCGACTCAAAGACTCATGAGCTGGTTAGTTATTAAGTTAGTTTAGTTTACTCACAAAATAAACGACTTCAGAATGGTGCCCGCAGCCCGTTTCGTTTCGACCAGGCCAGATTAAAGGGAAAATGACTGCTATTATTTATTATTGGGCTGTGCAGTATGGCATCAAAAAACTTTGTTTCTAGGGCCCATGATATGCGAACAATAGCTATATGCCTATATGCACTTATCAATAGATTTATATGGTGACCTGTTATACTTCTTTACTAACTCCTGTGAATTGTTTCGCAAATAATAGGTAACTTCGAAGTTTATGCACTTCAATTCTGAACCTTCTCATCACCATTTCATGATTTCCAACATATAACTATAAAAATAAACATCATGCTTGATATCGGGGATATTATAGAACATATTATTTAAAAAAAATGTTGAGGAAACACAAAACAATAATGAAAAAAAGAAGAAGAAAAGTACTCTATGCCAACATCCAAGATCAACGGGCCACATCAACATTACCAGCAAAAGAAAATAAAACCCAATAACTTATTTAAATTTATCCTCGCAAATTATGTTCAGAGCTAGTTCTCAAACTCTTCATCAAAAACAGGCTTGTCAGCTAAGGCCTCCGGTACCCACGGCATGTATGCTCCGTCATGACACAAATTCTGAGCACAGAGAAGAAAAATAACTTCAAATTTGATTGATCTGAACTAAAATCATAAATCCATCTGCATAAATTTTTAGAACGGTGAAGATTGCTTTCTGAATGTATTATTACTTCTAGCTTTTTCATGAGTAAATAATGGTTTTAAAGATGAAACAACACGAGACAAGCGGGTGCTGTATGGGACCACCAAATAGCAAATAATGATCGGCCACAAGGCCATAATAGAACACTAAAATAATCAAGTCACTTGATGACTCGTCAGTAGTAAGTAAAATTGTATATCCATTCCATATTCAATTATTCATACCGTAATGTACAACTAAGATAAGATGTTAGAGGGCTTTACTCTTAATTAGTCGATGAAGAGCCTGCTATTAAATATATTAATAAGTAGAAAGAGAAATTAAAAGAAGAGAGAAAGAGAGATTGCAACTAGAGAAAATGAGGAAAACGAAAATTAAGGTTTGCTAGGAGAAACTTCGAGTACCTCTAACCAGAAGAAGAATTTACGCAAGAGGTTCAGTCTCTCATACTTGTTTGCTTCAGAGATCTGGATTGCCAGGTCTACAAATTCAAGACAAAGAGAAAAGGGTATAATCACTAATATTAATAGATACCGAAATAGCTATTAATATTAAAAAAGCTACAAGTTCAGAATTGAATTTCTGCAAGGTACAGGGCCTGAAGTGCATGTTGCCTAATAAGTATAAATCTTAGAAGGTGTCAAAGAAATTAGTTAAGTCTTAAGCCACTTTAGAAACAAAGAGATCATAAAGGGTGTCGGAACAGGTAATTAGTAAATTAGTGTAACATATTGGTGCTGAGTTGTACCAATTACCTCTAATTAATTCCATTTATAACCCAACTGTCTCTCAACTATGCTAAAGAACCTCAAGTGTATAAATTAAGCCCAGAGTAACCCTCTATCTTCTAACTGATAGTAATGGAACTTATGGCAAATTGATAAATTATGTACAACAGAAGCCCGATGCCATGCATCAATTTACCATCAAATGTTCAACTATATGTATAATAAGACAGAGAATAGCAACAAACAATCAATCGATAGATTCAGTTTGGCAGGTACGTACATCAAAAGATACCGGAACAGTACAAGACCTACCACAGTTGACAAGTGAACTATTAGGATTTGTACAACTTAAAATGACAGTGAATCATTTTATAACCTGACTAGTGGCTATCTAAATGCTCCTTCCAACAAAAAGAAGTATCAAAAACAAAAGGTTGCCTGATAAATTGCAGCGGTGGCATCATTACATTCATTATTCCAATAACTACAATATTTTATCCCAAATAACAAACTGTGTTTTCACATTAACAATTTTCCATTATTAAACACTGAACAGGCACTTTCCGCTTTGCGGCTAGATTGAAATAAAATAAAGAGAATATGAGCAGGTACAATGCTAGGGTGAACTTTATATGACAGCCAAGTGTCACTAAACCCATGTTCTCTCTAGGAAAAATTCTAAATCAAACAGAGAGAATTTAGTTGGAACTCCATTTTTCAAAGTCCCAATAAAATGTTATAGGAGGGTTAAAATGATTTACCAGGGTAGTAGTCCAGATAGGATTGGCCGGCTTCATGGGTGTGGTACCGTTTGGACATGCTGCGCAAGTTTCGGTGCCTCATCACTGGCTTTCTACGGATCGCTTCATTCATTAGAGCCTCATACTCGCGCTGGTCAAATGGCTCTCTCAGCACTGCTGTCAGCTTTTCATCAAAGGATCGCAGATCGGCTGAAATCACAGCCAAACCATTCTTTTCTCCCTGATAACATTTAAAAATAGAAATCTTATCAGCATTGTGCTCTTCTTGTATATTTGGAATTTTCTCATAAAAGCTCTGCAATCTCAGAATGAAATGTAAAAAATAATATGTAGTAGGTCCAGTGTACTGGTACAGAGGAAAGAATAATAAAATAATCAGAGGCATGTTTATCCATATAATGATATAACAGAAGTAAAGTACCAAATAAAGAGAAGGTAATAAGGTGGATAAACTCATAAGATAACATCTTACATTGGACCCAGAAGCACCATTATAAGGCACAAGGCCCTGCTCGTCAGAACGCACGCCATTCTGTTGTGTCAAATTCGCTGACATGTTCTTCCTGTGTTCTTCATAAATGACCTTACAGCCCCCTTCGAGCTCTAACATCATTAGTCCTTCTCCAAATGTGAGGTGCTTTAGAAACCTCTCATAAGACTCTTCAGTTAGACTTGGAGGGGCAATGTGGTCACTTCCCTTATTTTTGGCTTTCTTTAAAGGTTTGGTCTTATGTTTATAATAAGAAGAAGTCTTCACTCCATACTTCAAGTACACTGGTACTCTGTACTCTGTATCATCCATTTGTAAGATGTACGAGGTACCATCTAGCCTGACATGGTCCAAGAATATTTTGTAGACAGGATCCATGGAATTAGATGTACGAGGCACCTTCGTCTTCCTTTTAGCTTGACAGTTTTTCATTCTGAAAAATTGTGATCAATCTGAGGCACTACCTGAGAGATCAATTTATAAGCGAATATTCAGTCAACAGCGTAGTAGCATGCAATGCAAAAATGCAAAAATAACCAACATATAACACAATTCTTGATTCATTTATTTATTTGTTCTTGCTTAGTTTGATTGGGTTGTTGGTGTTTAATTCCACAGAGTTAGACGAGGATTATTGACTATAAATCTTTAAAATTATGGCACTGAGAATGCATAGATGAAGAAAGATACGCTTAAATACAGAAGTTACTTTTAACCAATAACACAAATTCTTCAGGCAATAGAATATCAATTCAATCAGATATTTTTATAGTAATAAAATAAAATACTTTTCCTCAACAAAAAAAGGTAAAATATGCAAGTTTACCCAAATATATAAAAATAGAGTAAGAAAAAGTTGTTCTATTTTTTTATATTAAGGACCAACAAAAATTGAATCAGTTTTAAATAAGGGTTACTAAAATGAACCCATGCATTTCTTATAAAATTGAATCAGTTTTGAATACATAAGTTACTTTTAACCAATAACACAAATTCTGCAGGCAATAGAATATCAATCAATCAGATATTTTTTTATTAATTATATAAATACCTTTCCTCAACAAAAAAAAGGTAAAATATGAAAGTTTACCCAGATATATAAAAATAGAGTAAGAAAAAGTTGTTCTATATTTTTTTTATTCAGGACCAACAAAAATTGAATCAGTTTTAAATAAGGGTACTAAAATTAACCCATGCATTTCTTATAAAATGTATTGAAGAAATGAAATTTCCATACAATTACTCACAATTCACAAAGGCCAAAGCTGAGACAGTATTCATTTGATTGAAACCTATTTATTTATGCAAATTAGACTCATTTTCCAAGTTGCCAGAAGGAGTAAATTAAAAAAAAATTAAATCCCAATCTTACGTTGGTGTTGCAGGCTCATAAGTTTCAGCAAGAAGTATTTGTTTTAAAACCGGGACTGCCGGAAGCGAACAAGTCGCAAATGAGAAGGGATTGAAACGAGTATTCTAAGAAATTAGATCAATGCGATGAAAAAAAAAGGAACAAATGAAATGTAAAGACCTTTCGTTTTTGTTTCTCCTCTTTCTCCCGCGATCATGTATAGAGTCGAAGCTGGAGCAAGCGCGGAGTGATCGGGTAATGGTAAAACCGTCCAAGGGACAAAATGAGAAAAAAGAATATGGGTCTGATCAGAACCATGAGGTGTTAGAGTTCAATTGATTTCAATTCAATAGAGTTCAATAGAGATGATTTCTAATTGAATTTTGTTGATCGGAATAAAAATAGGGAAGAATTCAATTCTTTTCTGTTTATTGATTGAAATATACACATGATAAAAGAGAAATGATTTCATTTGAATAAAAATGACTTTTGTGCCCTTAAGGCATATAATTAAAAAAGATTAAAAGAACAAAGTGACACTTAAGTACCAATCTCTTCATCCAGTACCAGTAAATACATTTGCTAATCCACTCCTATCCCAATCTCTAATTGTATCTACGGTACGAGTAAATACACATTGAACTGCTTTTTTTATTAATACCCTAAAAAAATAAACAAAATAGCAAATCTGCTATCCCCTCCAAATTTTTATTAAAACTACCTGAACCGCCTCACTATTGGGCAGTCCACTATTCATACCAGACCGCCTCCCAGTGGGGCAGTCCGCTGCCTGCACCAAACCGCCCTCCAGTGGGGCGGTCCGCTATAAAGCCCTTATAGGCAGTTTTCTCTCTCCTGCTCACTCACAAATTCATTCTAACTTAGCTGAAAGAGAAGAGGAATAAGAGGAAGAAAAGAGGCGATTTCAGGCAACAGTAGAGGTATATTTAATTTTTTTTAATTAATTTTTAATTAATTTTTTAAATCATTTTGTTGCAGTAATTTTTAAACAGTAGCTCTCAAACCGAAAAATGTTAGTTGCACTGTATGTGGGCGGGAAGTTTGTCCGGGGTGTGGAGGGAGCACAATACACTAAAGAGGTAGCCTATGGCTTCGAGGTGAATGAAAATACCTCATTTGTGTAACTTAAGGAATGGTGTACGAAAAGACTGGTGTAAATCCCAACCGGTATGACGTATATTTACTTACTCGGTTTAACACAATAAAGGGGGGTAAACCTTACTATACCAAGTATTCAATAACATATGAGACGTTATGGAGGGGTATTTACAATACTTTTTAGTCACAGGATACCCTGGTAATGGACTTATATTCCAGGAGAGTTCCGCGTCAATCCGGGGTTGGAACTTCTAGGGAAAATATATGTTATGACAACCCCCACCACTCGAGTTATGAATTGTATGTACCACCCGTTTATGACAATTATGTACCTGATTATACCACTAATTGTAACATGGACGATTATACCACCGAGCTACCACCACCACCTCCTCCTGAAACCACAATCCAACCCAGATTTCCATCTGTACCACCATTAATACCTATACTGGCACCCGTTGTTACCCGGAGTGATATTGACCTTGATCGTGAATGGATCGATGCCATACCAGAAAAGGAAATGAACACAGGTGATGATTGGGACGGGATTGGAATTCTGATCACTTATCATATGGTGATGGAGATTATTTACCTAGGGAAGACAGATTTCTGATTAGAGGTTGGACAGATAGGTATCCGTGCCCCACATTCAACGATACCACTAGTTTTGAAGAAGCAGACATAAGTTGATTTGGGAAGCGTGTCGTATACAATTCGGAGCTTGCTCCGCAGCAGGTTTATACCAACTTAGATGAACTTATGAAGAAAATCAATGAGGTTCATGTTCACGGCAACTGGGAGTGCAGAGTACAAAAAAGGGACCGAAAAAGGTTAGTTATGGTTTGTAAAGACGCACCGCATTGCGACTTCCGTCTTTTTGCAACCCCTGTGGGTAAGGAGGAGGCATGGATTATTAAGAAGTGTGAACCACCTCATACATACAAGTCTGCGTCGTCAAGGACAGACCATGCACAACTTACGGCTTCACTTATTACCGATGTAATTGAGACGGACGTTAAGGAGAACCCATCGATGAGCATTAAGGAGGTCGCTAGACATGTCAGACGCGTTTACCAACATGTCACCCCAAAATACAACAGGTTGTGGAGAGGGCGTGAACTTGCGATCTGCTGAATATTCGGTAGTTGGCAGGGTTCATACAACTTGCTTGCAACATTGCTCCAGGCCATATCAAGTACAAATCCCGGCACAAAGTATGAATGTTGGAATCTGAGCATACCCAATATCGATGGCGTGTTGCAATTCAAGGTAATAGCATGGGCTTTTGGTTTATGTATTCAAGCTGTGACATACATTAAACCGGTCATCAGTATAGATGCATGCTTCCTGTCTAGCCGTTATGAGGGGAGACTGTTGATAGCATGTGCATATGATGCTGAAAACCAGTTGTTGCCTTTGACCTTTGCAATTGTTGAGAATGAGGATGGTGAAAATTGGGATTTTTCATGAGCTTTTTACGAAGAGAAGTGGTTGGCAACATGTTCTTTTGTGTCATATCAGACCAACACAAAGGAATCAATTATGTTTTTTATCGCAGAGATTTCGGGTGGTCGACAGCGAGCGGCGACTGTGTGCACAGGCTGTGTATGCAACACGTTGCAAACAACCTAAACAAGAATACTGGATACGACAAATGGGTTGCAGATACATTCAAAATTGGTTGCATGAGGAAGAAGCCGAAAAGAGTAGAAGAGATGTTCAGTTTGTTTGCCAAGGTATGTATATTTTTATTTTTGGTATTTAACATATTGTAGATGAAATTTTTCTGAATTATTTACTTATATTTTCTCATCTAAAATTGTATTTTTGTGTAGTACTGTCCAAAGGCAAATGCGTACTTACTGAAGGTGGGCAAAAATAATCCCAGAGATCTGTAAGAGCCACCCGCATATGAGAAAATATTTCAAGCCTGTGATGGAGGTTACCGATGGAGAATTATGACCACAAATGTGTCCGAGTCCTTGAATAATGTTTTCAAGCAGAGCCGGATGTTGCCCGTGGCAGCAATTGTAGATGACACATTCTACAAGTTAAATGCATGATTTGTTGAACGGCGTGTTAAAGCCCTCGAATTACTGACTAGGAATCAAACGTTTTCAACAAGGGTGGAGGGGAAACTAAGGAAACATAGGGAGAAAGGTTCAGTTATGAAAGTTGTCCCATACGGGGATCGCGCCTTGGAATTCGAAGTGCACTGTCCAAGTGAGTACGTTCCAACCAGCCATAGACCGGATGAGACTATGGAGTTTGTGAAAATGATGTTCAAGTATGTTGTTATTTTTGGACCTAACAATACTGTAACATGTACTTGCCAAGGAATCAAATTAGGTCACCTACCTTGTTCTCATGTTATGGCGGTGTGCCGAGAGAGAAACTTCTTTGAGGATGATTTTGTCACTGACATGTACCGTACCGACTACCTTGCGAGTACTTGGGGTGCATCTTCCATCCTTATCCCAACCAGCATGCGTGGCCGGCCTATGTTGGGGATAGAATCATGTCCGTAAAGGGGTGGATCAGGTTAGGGAGAAGGCCCCACAAGCGTGATGTAATAACCATGGACCAGATGCAAGGTAGGCGAATGTGGCATCAGGCTCGTCGTTTAACTTCTGACAGGCAGCGAGCAGGTACATTTGATTTTATATTTTACGATTTCAATATCATACCATGTTTGTTGCACGGGAATGCAATGCAGATGTCATAAACGAAGCTAATGAAAGAGAAAATGCTAGAGTTGTTGCTGAGGCAACCGGTAGTAACCAGCGCACTCATGAAAGCTCAGGAACCGGTAGTAGCCATGGAGAGACATCCGGTAGTGTCGCACAACTATCTGCAAGTAGACCCAGAACTCATCAATTAGTTTGTTCGAACGTCGTCGCTGATTACCAAATTACTTAAGATGCATGTTGTGACCTATTTTATTTAGATGTATGTTGTGAACTATTTTAATTGGTAGTTTGTGAACTATTTAATTTATAGTTTGTGAAATTTTTTTATATGCTTGAGTTTTGTTATTTTCATAACTAATTACATATACAAAAATTGACAACATAAAATATAAACAAACACAAAATTGATGAAATAAAGTCTACAACATAAATTCTTAATAAGTAGTACTACTTCTTACAACGAGCCTTGAAAGTACATGGAACGAAGTCATCATCGGATTTTGCCGGATCTGGATCAGTCACAGCAGACAAAGTGGTAGCCTTACCAGTATAAGTACACGGAACAAACTCATCGTCCGATGCTAGAGGCTTTCGATCAACCTTTTTTGTTTGAAAAATTGCCATAGTGGTTTTCCACAAAGTCATCATCTGTATTTTTGGTCCGTGATCAATTTATACGACTATTTTTATAGAATAATTATTTGAGTACCGTCACTTCTACTCTCAAAATTCCCGCATCTCAATTAGAGAAATTATGTACTACGGTCCTCGCTAATTATATGGTTCCCACTAATTATTATTCTAAAATTCCTGCAACACTCTTCTTCTATGATCTTCACTAATTATATGATCCATACTAATTATATGGTTCCCCTTTCAGTCTCGCACTCGTCCCCTGATCACTCAAAAGAGAGCAATATTTCTTTTAATATTTATAAACTCGTAAATGCTATTGGTTCGGACTGCAAGCGCACAATCCTATCGAGTAGTATATTCGAGGTCGATCCACAGGGAATATTGGTTCAATGCTTTGAGCGATCGAATCACAATCTTTCGAAAGGCTAGACGAAATCTGTAAATTGAGAGATGTTGTTGTGATCAATGTAAATTAGGAAGCAATTAAAAGTAATTAAAATAAAGATAGAGATGAGAATTCCTAGGGTTTCGGCACACCATTGCTACTCAATCAGCTTTGACAATATATTCCTGTTGCGTCTGATTTCCCGTTGTTGTTTAATGAAAGACACCACATAGGTCACTGCGATTTATGTTACGCAAGAATGACAGATCTTTCACCGAGATTCTACATAGGACACTGCGATTTTCCTTACGCAAATGTCTGATCTCTCAAATACCCCAAATTACTACATAGATCACTGCGAATTTCTTTACGCATGTGATGGAATTTGGTACGCGTTTTGTTGGTCTGATTTATGGTTTTCCCGCTAAGGTTTTCTTCACATAAACCTAATAAATCTCAACGAGGCTAATTCATACAAATAGTTTCTCTTACCATTAAAGTACTGTCACTATCCTAACGGACTCAAACTAGATCATTGAAGTTAGATGAAGAGATAGTAAATCACAAAAGTATTTTGTTTCAACAACAAGAAATCATAATCAACAGAAATATATATATATCAAAACATCAAGAGTAACAAGGTTTACTGCCAAGCCCTAAGAAAAGGAACTTAGCCGCGAAACGGCGTTGTTACAAGCACTACTCTCTTCTCTCTTTAATCAAATCTAACCCTAATTACAAAGATAACTATTCCTTCTGCCCAGGGGCCTTATATAGGAGTAGAGGGACGTGTGGAGGTTGAGTAGAGGCTAAGAAACTGATCTGGAAAACAGTTGTCGGCAGTTATTCCCCAAGAGATGCCTTCGGATACTGGCCGTATCAGTTGATACGGTCCGTATTAGGACCTTGACGGTTAGGGTTTAATGCTTCCAGTGCTATCTTCTGGTCTGTGCTAGGCCTGGTCTGTATCAGGCAATACGGACCGTAACAGAGACTTAGTCGATGAGCGTCGCTGATCCGATTGACCCGATTCTAGCTCCATTTGATGTAAAATAGTCCCAAAACTTGTTTTCTGCAATACAACATAAAGAAGGGTGACAGTAGCCTTTTTCTCTAATAAAGTAAACATAAGTGTGAGAAAATATGCAAAACCTAAGCCAAAACCCTACGTAAATCATCGTTATTTTGACTCTGATCATGCCCGCGTCAATTTTCTTAGATACAAATACTTAGAAGATAAGATATTAACACTTGAAAAATAAGATATTAATACTTTGATGCGTAACTTGTTATGATCATTCATTTTACAGTCCCCTAATCGTTCCCGTGTCGACCTTCCTCTAATGAAGTAGTGGAGACCCGTATCACAGCATCAATCTTACCCAATGTACCCGTGCCAGCCTTCTAATAACAAAAATAGTTGACCACATAGGTATAAATACTTTAG
Organism: Carex parvula; assembly: GCA_025461045.1. Taxonomy (NCBI): domain Eukaryota; kingdom Viridiplantae; phylum Streptophyta; class Magnoliopsida; order Poales; family Cyperaceae; genus Carex; species Carex parvula. The sequence continues at coordinate 249,524 of JAJGRW010000302.1, read as the reverse complement.
TGATATATAAATACTTGCAATACTTGATATTAATACTTTCAGACGTCATCTAGTGCCATATGTAAAAAATATTTACAAGTATAGGAATAAACTTGCACGTCGAGGTATAAATACTTGTGTGGTGATGAGCCCGAAAGTATATCATTATGGATCTCATTTGAAAGAGAAAATTGCGTAGAAGACGTTCGTGGTTTAAGATTCGCAAAATTCCTCACATATCGTCAGAAATATGGACGAGATTGAACGAAGAAAAAAAGATTCACCTCCAAAAACATGTATGGTCCCCCATGTATAGGGGTGTCAATGACACTCTTTTACCCATTTACCCGACCTGTATTGTATCCGAAAAGACCGGTAAGGGTAAAAAAAAATTTCGTTAACATATCGAGTACGGGTAAGGGTAATGATTTTTTTTTGTTATCTTACCCGTTATCTAACAAGATAATTTTTAAAAATAAAATTATATATATATAGATATATTTTTGTATGAAGATAATACATGATACAATAAAAATTTGTATTTTACTAAATTTTCATAATACAAATTAGTTGTATTTATTATTATTATTTTCTTTTTTTTCTTGTTTTGAAATATGTTTTATAGAAAGCATAAATCTAGATGTCAATGACACTTTTAAATTCCGCCACCCGACCCGTACCGTACCCATTGACACCCCTACCCATATAGTTTGAGTGGTCCCCCACATATATTTATGGTGCGGGTACATTTGAAATATTTGGCTGGAGAGACAATTATTTACGTAAAATTTGTTCACCTCATAGGTATAAATACTTCCGTGCATAGGTATAAATGTTTCATTGCATATGTATTAATACTTTAGAATAAAAAATATGTACTGGAGTTTTTGCGATCCCTAGATAGTTATGGTAGTTATGATGCAGATACTGTAACACGGGTACTATTATCAGCTTCTATTTTTATATTCTTTTTGTTTTTTTTTGGAAAATAACATGATTTATCAGGGACGTTAAATAGCTCAATTTGGGGAGGTAGATAAATTTGGTACAGTTTGAATATTTTATTTATCATAGCATTCTGGTTTTTGGATGCATCATCGTTACCTGTGCTGTATTCTTCACCTCAATCATTAACATGTTCTATATTGCAATTGTTATTACCAGAATAGCACAATTATTACTGCAAAATCCTACGTTCAGATAAGACAAAGAATAGTGCAACCCGATTAGCGACTATTCCGAATTATTATTCTACATTTAAATGTGTCTAAATTAGCAAAAAAAAAAAATATTCTTTATTTATCTTTTGTGAGTTAACATGCTATTCTATTAACCCAACCAAAAATTGAATTAGCTCACTATCTCAAATTAGAATTAACTTACTGTTCTCACTATCCCAAACCTTCGTCCAAACGCACCATAAACATACAGTCAAGTTTGTGAATCAATTACTACATATGACCGACCCAGACCCTTGTCAAAAGCACCCTCATTAAAAAAGGACTAGAAAAATGAGCAATCAAACATTATGCTCAATTATCATCAGAATTGACAATTAAAACACAAACAAAATCAAACGGCAACAACAATAGTAATCAAGAAACTAACAAAACACCACCAAGGAAACCCGGTCCTCTCAAGAGACGCAGGGAGTACCAGTCACACATGTCCACAATATTTCAGAACAGATCTCACAACCAACTCCCAAGAAAATGAATCCAACGGTCTATTGTAAATAAGTACAACTAAGTGATATTGTCTTTGAGCATTAACTTAAAAAATTGGATCTGTTTGTTGAATCTCTCCAGGCAGTCATATTGTCTTTATTAGTTTATTGATTGATCATAAAAAAAACACAAAATAGAAGAAACCTTGCGCATACATACACACAACCATGCAAAGCCAAGAAGAACAACACACACCTGTCCTGATACAGTCATACAGCTACCAGATTTTGCATACCAAAGTAAGAGTCGGTCAGTTGCTTAGCTTAATTGGAAATAGAAGACAAATATAGAGCAACATAATAAGACAATTTATAAGGAAGACGGGGTAATTTTAAAAAGTAGAAGAAGTAAACATGTAGTCTGGTAAAGTTTGCATTATCTTAACACTGGTGATGAAGACAATATAGTCGCTTTAAGAATAAAATTCATTCAACTTATTACAGATAACTCCACTCGTTGCTCATATAAGAGAAGAGGTGAGAGAAACTGTAAGAAAAGAACATAAGAGAAGATAAGAAATGAATTGATTAATCTGAAATGGAACTACTTTTGAACAAAGGCCTTGATGTTGCGTAGCCAGAGCAGGTACTCGCGGCTGTCCTTGTTGATCATGTACTCGTGCAGGAAGTTGGTGTTGAGTGGCGTGATCCCTCTCAGCTCCAGGTACTTGTGGAAAGCCTTCTGCAGATTCTCGTCCAGATCACTACATTACATTACATTGACATCAATTCAATTATATCTCTATTTTTTTTGTTCTGTTTTTCAATCAATTGACCCATCACTTGAAATGGAACAAAATACAAAGAAAAGAAAAAGAATGGGACATTTGTTCTTACTTGAAATCAGGCCCTTCGTAGTTAAGTAGGTCATCTTCTTCTTCCCCTCCTCGGCTCTCTATCACAGACATGCTGTCGATCATGACCTCATCCGGATACGCCGTGCATGCAAACTCCAAGGCGGGCGCCCCCCCATCCTTGGACACCCTGACTGTGATGGGGATGTGCGACTGAGCCTGCGAGTTGGCCCCCTCCCCCTCCCCATCCTCATCCTCATCCTCTCCCTCTGGTTCCTCGCCAGTGACGAGGCTGGGCATGGAGACCGTCACCTCGATCTTCTCCTTGCCCTGGTAGATCCGCTTGAGGCGTATGATGTTCATTCCCTTCTCGTCCTCGATTTCGAAGGGGAACCCCTCAGGCACCTCATCCACGTGCTCGTGGTCGTCACACTCCTCCGCGCACTTGATCTCTGACTCTATTACGCGCAGGAGGGAGGCGTCGGTCGGGGCCTTCGTCATAGCTGAGGAAGAAGATGAGGAAAAGGAGGAGGAGAAGGCCCATCTATGGCGGAGGATCATGGACTGGGCAGAGACTGAGGGAGAGCGGGCGCGAGGCGCATGCGGAGGCGGAGAAGGATCGTAGGAGGAGAGGGCCGGTGGAGGAGGCGGCGCGGCGAAGGAATCTGGAGAAGGCCATGATCGGGGCCTGAGGAGAGCTGTGAGCTGAGCGCAGGTAGGGTTTTAGTGTGAGGGTTTAATGAGAGAATGGGAAGGTTGGGGACTTGGGGGCGGCTGAGCATTTAGATAACTAGATTCAGTGATCAGTGCACAAAATACCTATGACCTAACCAAGCGCATCAACCGTCCGATCAGAGGCGCTGCTTATTTCCTTGTTGGATCGGACGGTTGATTATCATTTGCGGTTGGTTTAGTAGCTGCACAAGGACCCTACTTGATAAATGGCCTTTAATTCGTATCATTTGAGCATCAGACAGATATAATGAGTGCATCGTCTATCTATTTTTGTCTATCACAGTTTTAATACAGTAGTTTAGTTGTTACCTTTTGTTTATCATTTTTAATAAATAAAAAGTTAAAATTGATCCACAAATAAATACATGCATGCATGACACGATTCAGGTGAAGCCATTCATCAGTGACTTTAATTGAGGGGTAGGGGCTGCTAATTCATTATTCCCAGGTGGATCCATCCATCTGATGCAATCCGATCAATAAAATCATACATACATTATAGTTATACACACATAAATAACACGACTGATTGCTATCTACAAATTAAAGCCCCACAGTACAGACAACGTTGCGTTGATCACACAAGGCAAAACAGAAAACAAAAAAACACGAGAAACCCCTGAACTTAATTCACACAGGACACTCACTTCTATCTAACAACCCCTTACTAAACAGACCACACACTCGCTCACTCGCTCACTCACACATGACATACTAACAAAACCAAAGAACCAAAGAACCAAACGAACATGATTACACTTGCTAAGAGAATACAAATAAAGGGAATGTTTGAAAGGACCCAGCATCATCACATCGCACCGCATCACACCACATCACATGACTATTTCGGGCTTGAGAATGCTAGATTTGATCTCCTTGTGCGGCAACACCACCCCGCCATTGCTATAGATCTCGTCGCACACGTGCACGTCTTCCCCCAAAATCGTCATGTTCTCCACCCGAGCCCACTGCCCCACCGTTGAGTGCCATCCGATGATGCTACTTGAGATGCATGCATGCTTCTTGATACGCACCCCGCGCATGACCGTGCACTGGGAGAGCCTCACTCCTGCCTCGACTACACATCCTGGCCCAATTGAAACATCGGGCCCGATCAGACAGCCTTCACCGATAACCGCGCTCTCATCAATCAAGACATTTCCTAAGATGTGGGCCCCAGAGGCCAGCTTTAACGCAGACTTTTTCCTCAGAGATTCAAGATAGAGCCTGAGGCCGGTGATGTAGTCCCTTGGTTGCCCTATGTCCATCCAAAATCCCGGCAATACCATTGCGAAGAGTTTCCCCTCGTTGGCAATTTTAGGGAATACCTCTTTCTCAATGGAGGTCGGTTTGAGCTGGATGCGGTCGAGGACAGAGGGGTTCAGCAGGTAGATTCCGGCATTGATCTTGTTTCCAACAAAAATCTTGGGTTTCTCCACGAACCTCTCGACCTTTCCTGTCCCCTGTTCCGTCACTACCACACCGTACTTGGATGGTTCATCCACCTATATATGATTAATGAAATGATCAAGACATATTCATCCCACTGATTCGAGTTAACTATTCAACTTGTGCTCAATTAATCAAATATACCAAATTTCATCTGCTTTGTTATGTTGAAAATTGTAACAATTATTATTATTATTATTATTATTATTATTATGAGGAGGGCTCAAATGCCCCATTGCTTCATGCCTCAATCGTATTATAACATTTTTATCTTCGATTTCAAAGTCCAAATAAAAGATCTGAACCGCTCAACATGATATCCACGTTAAAATGTGCTTAGAGATACAAATTTTATATTTTTTGAAATTTTTTTACTATTTTCTAAGATAGATACAAAATCAATGTTTTTCAAGAAATTGTGGACTAATCTAAAAACAGTGATTTTGTACCTATCTTAAAAATTAGTAAAAAATTTTCAAAAAATATAAAATTTGATGTCTAAGCACATTTTAACGTGGATATCATGTTGAGCTGTTCAGATTTTTTGTTTGGACTTTGAAATCGAAGATAAAGATGTTGGGGTACGATTGGGGCATGAAGCAATGGGGCATTTGAGCCCTCCTCTATTATTATTACTATTATTATTATTATTATTATTGATTGTATTGTCTGTATATTTATGTTTATAGACATAGCGGGAGGGGGTGGGGGGGTACCTTAGTAACCATGATGGTGGCTTCTCCACCATGGGACTTGTGGAAGTTGATGAGTTCACCGAAGGGGTAATCACTGATGACATCACTGTTAAGGACAAAGAAAGGGTTGCCAGATCCGTCATCCAGCATGTCTCTTGCCAAGGCCAAGGGACCTGCAGTGCCCATCGGCTCTGTTTCTTGCGAGCACGTAATTTTGATATCCAGCTTGTTTTCAAAATCCTTGAGGAAGTTGAGCATCACCTGGACAACAAACAAACAAATAACTCACAAATGAAAACTAAAATTAAAAATAAGTTACCAGGCCACCGACATATCTGTAGCAATGCTATTAAAATGCTAAGGAAATAAAAGAAGAATTGGTCCTGCATTTCTTGAACTTGAATACCTCTGGCTGATAATTGATGGCAAGGACCACTTCTGTGACTCCAACTTCTTTCAAAGCTTCGATCTAATAATTAAGAAAGAAAATAATAAAAAAAACAAAAGAAAAAATTAAATTAGGCCCCATTCAGTTCTGGTAATTAGATAACTATCCCTCTCAAGAAATGAAATTTAATCCAAAGTCTTAGTTGGGAACATGGAAGCAACTATAGGCGCACAACGATACGTGCACATGCACCTACCCCACAACATGGAGTGGGCACAAAGGAATCAAAATTCATATGACTGTCTAGTATAGTCATCCAGTACCATTTTGCATGTGCCAATTCTGAAGAACAGAGCATATGGAAATCATGTCAACACAGGGCTTTTACACCCCAATTATTGTACGTAATAGGCTTCGATATTTGTCACTGCCTTGATCAAAGTTATGGAAAAATCAATTATAAACTATAATAGTAATATTGATAATTTTTATTTATTGTAAAATTTTATAGTTGCAATTCTTTATAAGCAAAACTTTTCTTAAAAAAAAAAGTACAACATATATAGCTACACAACTATTAATTTGTACTTTGTGAGAAAAATGTGACAGTATCAATCAATCAGTAAATGGTCCAAATATGGTATTATACATCAATGTAGTGAATGAGATTGATGCCTTTTGTAGAAACAATCAAATAAGTTGATATACACACCTGATGGAGGATCATGGGTTTATTGCCAAAATCAACAAGAGGTTTGGGGACACTCAGGGTAAGTGGCCGGAGACGCGTACCGAATCCTCCAACAAGAATTAGGGCCTTCATGGTCGAATTTCTCTCTTTCTATTTATTTCCCCCTCTCTTCTCCTCCTCTTCACTTATCCTGTATAAAATAACAAATAACTGAGAACAAAATAATGATAATAATAACAGAGAAAATTAAAAGCAACTGTGCTCAATCCAGATGTTTACTTGGTTCATATATATATTCCATGTTTAAGTAGGTAGCATCTAATAGGGGGCATCAAAAGAGGAGATAAGGATGTTTGGATTTTGATCCCTTTTAATTTTCTCATAAAAGAAGAAGGAAAGCATAGAAAATGAAATATAAGAGAAGGCAAATAAAGAGGGATGACAACAGCCAGAGTGCATGTGTCAACAGATGGGTGCGAACCTATTGTCGTTTTGTTTTTAAATGGTTTCTGGTGCCTCTTTTTAAAATTAAAAATAATAATAATAATAATACAGCTTCTCTCCAGCTATAAGCCTATAAACAGCCTGGATTCATCTTATCTACTGCATAATCCAAATCCAGTCATTGCTATCGGATCCAATATATTTTACTGATAAGAAAATTGATTAAATAAAATAAGTCCTTTTCACTGTTAATCTGGCGATGAAGAAATTATAGAACAGAGACTGCAACTTGTAAGTGTAGTAAGAACATACCAAATGCGCGTAAAAGTTGAGAAGAAAAACAATCACGATCCATTAGCAATAAGAAAACAAAATGGGTAGAAAGAAAGAGACATAGATTAAAATGGTGAGCAATTGAAGAGGAGAAAGGACATGTAGGAATTTGAATATAAGCACCAACCAACCAACCAGAAGTCCAATAAAACTAATTAATATAAGAGGAGAAAGGAGCTATGTAGCTAGCAATTTAAGGAATGGGTTGAGGTACGTCGTAAGTACAACAAGACACAAACAAAACAAACAAACAAAGAATTGCATCAGCATTGCATTGAATAGAATAATTGAATTGGTGGTTAACGAAGCGAAGCATGCAATAGATGAGAAGAGCGGAAGTGCGGCATGCAATTGATTGGTTGGAAATAGAGAAGAAATAAAGGAGAATTTAGTAATGGCTGTAGATTGAATGATAATAAAAATAGAGTATAATTGAATGAATAGATTTGAGAAACAGATCTCTGATGACTGACCTCCTTCGCTTCCGCTTCGTTAGCGGGAGGAAGGTCGGGAGGTTGCTGACCGCTGATCCCTTGCTTTCTCTCTTTTCTCCTCTTTTCTCTCTCGTTTCTCTTTTCTCTTTCTCTTTCTCTGTGATGTGCGAATGTTTGAATGTGTGAATTTGTCTTCCTTTTCCTTCCTGTGTACCGTTCCCGTCGTGTTCCTCAATGAATGAATTAATGAAATTTGATGGTATTTCTGTGAATAACGGGGGATCTGATCTGAATTGTAATCTGACTTGTGACTTGTGACCTTTCACGCCCCCAGTTTTTATAATAACACAGATACAGACAGAAGAGAAAGGAAAGAGAAGAGAACAGCGCCACTCGGAATCTTGGATCGGGTCGCAACTTCTATTCTATTTCTTGCTTTTAAACCTTTATTTTCTCTTTATTTTGTTTTATTTAATAATGATGACAGCAACTCTACGACTGTCAACAGATACAGTAAAAGTTGGGTGGAAGTATTTTTATATCCGTATCTTAATTATTCTTATTCTATTTATATCGCTACAAATTATTTTACTCTGTATCTTATTTTTATTTGTTATAATTGTCAAATAGCAAAATGATAGCGGGTAAATAATAAATAATACTATTATAATAATAATTATTATTATTTATTAAATAAATTATAAAAATATAAACATTTATTTCACAAAAATTCTAATCATGCTAAGCGTAAGTAAATTAGTTAAAACACTCTTCTCAATGTTTATTTATATATAATAAATATTTTTTTTATAATTATTTGATTGGGTAACGGGTACAAAATAAACTTTATCTGTACCCTTACCCGGTTAAAAAATAGAAAAAAATCTTTACCGAATAAATTTACAAAAAATAAATTTTACCTGTATTCATCTTATCGGATATCGAATACGGTAAACTGATAAAAGGGTGTCATTGACACCCCTAGGAACTCATTGACATTGGTTAATACTTACTGCTCCATCTTACCTTCCTCTCCTAGTCTCCTTTTTCTTTTCGTCTATTTTCACTGGTTGTGTGTATTGTCATTTTTTGGTCAAAAAAAAAAAAAATAAGCTTTCTATAAAAAATAATGAGATGTTTGCATGCCTATCTTTTCTATTTTGCACAGCACCTATTGTAATTAAGGCTATATTTGGATGACACAAGAATAACAATAATAGAGGTTATTTTAAATAGAAGCTATTTGGAATAGCAATGTGCATCCAAACAATATTTTCACTATTCAGAATAGCTAGAATAGCTGCTATTTTTTATTCTTTGTAAATGTTGGAATAGTTACTATTCGGAAATGTGAAGTGAGAGAAAAAAAAAAAATTTAATTTTCACCAACACAATTCTGAAATGACAAATTTAGAGAGAAAAGTTGGACGAGGTAAACCAACCAACGCAGCCGGTACACGCTTTGACTCTGTCATTTACATTGTTGTCATGGTGGAATCTAAGCTAACAATGTTATAGTACCAAATAATTACCCCTGGGCCCTGGCTGTCAAGCGTCATGGCAGTGTGTATTAATTTGTTAATTTACCAACCTTCTTTCTGCTGTCATGCATCTAATCTTTTAATTAAATAATGTCATACTCTCTTCCATTGTACTTGTATTAGTATATCTCCATGTAAAAACGCCTTTTCTATTTCCAACTTCTTAAATTAATAAACAAGCTAGGATGCCATTTAGCATATCTCCACTTCTTCTGGTAATTAATTAACCACTTGACAGTCATTTAGCAGATCGAGAACTATTTGCACAAGTGGAAGTCGTGCTTAACGCATAATACGGTCTAATAAATAAATTCATAAAATGCTCCACTCAATATCATAATCGAGAACTATTTTCGTTAAAATTTAAGCTATATAAATTATTAAGAAGAATTAAATTGAATACTTCTTCCCCGCAAAACAAAAGGAGCAACAATTGCCAAGTGGTGATGTAGAGAGGTGGGCCCTGAGTACAGCGAGAGATCTTCCCGTGGGCCTCTTTTGTATCTCTTGTCCATAGACCATAATAGTTCCTTGCCAGCTGTACCTGCGGCTCCTGTCCCAAAAAATTAATTTAAAATTGAACAAGGGGAATTACCGAGTCTAATAACAATACAGCTTTCATTCAGACTTTGCATTTGGATTTTGGACTTGCAAAAAGTACAAGTAAACCGGGACTTAATTAGTTCTCGATATTTGCATCCTTGGGAAGGACTTTAATGTAATTAATTTCCTTCTCTGCCCAAAAATAAAATTAATTTTGGTCAACTCACGTTTCGTTTATTTAGTCCCTAGACCTAACCTAACTACCAAGAAAAGAAAAAGTCCAAACTCCAAACCATATATTTTGTAATAAAATGCATTAGAAAGGTGCGCCTTTAATAATCAAGCTCCGATCCACATCGCCATCGAGGTTGATTTTTCTTTTAGTTTGGAGCTTTACCAATACTTTGCCAGAATTTCTACAAAGTGGAACAAAGAGGACAAGTCAATGAACAATTAATTATTTAAATAATTGGTCACAAACGTGAGGAAAATTATATTACACACCAACTAATATCAAGTTTAGAATACATCGGCACACCGGAAATTTTGAATTGGCACACCGGTAATTTAAATTGATATATTTATAGTTAAATTGACTATTATAAAATTTTGAATTGGCACACCGGAAATTTTCTCTTTTATTTTCATAGTGATGAAAATCCATCAATTTCATTTGAAATTACATAATATTATACTGGACCACGATATTGGCCGCTTACAAAGTATTACAGACTAAATTAACAACCGATTTCTTTTTATTCATTTAAAAAAATTAAAATAAAAAAGAGAAATTTAGATATATGTCCATCACAACTTCATCAATTAGATATTTATCCATCAAAACTTTAAATTTAGTTATTTCCCCATTCAATCTCATTTATTTTATTTATATCCCCATTTAGTAGTTTAAGCAATTAAAAGTACTAATTAATACTGATAAAAAAATAAATAACAATTAAAAGCAGCATTGTACCTGCTAAATCCAGTATGTACCAGTAGAATTTTCAATTAGACAACAAATAAAGTAATTAGTATATGCATAGACGTATGCATAAATTCTAATGTTCTAAATAGTGCGCTATAGCGTTTTCGGACCAAAAAAGCTATGACGCTATGGCTATATAGAGGCGCTATATTGCCATAGCGCCGTTTTTTCAGCCGTTCCGCTATGACGCGATAAACACTGTTTAAACCTTTGATAAATTCAGATTCAGTCAAGAAAACTCAAATTAAAAGTCGTACAAATGATATGCTACACTGGGGGCATCGGTTTTACGGGGAACGCACACACAAGAGTAAAACTGACAATTTATTTGTTTTATTTATATCAATTTGTATTTTTAGTTGATTAAAACAAGTAATGGGACATTAATAAATTATGTAAGTTTAGATGGGGAAATAATTAAATTTAAAATTTTGATAAGTAAATATCTAATTGATGAAGTTATGGTGGGTATATATCTAAATTTCTCAATAAAAATTTAGCTTTATTTTGAAAAAAAAAATCAAATGTTAACAAATACACAGACTTAGTCTGTGCACAAAAAAAATGATACACACATTTAATCTACGCACCGCTTGAATAATACACAAACTACTTGCAAAACATTACATACTAAATCCAAGAAAGAAACTCTTTCTTTTTTAAGCGTTGGAGATCAAGCTATCTAATTATTTAATATTTACAAAGAATTATCTCTTTTAGATTTCGAACCTGCGACCTCTTACACATAGAGCATTATCTTTGCCATTAGATCAAATGTTGGTTCTCCTAAAAAAAAAAAAACTCTTAAAAAATAAAAACAAGAAAATATAGTTTGATGTAACAGCTACCTAAAACATCCAGAGATAACAAATATCCAAAAGCTCCACCGACATGTGCTCTTGAATTTAATTAATTAGTGATTATATTTGTGTTACTGCAGAGCTACTTGTACAATAAAAAATTGAAGATGCTGAAAAGGGATAAAGTACAGCTCCAATGACTTGGCCATTTTAGGTTATTCTCTTATCACAACTCTTAAATCTTTAATTATCTGCCAATTGGCATGCTCCACCGACAAGTGCTCTTCAATCTTCACCGTTCTTTCTTACTGTTCCTTGGATATATTTTTGTTCAACTATATTTTCAAAAGTTAATTTGCCTCGCAGTAATGACAAGAGAATTACAAAACTGCTAAATTGTCATAAACTTTGCTAAAAACTGTTCAGAATTTTCGAAATAGAATTTCATCAGTATTTCACAAACAAGATATGAAATGCTAGCATTATTAGCATTCCATCAGGTCTAAAATTTTAGCATTTCACCTCGTTCTTAAACACTAATAATAATAGCGTTTGAACTATGAATAAGAATATATTTAATTTGATGCTGTAGATTTTTTTTTTAAAATGCTATCTTCTTTATTAATGGTGGTTCTGAGTTGACCAGTACAACGAAAAAAATAATATAACAAAATGGTAAGCCGTTATAATATTATGATTTATGTTGGTATATACTTACTACTTAGTGATATACTTTTAATTCCTACTTCTTATTTCCATCGTGAACAAATCACCCTCTCAAATATCAATAACCATACCTCAGTAATTGGCTTTATTTTTTCTTTATTACACCAATGGGATTGGCATTTTTCAAAGCAATTCTATTTGGTTAATCTTTACAATGTAAGTTACTCAGAACATAAACACATGAATAAAGATGCAATTGCCTTAAACCTGAAACATAGAAGGTCACAATTTTGAAATTTGATATCTATGCAAACGGTTCTGAAACATTGACTCAGTAATACAGGATTGGATATGGAGCTCTTTTATAGTCAGCTTTGATTTGTAAGAAACATTCAAAGAAAAGTTCTGAAACCTAAAAGACCCTTCTCTTCTCATAATGGTTGAACTGCACACCTTACACATTTATAGATAAAAAATTTCACTGACAAAGAAATCCATTTTGCATGGAATTATCTAAATAAGGATAAACAACAATTGGCTAAAAAAAATTTCCCTGCATGATATTGTACCAAATTTGAAAGAGTTAGGATTATAATTTTGCTGATTTTCTTTTCATTCATGTTTTCATTATGGGTTTCATTTCACCCATTTGAATTATTTTTCCACAATTTTTTTCCCAGACTGAAAGATCAAATTTTACCTGAATCTCCATCTACCGAGGATAAATCGAAGCTGTCAGAAGGCTAACGTTAAGGAACGTCAAATACAAGCCTTTTGTGTGACCTCTTGCTTCTTTTTTGAAGCTTGTCAAAGGCAGTCAATGTTCTCTTGGTACTTCCCAATTTTGTCTCTCTCTCTCTCAATAATTCTTGAAACTTTGATTGCTTCTTCTTATAGTCTTCTGATATTCATAAGATCAAATTGGGTTGCTTTTGTTCATATCTAATTGCAAGTGAGCTCGAGTTAGGTCATTTTGGTACAGATTTGGTTCATATTTGGTTAAAGGATTGGGCCTATTCTTGTGAGTTGTTTCCAAATTTGCAGTGGCGGAAATGCATGTAGTTAATTGTTATGATCTGTACGATATGAAATTTTCTTATATAAATCGCAGTAATAAAATTTGTGAATTGTTGAGTATTCGTTACATGTTCGATTTGTTCATGTTTCACCTGAGAACCAAGAAAAAGAATACCATCAAATATTTCAAGATCTATTGTCACGTTGATATTATGCACTTGTGTATACTTACATTTTTGTAAAATTCCGATTCCAAATCCGAGGAGAATATATGTTTAAAAAAAATACGGCCTATGTACACCAACATGCACCAAAAAAATAGTTGTGGCGGAGCCACAACGACAAAACTAGTTATTACGCTATAGTTCAATACTTTAGTCAAGTCCAGAGACTAGGGGTGTTAATGGGTACGGTACGGGTCGGATGGAGGTATTTTCATACCCATACACATTAAAATTGACTTTACTCATATCCTACCCATATCCATTAAAATTTGATCTTACCCTACCCTACCCTTACCCGTTAATATAATCTGAGAACGAAACAGTAACGGATGAATAACGGATATTACTAATATAATAATTAGTTTTATTATATTTTACAAATTAAATATAAAAAAACTCATTCATTTCACACATATGTAATTACATTTTTAATAAAAAAATAAAAATGAATGTGCAATCAATTCCAACTAAATTGTTTTTATAATGGAAGAAAATTCAAAACACGAAAACATATTTATGTGAGTTAGAAATTGAATTGAATATATATTTAAATTTTATAATTACCCTACAGGTATGAAATAGTCATTACTCATACCCTTACCCATTTAATTAACGAAAAAAAATTCTTATCCATATTCATACCCAATAAGCTAACGAAAAAAAACTTACCCATATCCGTCTTATCGAATACGATACGGGTCGAATAAACGGTTAAAAAGATACCATTGATAACTCTACCAAAGACCAAACAAATTTAGGTAATATCTCTCAAGAACAAGAGAGAACAAACAGTAATTGTCTGATGCTTGTTTCTGAAATACAAACCTTGGCACGGACCTAGGTTTGTCTATGCCTAGACCGGTAGACCCTCCTCTAAATAAGAAATATATATTTATTGGTTTACTAATTTAATTTTATAATTTTTCTACTTCGATAAGTGTATAAAATCTTGATTAAAATATTTAGAAACCAAATGTGCGAGCATAATTATTAGCTGGGTCATAATCGTGACGAGAGTTGACAATTAAAATAATGAATGCATATAGTACAGTTTCTATCACGTTGCAATGTCGCATTCTTCTTATTTTTTTTTTTTCTGATAAACAAATCAACAAAAGGACCCTCCATCTTTCGCTCATTTATTACAAATAGAGCGACTTGCTCAAGGAAGTAAATGAAAGGAAGGAGCGACGTCACCACATCGTACTCATCGCCTAAAAAATAACATGAAAACTGAAAAGTCTTTTATTTTATTATTTTCCTTTTTCTTCTCTTTGAAGTTCGTTGGCATGACATTGACATCCCCAAGGTTACTCGTAGAGTTTTGAAAAAACCCGGCCGGTCCAGGACCGGCCCGTCGGACCCGTGGATCGGACCTGGACCGGCCCGTCCCGTGTACAAGACCCGTCCCGGACCGGAGTTAGAGACGGTCCGGTCCTGGGACGGGTCGGTTTGGTTTTCTTTCCTCTGGGCCGGACCGGACCCCCTATATTTGACCCGCGGTACCGACCCGTCCCGGACCGGACCGGCGTTACCCGCTGGACCAGGATTTGTTACTGTAGCAACGTGAACCGAGAATAGACCCAAATCACCCAAGCTCCGTGCACCGCGCATAGACCCAACTCACCCAAGGCTAAAATTTTTTTTTTATGCCAAGCAAGAATCGAACCCACGTTGGTTGCCAAGCACAATGTTGCTTTACCACCACAACCACTCACCTTTCTTGTTAGAAGAGAGTTGGTTTAATATTTAACATATCTTGTGTTATTGTACCCATATTTTTATATTTAATTTATATAATACTTAATAATATAATTAAAATAATTTATATAATACTATTTATTAAGTATTTTACAAAACTAGTTCAGACCATTGAATTTTGTACCCATCTTAATAAATAGTAAAAAAATTCAAAAAATATAAATTTGACCTCCAAGTACATTTAATATGGAGATAATAGTGAACGGTCGGATCGACTGTTTGAACTTTGAAAATGAAAATATATTCATTTTACAAATAGGTCCTTAGGTGCATAGAATAATTTGCCTATATATAATACTTAATAATATATTTAATATATCCGATCCGATCAAATAATTTATATTATTGAGGGGTCTCATAGATTTTTATCACAACACTCAGGGGTTTCATAGATTTTTGAGAAATTAATTTCTCTCTTTAATCCGATCAAAGAATTTATATTATTCAATGACTCTGTTAAATTCATCTCCAGTGAAAAACTATATTAATATTATGGGTTGAGATTCTTGATAATAAATATCTGAAAAATTTTAGCAATATATTTTTAGATTTAGCTTAATTTTTTTTTAAACTTATAGACAAATTATTTGTCTTAAAATCAATACGTTCAATTTGCCATTATAAAATACAATTAAATTAGTGATTGATATTTATGTAGCTGTCCTCAAATATATCTAATTGTAATAAAGTTTGAAATCCTTATCGTCCGATTAGAATATTCATACCATCACCGATGAAGATTATATAATAAACAAAGAGGATATTAAATTTCAGGATCTTCGAGTTTAGAAATTGATTAAATTTGGATACATTGATGTAGGTAATTATGGAAATCAAATCATTAATAAATGATCACAATATTAATTGCATTATAGAAATATATGATAATTGATAAGATATAAAGAGGGTTAAATTTGTCCATACATTTAATTTTTTTAAAATTGTTGTGTTAATATAAAAGTTTGTGGTGTTAATATGCATACCCTGGTTTTAGTTTATTGTTTCTCTTTGTAAGCAAGAACTAAAATGAATCAAAATATAGAGAAATTATGTGATTTTCAAGTATTTTTGTAAAAATGAGTTTATGTCTTTTTGTAAACATATGAAGATAAATATATTTAATCCTACTATGTAAAATTATATCATTATTTTTTTAGTAAAGTAAAATTATATCATTATATTAATGTTGATATTTGAATTCTTCCCACAAACACGTTCAAGTATTTTAAAATCAAATATGATGAATTAAACTCTAAAATTGAGTTTATTGTCTTTTTGTAAATATATGAAGATTAATATATTTAAGCCTAATATGCAAAATTATATCAATATATTTTTAGTAAAGTAAAATTATATCATTATATTGATGTTGATTTTTGAACTTTATGTATAAAAATGATTTAATTGATGCTAATTTGTTTCTTTGTGTAGATAAATTTAATACGTAATTATAACTGCACTTAATTAGTCATGACCAAAAAATAAATAAGGAAGGTTTTAAGAAGGACAAAAACGGCATTTAGAAGAAAAATATCTCTTTGCTTTCAATAACTCAAATTATGCGTTGAAAATAGCAGCCCCTATAATTTAAACCCAAATCTTAAGACAATAAAATAATAAAATGGTAATATCCATAATTAAATAATTAAAATTATAGGAGTGATTAAGCATCTCTTGGCTTGCCTTAAGATTCGCACCTGCGGAACAATTAATACTAAGATTCATATATAATCTGAATGTCAAACCAATAAAAAATGAATTGTAAAATAATAATGCAACATAGGTCTTGTATCCTAATTAAATCTTAAGAATAATAATGCAACATAGCTAATAAATTGAATATTGTAATTTAAAATTTATTAACACAAATATTGACAACATATTAACTTAAGAAATTTTTGTAATATCAAAACTGAATGTTTGTAATATAAAAAATATGATCTAATTCGGTCTTGTTTTTAAAATGATCTAATTCGGTTTTGTTTTTCTAAAATTAAAATTTTAAACATTTCAATTACTTTTTTAAATTATTCGTTATTAAAAAAATTACTAACAAAAAAAAAGTTAGAAATACGCCTATGTTATTTTACATAGCCGGTCCCAAGCCCGGAATAAAGGAGGAGGGTAACTTTTGTTTTTAAATCAATTGTTTTAGAATAATTCGGTTTTTAAGATCAAATATTCGTTTTTTTCTCCTAAAGCAATTGATTTAATGAATTTTTGTAATATAAATTGTTCGGTTCAAAACAACCTATTGAATTGGAAAAAAAAACAGAAAAAAAAAACCACCGGACCGGACCGTTACCCCTCGGACCCGTGGACCGGACCATCCCGGACCGTGGGACCGCCGGACCCGTGGTTCAACCAAGGGCCGGGGTTGGCCTCTGAAAATCGGACCCGTCCGGACCGGGACCGTGGACCCGTCCAACCCACCGGACCCGTGGACCGGGATACCCGTGGACCGGCCGGGTTTGGACCGTCCCGGACCGGACCGGCCCGTTGTCAAAACACTAGTTACTCGTCATATTTTGTCAGGTGATATTTCCAAAATAATTAATCGTCTTATCTAAATTTTTAGATGGTAATTTCTCATACCGAAAATTTTATTAATACTCTAAAAAAAGAAAAGAAAAAAATAGCAAATATGTCATCGTATAAGAATTTTCAAAAACATCCTGACTGCTCTATGTTTGGACGGTCCACTCTCACTACCAAACCGCTCCACAGTGGGGCAATCACCTCTTCACACCAGACCGCTCCACATTTGGACGGTTTGGTGTTTATTTTTATTTTTTTTTAAACCGCGACCCCCACCCTCCACCCCTCTATCCCGTCTCTTGCTCTGCCCAAACCAAACCCTAAACCCGATCCACCCCCCTCCGCCCCCCAGAAAAACCCCGACCCCACCCCTCTCTCTCGCTAGGTCACTTATACCGGAGCTTGTGTCATGCTTGTCTGGTAAGTCTCTACTAATATTGTAATTTTTATATTAAAAATATTATGGTTGAATAATTACTAAAATTAGACCTACTGTCCAAATTCAGGTGAAGAATAAGCAGATTGCCGGGCCACTTCTTCTACTCCAGCAGTGGTCGTGGTGACATCTACCGGTCTGTCAGCCTGTTGTTCCAGATCAGTCTCATTTCTGGTCGAGACTAGACGCCGAGAGATGCCCCGCATACAGTGCCATATGAGGTAGTCACCACACATACAAGAATACGGGCAAGGGAAAAACCTGTTAGTGTAATAATCTAGAAGTCAATCATATGATAATTTTATTCTATATATTTTGTTCATGTAATGGATGATTAATAAAGATATTATTTTGTTCCTTGAGATTTATCGCATTTATGAATCATTTCGAGTTAATGACTTGAAATTTTAGAACTCCATAATATAGATGATAAATACTCTTAATAATCACTAACCGTGTTAATTAGCAAGGAACACTAATTGGTTTGTTAGTATGTAGATTAAATGATGGTTAAGTTTTACAAACCATAAACAAAGAGTTGTCATTTTAATCACATAGATACATGTTAGAGAACATGGTATTTGACAGACCCTAAATGAAACGTTAAATGGAATTGTGTTCGTGTCATTAATGTTTCATTTAGTGTTAAGTTCTAAAGTATGAGGTATTCGTCTTTCCTACATGAGAAGTGTGTATTCGTGAGTGTTGTTCAACACTATCCGTAAAAAGTAATTATACAAATGACATTTCAGTATACATGACTTGTGCAGAGGAGAAATATTCACCAAGACTACTATTGTCCCTCGTATATAATACGAGTGATAGTATCACTAGACCTCTTGATGAAGTAGGGTTATCAGCGTGCGATATGATTAAAGAATTAATCATATTTGATAATCTGCTTAAGATCGAGAAAATATTAAGTTTGCAAGAATGACACAAACCTACCTTGAAACTGATATGATACTATGAGACAAAAGAATTAACACGAGTAAATTATTTACTGGATCGTGATATTGTACTGTACAAGATCATCTGTGTCAATTGGGTAGTCATAATGCATTCTGCCAGATGCCGCTTATGATTTATAGAATTAAAAAGAGTTTTAATTTTATTGCCAACATAACACAGATCCTAACGGGTCACACCAATAGGAAAGTAATTAGATAATTATTAATTAATTATAAAGTGTTATAATTAATAAATAAATGTTATAGAGATGACAAGCTTAAATAAATTAAATTTATAAGCGTGTACGACACGTTGTATAAATTTATCGCAACAATAGTCGCAAGAAATATAATTATTTAGAATAATTATATTGATAATAAATGGATTATAAATATTAATTATGAATTAATATTTTGGGTCAAATTCCCATTTGAATTTGGACCTAATTTAAATTTAGAATTTAAATTAAAAGTCCAAATTGAATCAATTGAATTTTGAGTTTATGGCTCGAAGGGCAAATTTGGAATTTCACCCTTAGAACCTACCTTAGAGAGGCAAAATGGTCTTTTTGAAACCGACTCTATAGCCTATATAAAGGCTTATGGGGTGAGAGAAAATATAGAAGTCGATCGATTCGGTTATCATTTTCTCTCTCTCGTGTTTCCTCCGAAATAGTGATTTGCGTAGAAAAGAAAGAAATACGTAATCCACATATATCCTTGCGAGTTATGAATAGTATTTTAGCGAATAGTCAGTACAGTATTTCTGGCAAAAGAAATACCGACTCTCTGGTTGTTCCTAGTGGATAACTGATAGAGGCATCAGACGTCTGGTGCTCCGTAACAAAGTCATACTGCTATTCCAATTCGAATTTGAAAAAAGGTACAAATGTTGTTTAATTTATTTAAATGTTAAATAAATTTTATTTTAGAAATCAATCAGGGAGTAGATCCTCGGCTTATGGTAGAATGTAAAATTTTGATTTTACGTTCTTTCCGCAACGTAAGTCAAAATAGAATTTCGCGGTAAATTCCCGAGCAGAATTTAACAGAAAATTTTCTTGAAAAGGAATTTGGCAATAAATTCTCAAACAGAATTTCGCGGAAAATTCTCGGTTAGAATTTCACGGCTTTTCCCAAAAATCTGAATTTAGCGGCTGAATTCCCCAACAAAACCGTGGGGATTTTTTATGTTCGGGGTTAGCTTCAGATGCTTCACGAGAAGAACGTCACCTGGTACCCCTATCGTGCGTTCTACGAGGCCAACCTTCTTTACCGGCTTACATTGGAGCAGAGAGATCTCTGGTATTATCGGGGGTCGTGTGTATATTATTGGATAGTTGAGTATCATTATTCTAATCGAGTGCCCCGTCAGTTTGGCTTGGATGCGTTTGTCCCAGACTTCCTTATGCTGGACGAGCAACGGACCACTAAGCTGCACACGTAGGTACCCACTACGTAATTTCATTATTATTTTATTACTTGTTCAATCTTATACGTTACTAATAATATATTATAATTAATTTATATTGCATGACTAACCACTATAAGCCCAAAGTCGATATATGCCGTCTGGTACCAGAGGTAGGGCATGCCGTCGTTATATCTACAGGGGCACTATGGTGAGAGCCTTCGACGGAGACTCATGGGTGATGCCTCTAGGACTTACTTGCCTTTCGGACCGGTCCAGGCTTGCGGTATATATAAATGGAACCGACATATTTAAAAAATTAAATGTTTATTTATGTGTTTCTCTAATAATAATGAAAAAATATTTTGTGCAGCTTTTGTCCGGTATTAGAGGAGTGGCATACAGCCTGGTGTGCATGGCGAAGATTGGTTGGAGAGCGTTAGGATGTCAAATGCTCCAACACAGTACACCACGACAGTAGGAAGAACATCAATTGGCGTGAGATAAGGCCAACACCATGAGATCCGGATCAGCCCCGAGTCGCTATCTACGATGATGAGATGCCGCCACCTCCTGTAAGTGACTACAAGTTAATATGAAGGTGCCATACACGATCATTTCTCTTGAAAAATCTATTCTAATTAAGTTATCTTCAATTCTACAGAGGATAACTCGGGTTGGGCGTTCCACAACTGGGTGTTGAATAACAACGCATGGAACGCTTAATACAACAAGTATGGAGTTTCGATGCAGATTGGCGAGGTCAGTGATTTTCTTTATTATTTAATTAACTTACTAGTTATTTGTATGTAGCAAAACTAACATTGTTTACATGTAGGATGAAGCTCCTACCTGGCAGGCCAACCCCGAGTTCACTATGACTGACCTTACTGGAGATGATACCGGGTATGAGGTACAGAGCCTCCACAGACCACGATATGCAGAGACCAGAGAGCACGGCAACAAGGCTAGTGGGAGTGGGGCGCATGCTACAGATGCCTTTGCCTCTACTATATTTGGCACATCGCCTCCGGTCAAGTATCATTCTACTTAGGAGGCCGATTCATGGGAGATGCATACACAGGCGGTGATCCAGGAGGATCTCCCATGGGTCCGCCGTACACAGTTATCTTTGCAGGAGGAGGATCCCTGGGCGGCATCGGAGATGGATGTGGACGATCTCCAGGATGACGAGGAGGAGGAGGAGGTTCACTTGACGCGTCAATTGCCGCCTAAAGACCGCCATCCACCTGCTAGATTGGATCTCTCCGGTCATCGCCGCCGTCGCCGTTAGATTTTTTATGTTTTTTTAGTTAGATGGATTTGTAGGATTTTATGTTTGAATTATTATATTTTATGTTTGAATTATTATATTTCATGTTGTAGACTTACCATTTAGATTATTTAGTTTTGTTGTTTATCTAGTCGAAAAAAACCAATTTATAACATTAAAGAAAATTATAACAAATAAAACTACAACAAATATATAACATATTATAAAACATTACAACAAATAAAATTATAATCGTTAATTATAAAAATATAACTATAAATTATTATAAATATAAAACTACAACAAAACATTACAACAAATAAAACTACAATAAAACATTACAACAAATAAAAGTATAATCATCAATTATAACAAATTATAACCATAAATCATTTAAAAAATGAAACTGTAAATTACAAAATATAAAAAATTATAAAAAAATACAACATTATAAATAAAGAGCGTTTAAAAAAAATAAACACCAAACCGCCCAAACGTGGGGCGGTCTAGTGTGAAGAGGTGACCGCCCCACTGTGGGGCGGTTTAGTAGTGAGAGTGAACCGTCCAAATATGTGGCGGTCAGAGTGTTTTTGAATTTTTCATACGGAGGGCAAATTTGATATTTTTTTTCTTTTTTGAGGGTATTAGTAAAAGTTTCGGTTTCCCATACAATTTAATATGTTAATTTTATGGGTTTGTCTATAGTGCAGCAAAATTGTTTTGGCTATAGTACAGTAATTAATTTTAACTAAAATCTGACCTTTAATCAGATGTCTCCAAATTTAAGTTGTTTAGGGTAGAATAGTCTTTTTCCCTTGCTCCGTTATCTCTTTCTCATTTTCAACACCGTTACATCTCTTTCTCCTTCGCTCTCTTTCTCTCGATGCTCCCTCTAAAGCCCCTGCGATCCGAATATTGGCACCACTTTTTCTCTCTCTGTTCTTTCTTTCAGTCGATTTCCACACAAAAAGATTCTTGAAGAAGTCGTAATCATCCCCTCTAAACGCTAGCGCAACAAGATCGACGGGTTCACGATGCACCTTATGCTCCGGATCCAGCGAGGCCCCATCCGAGGCATCTTGCTCAAGCTTCAGGAGTAGGAGCGCGAGAGGCACATGAATTTCGTGCCAGATGAGTCAGCGCTGAAGGTGAACGAGATCTTGGTCGACAAGGAGACGATAGAGATGCTCACGGCTCTCGGCATGGCAGATCTTCCAGGGGTAGAGAAACAAGATGTGGTTCAGGCTGCTGCGAGATAAGCAAGAACCTAAAAAATAATGTTACGAATTGCACTTCATATTTATTTTATTTTGAACATTTATGAGGTTTGCAACAAATGCCCCAAAATTTACTGCAATTAACGGTGTAGGTACTTTCCCACAAATTTGCTGCGCCTTATAGGTATCACAAGTTAGAAACTCATATTAAAGTTCATGGTAACAAACTAATTTTGGGAATCAAAAGGGTTTTTACACTTTACTGTATCAGAATCAACTGTCTATTTCAGCAAATTCAACTCTCCCTGCAGAAAGATTCAAGATAAAAAGAGTACCAGAATCTATCAGCAAGTTTTCGTTCACCGCAAATCTTATGTCAGCCAAAATGCAAAACATACAAAAGTTACCAGCAAATAAAATATAAAAATCAGCCTATTTGGTACCAGTACCACAAAGCACTCATCTCAGCCTCTATTTTTCAATTGACAATATTGAAAAAAGGGGTTTGCTTATCTGTATTAGATTGAAGTTAGAGTCTGTGTGTGTATCTTTGTTACATGTAAAAATTGTGACTAATCAAACGAGGGCACCTGATGGCAACAGTTGTGTACTTAGTCATACTGAGTTACTGAGTTATAATTCTAGAATATAATTCTCATAACAATTTGCATGTCTAAATTTCTGTATATATGTTTCGGGTTGAGCTTTCTCCCTCTTCTCTGATTTATGCAACATTCTTTTTCAAATGAGTAGTGAAGTTGTGCTTTATTTCCTTTTACTAAAGAATAATTTCAGATCTATATTTTTTAACATTTGGGATTTTGATTCTAATCTCCTTCCCTATGTTGTTTTGATTATAGTATGCCCTTATTGTTTTAATTTAGTTGTTTTCATTTGTTTTGGCTAGTTGTGTGTCTAATTGCACAATTAGGGTAATTCAAACTGAAATTGTAAATATTTTAGACAAATTGCACAATTCAGTGGTCATGAGGTTAATCAACTTTAGTTTTGCATCTATGTTTGAAATCCTCAAGTTTGTATAAGAATATCTAATAGTTTGCATCTATGAATATCTAATAGTTTGTATAAGAATATCTAATAGTTTGCATCTATGAAGGTAACAACAGCTGTATGCGGAGTGAAGAAGCTATACTTAGTAAGAACTGGGTGCTTTCGAGGGCATATTTGGGAACACTTTTTTTTTTGTGGTGTCCAGAAGCATTTCCCTTTTAAGGTATATGTTATATTCAATATTCTGATCATGCAATCATTTCTTTGAGCTTGAATATAGTTCTGGTTTTCTTTGTTTTCAACTAATTATCATTTTTTACATTGTCGGGTTGTTGAGTGCTATTGATGGATAACTAGGCCCCTGGTTACTGTATACAGTTAGAGTGTGATATGTACCAGTATAGTATTGGCTCAGTGTGTGGGTACTGTAATATTATTCACATGAGTGGTTTAACATTAGTTACCAAGTATTTATTTGCGAGCAATAACATACTAGATTTACCATTCTGGTAAGATACGATACAGTGCATATCCGGTCTGTACCTGGCAGGTACCATTCTTCAAAGTATTTTTTTTAGAAAAAGGGTACGCCTGCCTCCCGACCCAATCCCTATTGAAATCTAATTTGAGATGGGAGTTATTAATTTTGCTATGAAAATTTATATCTTGAGAAATTCGGAGCTTTTTCTCTAATTGTAGGTACTTGTTTTGTCCAGTGATGATGTGGAAATTTCTGTGGAATATTTGCTTACGTGTCCCTACAATTATGTAATATTTACATGGAAATTTCTTCTTCTATAATGTGTTGGACTTTTGTAAAATCTACCCACCTTTGCCAGGTACATCTGGTACAAGGGCTGTAATTGGTAGAAAAGGGAACTGATGCATGGATGTAATTTTTATTTTTTTATTTTTCTGTAATCTGATAGCCTCTACCAGACTTTCCAAAAAAAAAAAAATAAATAAACTGTTATATGTTATATGTTGAAAATATGTCATTTCATATTAGAATTTTATTTGTTCTCTTATAATATGTATCCATTGCAAGGCACAAGTACGTTACTAGTTTACTCTTTGAGCATGTTATCTATTGTTAAAATGGTAATTATTCTATTTAGTTCTGTTTTTATATAATATAATTGTCAATGAAACATAAATGAAAAGTAACATGACGAAATAAATGAAAAGTAACACACAGTAAACATAAATTATTATTCTAAACTAAACAAAATGAAAACAAATAGATAGGGTATGGAATAGACTTTACCCGTAACGTTACCCGTTTAGATAACGAATTTTTTTTTACCCGCGTACTCATACCTGATAAGTTAACAATTTTTTTTTTTTATCCGTACCCGTTTTATCGGATACAGTACGAGTCGGGTAAACGGATAAAAGAGTGTCATTGACACCCCTAGATTCCTGCATCCTTCTATATTTCATTTATTTTATAACTTTAGGATACCCGGATTACTCTATTTATTTTCTTCTCTTCATTATCTAAATGGAATAGCACTCATGAAATAAATAGTATAGTAGGGTGAGTTAAAGTCGCCCGACATTTTTATTAATATCCAAAATTAATTACAAATTAATAAATATACCAGAAATAAGTGGGTTTTTCGAAAAATGTCCAAACCGGCCAGATTTTGGCCGGTTTTCTCAATTTTTTTATTTTTTTTAATATTTTCTATTTAGATTTTATGTTATACTATTATTGTTATTTTCGAAATTTAGACATTTTCAAAATTATTTTCTGTTTAGATTTCTATTCAGAATCTGACCGGTTTGGACATTTTTTGAAATTTCCACTAATTCTGGGTATATTTATTAATTTGTAATTAACTTCGGATATTAATAAAAATGTCGGTGATATGGTAGTACATTCCTAAGGTTTACTGGCTAACTATGTTTAAATTTTTTTTCTTATCTACTGTACATTTTCATACAATATATATATATATAGTACGGCAAACACGCTTCCTTTAGTATATCAACAATATGCTTCCGGTCTCCAAAATCTATCGAATGGGTTTCAAATGATAAATCCAAACCATTCAAACCAATCTCCTTACCGAGAGCTTCGTTTCCATATAAAAAAATTTAATTTTTGAATTTATTTACTATCAAGTCAAGTGGTCAAAGAAATGAGCAAAATAGTGCATTAAAATACGCACAAAATCCTTCATATTTTGACCGCTTGACTTGAGGTAAATAAATTTGAAAATTCAATTTTTTATATGAAAACAAAGCTCTCATTAAGAACATTGGTTTGAACATTTTGGATTTGTCGTTTGAAACCCATTCGATAGATTTTGAAGACCGGAAGCATATTCTTGATATACTAGAGGAAGCGCGTTAGCCGTACTCTATATATATATATATATTTTGGGTCCATTTGTATATTATATACAGTCCTGGCAATTAGTCAGTGTTTTTACATTACTATTTTTCCACTCTGATCCGTGATGGAGCCACATAACTTCCTCCTCTGGCTCAAAGTTTTTTTTTTAAAATATACTTCTATTTATATGCATTTATCAGAAAAAAATATAAAAATATACTCAAAATACAAAAGATTATAAATTTATGATCACCCTACTAAACATCTTGGCAATTAGTCTGTGTTTTTGTTTAGTAGGGGGTGAGCCAAGATGTTTAGTAGGGTGAGCATAAATTTATAATCTTTTGTATTTTAAGTATATTTTTATATTTTCTTATGATAAATTGATCAGAGTCAAAATGATGATGAATTACGTAGGATTTTATCTTAGGTTTTGCATATTATCTCACACTTATGTTTAATTAATTAGAGGAAAATGCTACTGTCACCCTTCTTTATGTTTTATTGCAGGAAATATGTTTTGGGACTATTTCACATCAAATGGAGCAAGAATCAGGTCAATCGGATAAGCGACGCTCATCGACTAAGTCTCTGTTATGGCCCGAATTGACTGATATGGACCTAGCCGGATGCGGACCAGAAGATAGCGCGATACGCATTAAACCCTTCAGCGACATGGTCTCATTACGGACCGTACCAACCAGTACGGTCCGTAACCAAGGCGCCCTTTGGAGAATAACTGCTACAGCTGTATCCATATCAGGTTTCTTGGCCTCCACTCATCTCCAGACGTCCCTTCACTCCTATATAAGCACATTGGACAGAAGAAGAAGTTATCTTTGTAATTTTAGTTAGATTTGATTAAGTGAGAAAGAGAGGAGTGATTGTAACCATGCGTTCCGCGGCTAAATTCTTTTCTTAGGGGCTAGGCAATAAACCTTGTTACTCGTGATGCTTTGATATATATATTTTCTGTTAATTATGATTTCTTGTTGTTTAATTGAAATGCTTTTGTAATTTATTATCCCTTCATCTGATATCGATGATTTAGTTTAATCCATTAGGGTAGTGACAGTGCTTTAATAGTAAGAGAAACTATGATGCACGAGTTAGCCTCGTTGGGAGTCATTGGATTTATTTGAAGAAAACCTTAGCGGATAAATCATAAATCGGAACAACAAAACGCGAACCAAGTTCTGTCATATGCGTAAGATAAATCGCAGTGTCCTATGTAGTAACTTGTGTATTTAGAAATCTGTCATTTGCGTAAGAGAACTTGTAGTGTCCTATGTAGTATCTCGATGGAAGTCCCGTCATTTAAGTGATCATAAATGCATATAAATAGAAGTATATTTTTTAAAAAACTTTGAGCCAGAGGAGGAAGTTATGTGGCTCCGTCACGGATCAGAGTGGAAAAATAATAATGTAAAAGCACTGACTAATTGCCAGGACTGTATATAATGTACAAAGGGACCAAAAAAAAATTATATATATATAGAGAGAGAGAGAGAGAGAATGGCTAATATACAAACGTTTGTTCCTGGACTCAGAAACAAACGATTCGGTTCTCTAATTTTCAAAGTCCAAACAGTCGATCCAAACCGTTAGATATTCAATCTATATTAAAATGTGCTTGGAGACCAAATTTTACATTTTTTGAAATTTGTTTACTATTTATTAAGCTGGTTTGAAAACCGCTGTTTTCAATCCATTAAGATTATCCCTTTTGTAATCAAATTTGGGTTAGTTCAAGGTTTATGCATGCCTAAATGTTAGCTGAACTTCACATTCAAGCATTAATTCAGCTTCAATAACATCTCAATTCCCTGAAAAAAACAATGTAATAAGCACAATTAGGTAATTAAACAGCATCAATATCACTACACCAATAACTAAGAAGCAGTAAAGAGATCACTTAACAAGCCTGATATAGTACACCAATATAGTACCATATTAATATCCCGGAATGGTACTGATGAGATTAAGAAGGAAAGTGGTACCGGAATGCAGAAGGCAATGCCCAATATATTGTTGGCAAGTCAATGCTTTCTCAATACATACCATATGCAGAATAATGTACCAGGTATCGCTGCCACTATCCGAGACTTGGTGAATTCTACTGAAACCGCTGCATCATTTGACAGTTTCCAATCCTACCTGTATCCAAGCATATTAAATACATTAGACAAATTCATACATAAAAAAGAATATCAACTAAAACCAAAGACTACAACTAGAAAAGTCTGTTTCTATAAGGGGCAGTTAAGGTACTGGTTACGTACTGAAATAAATTACTTCCCCGCCACCAATTAAAAAAAATGAAATTAGGATAACAGCGGTCACCTAACAAGCAATAAAATAAAATTTATATTGCTCGCAGTGATACCTCAAAAATAATAAGGGTACCTTTCCAATATGCAAAATTTAATTCCAAATTATAATAAATAGATATATAGGCTTGATCATTTGCCTTGCCAGATAGGTCCTTTTCAAAAGATGTCAGCACATTTCCCTTAACAAACTTTACACCCCTAGCTTTGTAGTAGTTTTCATAAAATTCTGCATCTTCCCCGTAAATAGCTGAGCCACTGTAAATATTAAGATTAGCATGCATAATGACAAAAAAAGGCAATAAAAGAGACAAACAACATTGACTTGCAAATAAATACTTGGTAACTAATGTTAAACCACTAGTGTGAATAATATTACAGTACCCACACACTGAGCCAATACTATACTGGTACATATCACACTCTAACTGTATACAGTAACCAGGGGACTAGTTATCCATCAATAGCACTCAACAACCCGACAATGTAAAAAATGATAATTAGTTGAAAACAAAGAAAACTAGAACTATATTCAAGCTCAAAGAAATGATCGCATGATCAGAATAGAGAATATAACATATACCTTAAAAGGGAAATGCTTCTGGACACCACACAAAAAAAAAAATGTTCCCAAATATGCCCTCGAAAGCACCCAATTCTTACTAAGTATAGCTTCTTCACTCCGCATACAGCTGTTGTTACCTTCATAGATGCAAACTATTAGATATTCTTATACAAACTTGAGGATTTCAAACATAGATGCAAAACTAAAGTTGATAAACCTCATGACCACTGAATTGTGCAATTTGTCTAAAATATTTACAATTTCAGTTTCAATTACCCTTATTGTGCAATTAGACACAAAACTAGCCAAAACAAATTAAAACAACTAAATTAAAACAATAAGGGCATACTATAATCAAAACAGAATAGGGAAGGAGATTAGAATCAAATTCCCAAAGTTAAAAAAAATACAGATCTGAAATCATTCTTCAGTAAAAGGAAATAAAGCACAACTTCACTACTTGAAATAGAATGTTGCATAAATCAGAGAAGAGGGAGAAAGCTCAACCGGAAACATATATACAGAAAGTTAGACATGCAAATTGTTACGAGAATTATATTCTAGAATTGTAACTCAGTATGACTAAGCACACAACTGTTGCCATCAGGTGCCCTCGTTTGATTAGTCACAGTTTTCACATGTAACAAAGATACACACACATACTCTAACTTCAATCTAATACAGATAAGCAAACCCCTTTTTTATCTAGCAATTGTTCACATAAACTACCCAACTTTACTAATTTCACAAAATTTCAAACCCTTAATTCAAACCCTTAATCCAAACCCTTAATTCAAACATAATTTCACTGAATTTGACCACTTATGCAAATTACCCTCGTTCCAGTGGAATGAGCATTTACCAGCAAAGTTTTTTTTTGAGCAAAATCGCAAGAAATGCCCAGTTTTTCATTTAAGCAAAACGAAACTACATAACCAGTTTGGTAATCTCCCATCTCCGCCATGTAGACAGGAATATTACCTTCAAACATCCAAAATTCAACCACAGTAAACAATGTCTAAGTATCACAATGGCTCTGCAAAAGTTTCCAAATCAACAAAAGATAGAATTTGCGGAGGAGATTAAATGGAGAAAAAGCGTGGTACCTGATTGCGTTGAAATTAAGCGGAGCGTCGTCGAGATTGGGGATCTGAGCTATCAGATCCTTCTCCTAGGGTTTTAGAATCAGGATGCGATATCTGAGTCATCAGTGGCATTAGTGGTGCTTGGGCTCAGAGAGAGACAGCAGGGTAGGGTTTGTGCTCAGTGCCCGGGCTAAGAGAGGGGGGGTTTTGGGCACGATGCTCGGTAGAGAGAGAGAGACGGCGAAGAAAATGGTGAAGAGGGGAGGCGCGCTTGCTCGGCTGCCCGTACAGACGCGAGAAAGGCAGAGAATATGAAATACGCGGTTCATTTAAAATGACGATTTTGCCCTTCCGACTAAAATTTCTGTTAAATGTAACGGAGAAATGCTGTTAAATTTCAAGTATCTCAATCGTCGGATTAGAAAATGAATGGCTATAATTTTGCTGTACTGTAGCCGAAATAAGTTTGCTGCACTATAGACAACCCCTAATTTTTTATTGGACTACTGAAATTAACTGTAATTTTATATTACTAAATTCGATCATAATGTCCAGCTGTACAGAGCAGGATTTTTTTTAAAAACAGTAAATAAAATAATAAAAGTTAAAGAAACGACATGATTGCTTCGTTTGTTATAAAAACAGCAAAAATCGAATCCGGGATTCGGTTAAGTTATTTTTTTTCACTTCACCGAATACGCTATTCGGTTAAGCATATTTTCACAAGACAGATCCCGAAAACTATGTAAACTCCGTGTAACACCCACCATTAACCGAATTGCCAATTCAGTTAAGATTTTTTTTTTTTTTAATGTAAACCGAATAGCCAATTCGGTTTACATCATTTTTTTATTTTTTATTCTAAACCGAATAGGGTATTCGGTTAGATTATTTTTTTATTTTTATTATTAACCGAAATTATAATATTAAAATGCATGATCTTAAATTATAATATTAAAATGCTCATCCCCAGGCTCTGTCCCGTGATTTCATTTATTATTTTATTAAATGGTAATTTTTCACCGATAACCCTAGAAATTTATTCACCGATAACTCTAAAGTTATTTTTATTACAAAAAATTATATTATAGTAAATTATCAATAATTTAATCCTATTCCTCATGAAATACCATTTCCATTTATAATTGTCAATTAACAAATATATTTTGTTTAAATCGTATCAATGATATTCGGATTTTGTACTTAATAAAAATTAGTTTAGCAACAGACATGTCTATATAAAAACATGTATAGACATCCCTAAAAATTGTCTCTGATACCAACTTAGTTGTCACACCCCGAGATTTTATATAGACATGTATGTTGCTAAACTAATTTTTATTAAGTACAAAATCCGAATATCATTGATACGATTTAAACAAAATATATTTATTAATTGACAATTATAAATGGAAATGGTATTTCATGAGGAATAGGATTAAATTATTGATAAGTTTTTATAATATAATTCTTTGTAATAAAAATAACTTTAGGGTTATCGGTGAATAAATTTCTAGGGTTATCGGTGAAAAATTACCATTTAATAAAATAATAAATGAAATTTTCATTATTGATTGTATATTAATACCACACGACCATAACATATGTCATGACAAAGATTCATATAAAAAAAAAGTTGATGAATAGACATATTCTGATTTGTAGAACTTGGTCAATTCAAGCTGTTTCAATCCGCATATATTCTCTGCGGTTTGAATTCACAATTCAAGCCGCAAATAATATATGCGGTTTGGGTAAAAATAAAATTCTTTTAAAAACGTGGTTATTTATATTAAAATAATTTTTTTTTTGGGTAAAAATAAAAATCACGGGGCTCTATCCGACATAACTTGACTCTTCCAAATTACAAATTATAATATTAAAATTAAAATCGGTTAAGCCAAAAAACAAAAAAATCGGTTTCACCGAATTCGGGATTCGGTTAAGCCAAAAAAACAATTTAATTTTAATTTTAATCCCGGATAAGGTAATTTTAATCCCACGTTCATAAATAATATTAAAATTAAAATCCCGAATAAATTAAAAACAGAACGGATTCGGTTAAGCCAAAAAAGCAAAGAAATCGGTTTCACCGAATCTGGGATTCGGTTAAGCCGCAAAAAAATCGGCTTCACCGAATCCTATTCGGTTAAGCCAAAGAAATGGCTTCGCCGATCTTCTGTGGCAACCCACTGTATCTCCTGTTAAAACCATCAGCTTAACCGAATAGCGTATTCGGTGAAGCAAAAAAATAACTTAACCGAATCCGGGATTCGGTTTTTACTGTTTTTATAACAAACGAAACAATCATGTCGTTTCTTTAACTTTTATTATTTTAATTACTGTTTTTAAAAAAAATCCTATATACAGTCGATATTGGTTTTAGGCATATGACATTTTTCATGGATCATAAGCCTCTTGGCCCAACCCAATCAATGATAGCTTCTATATACAGTTTGTGGCCATCCAATTCCAATTCCAAGGCCATGAGCCCATGACCCATGGCAGATTTTAATTCATTCTACCATAAATTAATATACCTTAGTAGCTATCATGAAGTACAACGACAATATTTACAATTCCACACCATTCAAAAGTGGAATATTTAATTTCTCAATGCCATGACTTTCCTTGTATTAAATTATTAAAATGAGCTTTATGGATGGGGTTGTTTTTCCCAATACATAGAAGGTCAGATTAAGATACACACAATGGACAGCTAATTCAAAAGAAAATTCTTATATATATTTTGCGCAGGAGCAAGTTGTCAAATTAGTTAAATTAATATGCCAGGCCAGAGCCCCAGAGCCCAGAGCCCAGAGCCCAGAGCCCAGAGGCTTAGCTCATGGGTGGATGGCCAAGAGCCCAAGACCAATATATATCAGCATTTCAAATAAATTTTTAACAAAATACACAATACATCATTGGTTTTTCTTTTTCTTAGCAACAAGAAAAGAGCTAACTTAATCCCTTGCATTAATTAAGCAGTTCGAGAATCTATTTTTTATTTAGATTTACACTGATTGTTGTTGGATGTACTGATGTACATCACAATCACTCAAAAATATATCAAGATCGAACGAGTATGGATAAAAGAAGCCAAAACTGTTGATCCCTGAACTAATCAAGGCACCATTTTGAAATGAACGGAGGAATCCAATTCAAAATTTCAATTTTATGCATGCAAATAAATAGGAGAGATAAAAAAAAAAAAGATTACAAGTAGTCCCTGCAAAAAAAAAAACGAAATAAATGAAAGAAAGCAAAAAAATTATGAACCAGTTGTCACAGTTAAAGTAATTAATTACCAAGCCCCAACATTCTGTGGCATGCACATATCATGCGGAGGAGGAGATAGGCTTCTTGTTGATCGGTACTCTTTAAGTGCGGCGATTGTGCGCCGTTTGACAGTGCACATGGATTACACTTAGCAGAGTGAGGTGACTGACTTGCATTGGAATCAGATGATGTCACATCATCAGACGACAGTGACTGACGTAAGCCATGTGGCGGTACGGGCGCCACATTAAAGAAGAAAGGATTGCCCGCCGGGATTTGACCTCCATTTATGTAGTGAAGGATCGATCTGTATACAAACGGTATCAGCCCTTCCATTGTAATCTGATTTCTTAGAATTAGAGGGGGAGGAGTCAATCAGAACCTATCTGCCTCCCTTCCATTTCCGGTGGAGCATATATATATTTATATATATATGTACAAAGAGAGATATGGAGATGTGTCCAAATAGTTAATTATATAATTGATCGTGAATGACAACTCTTATCAATTAATTATTAATTAGTACTGTATGTTTTACAGGTACAAAAATTAAAAAAATCAAGAAATATAATTTTATTAATTTCTTTTTGGTTCATTATTAGTTAGAACATGTACATGAAAAGATGAAAGCAGCATTTACTAATTAAGTGGCTACCAGAGGATATATTGTGCATTCCTTTGTTGGTGTGGAATCTCAAAGACACTCAGATGATAGTGTGTGAAGGGGATGGTGGCTCTGGAGATGGTGCATACTGATATTCTTAATAAACTATATTTGTGTAATAAGCTTCCAATGAGTATATATAGCTTCTCAGCTTGGATTGTGTTGACTATTGTCAAACTAATATCTGTTAGCTAAGAACAAATAGATTAATAGTAGAGTTAATAATTTGTTAGTGAGGTTTTGAAGTTCAAAGGCAGGATTGGGCAGTGTTGAGAGACCAATCAGGGCCTTTAGCTAGGTTAATTAATTATCTGATGGGGAGTGACTATGGTAGTAACATAAGCTGTAAATTAAGTTTCAAGCTAATGAAACCGAGCATGTTATGAAAATGTGAATGTTATTAATTTTAAATTTTGAAAGTACTTTGTTGTTTGGATTCAAACAAAATACTAACCTGTACTATTCGATTTTTACAAAATATTCGAGAAGTTAGATTTTGAATATAGAAGTATTAATGTTAGTGGCGCAATGCCATCTAATTAGAAAAAAAAATATAGAATAATTTTTTTAATTTTTTCGCCTTGAAAATTTAGCAATCCGAAGATTGGAACATTTCAATTACAAGATCTTTTGAACAGTTTGAAAAATTTATATGAAAATGAAACTTTCGACCTACAGAAATTGGGAAAATTTTAAAATTAAAATTTGCGAACAACCAGCAATATCATTGGATACCATGAAAATTGAGAATTAAACGAAAAATGATGATATAGGAGATGTTGAGTATGGAGAGTGATACTTTATAAAATTATTTTTTATTGATCACTCAAAATACTCTTACAACTCTACTACTTAATTATCTAACCTCCAAGATTACACTTCTACTATTTATATTATTCTACACCTCCAAACTACTACAATACTCTCTACTTGTGTTGCTCTTTTCTTTCTTTCTATGGTTTTTTGCTTTACTTGGATCAATATGGTGACCAAGACCCCCTATTTATACTTGCTATGGAGTTCTCTAGACTCCAATAAAATATTATTAATTCTAGTTCTTAACAAATCTATGTAAACTTAATTTCATGAATATGATGGACTCTTCTAGAAATTTCATATTTATGATTGGGTTGGATTGGGTTGGGCCAGCGTTGCTTCTCAATAGAAGATAAAAAAATAAAATAAACAAACACCTGATATTACATAAGGAATGGTGACATTACAGGAAGTGGTTTAGACCCAAGGAGAGCGCATACATTTCAAAAGATGATTTTCAGGGAATATTACATAAGGAATGGCAAGAAATGCTGGTTTTGATTCAAAATCAATGCTTAACAGTTGATTCTAATGCCATCCCCTGGAGATGGACATCTTCTTGACTATTTACAACTCAATCTGCTTACAAATTTCTAACTTTTAGGGGGATTACATTGCATAATAATTTTTTGGTGGGATGTACCAGTCCCTCACAAAATTCAAGTTTTCATGTTTTTACTAGCTAAGAATAGAGTTTTAACAAAACAAAAATTACAGAATAAAGGCTGGCAAGGGCCAAGTCACTGTGTGCTTTTGACTTCCAAATTATACAGAGGAAACATCTTCCCATCTTTGTCTTACTTGCCCTTTACTGTCTCAAATTTGACAATGCCTAGGGGTGTGCCAGCAGGCATATCAGCAGTGGATCGGTATCTTTGACTTGTTGATATATGCTCACACACTCACAAACAATGAAAGAAAAGCTTTTCTACTAATAACAAGTGCATTATGCTGGTCTATTTGGAGAGTAAGAAATGACATCTGTTTTAATGGCACTCCAGTGCCAACAGTTAGAAATATTTTGCTGATAATTTGTTCTTTTGTGTGTTACTGGACAGTTCCTTTGAAGGAAACAATTACCACATATCTTTAGAGTATGTCCCCAGCTAGATGTGCTCCTGAAGCAAGATTGTCTACTGAGATGATAATGGTACCACTAGTACCATAGGAGCAACAGGTGGGATTTTCATATCTTCAGTTTATACTGACGCAAAACTAAAGCCCTCTTAGCAAGTGGGTTGTATCTGTTTTTATATCGTCTTTTTTATTGTGATCTCAGTTTTGTTTTGGAGATGTCTTATTATACTGGTATTGGTTGTTTTACCAGTAGATTTTAGGTTACAAAGAGCTTTGAGTTTATGTTCATTACCAGTAAATAATATAAAATGGGTGTGGGCTTATATTTGAACTTATCTTCCAACTCCTGTTTTTCAGTAGTAGCCGAAGATTTTGTTCTATTGATGACACAAAAAGGTTGAGTGCTGATACCTTATGCTATGAATTGGGTTTTATTAGGTTAGGTACAGTTTAGAATATCATGTATTTTAGTTTTAATATAACTGGGCCTTTACCCTTTAGGCCTTTTATAAAATAAAAATAAAAACAAACGTATGGGCCACAGAGATAATTTGTTGACAATTTCGAAAGCAAGGCAATTAATTCTGTTTCAATTTTGAGATGGAAGAACACGTGTTGAATTTTCCATTTTTTCATTTGCACTGGTTGCAATGTAAAAGTAATTTGAAAACATGTATTGGTTTTCTTTGAACATGCATGCCTGCATGTTTAGATACATATTAGATATTTTCCTTGGACATGAGGCTGGGTTCTATTTTCAGTTTTTATTCGAATACGATTACAACATACATCTCTGTATTTTTGCCAAAGGCAAGAATCTTCTTTCTTTTAAGTTAATAATGTTTTGGAGTTATTGTGATAGAGGTACATTTAACTGGAGTCTCGCCCGATAGATGAGACATCAGATGATTTGAAATCTAAAATTGTTCAAAGTATAACATGAAATTTTGCCTTTTCTTTTCTTCACCCTTTTCTCATCCTCGGAAACCTTCGAAAACAAGCTTAAAGTGATTGTACTCGCATATATAATAATTTACGCTTCGAGATTTATCCGTTGAATCAGGTGGAACACAAATTAATGTGGCTACTGCTAAGCTATATTCTCAATTAAGCTTTATTCTCATGAAACCTCAATTAATGACAAATTAATGACAAATTAATGTGGCTACTCTTGATAAATTAATCAATTTGGCCTAAGATTAATGACAACAACGCTAATGTTATCCGCAGTGTGTCTGGCCAACGCCAGCTTTGTTAGAAGCATCGCTGCATCCGCACACGCCTTTGCCTTGTCGAGGCCACCACCTACTGTCTCCTTTCCATCCTCGTCGACCTCCGCATTGCTGCGACTTGTGGCAGCTCGCAAGCATCTGCTGACAACCTGGCACGCCAACTCATTGGGCACCACATCCCATAGCCCATCAGTCGCCAGTATCAGGCACTCATCTTCATCCTTTATCTCCGTAACAGTCACCTCCGGCTCGCTGATTACGAATGGTTTCAGGTAGTTATCCCCTGTTTTTGATTAATTAATTAATTACATTGTTGAAAACAAAGAATGAATGAATGTATGAATGAATCATATCCATTAATGTAAGACTTACCGATGGCACGTGACATGGCAAGCACGCCTAACACCCGAGCCCCGTCCCAGTATATGACCCGGCCACCTGCCGCTTGGATTCGTTGCAGCTCATCCGGTCGATCTGGCTGTACTTAAAAAAAAAAAAAAACCATTAGGCATTAGCATTCAACATTATTATTTTGCTTTTTATATAGGATGGATTGCTTATTAAGATTTAGAACCGACCTTGTGATCAGAGGAGAGAGGGACGGCAGATCCATTACGACAAAGCACAGCACGGGAGTCACCGCAATTGGCGACAACAACATGGCGTGGGCCAACAACAGCCACAGTGGCTGTGGAGCCGACATTGTTGCAACGGGGCTTCCGCAACTCGCAACTGCAGGGTTTGGTTTTGCTGTCAGAGCCTGACGCAACGGCCTCCTTGTCCATCTGTGCGAAACACTTCTCCATTGCTTCCATCCACCACCCCTTTTCGCTTTCCTTTTCTGGCTCTACCTCTTTTAATTTCATCCTCTGCTCCAACTCCCCTGCCACTATCTCATGCATCCTCTCCTTGCAATGCTCAGCCACCTATTCAATCAAATCAAATCAAATTTAATTTAATTAAATGCACTTCAATTCCTGATTTAATTTTTTTTTTTTCATTGACAAAGAGGGGCCAATTATGAGTGCTTACATGAGAGCAGCCATGGCCATCAAAGACGCCAAAGAAGTGGTAGTTCTTGCGCAGTTGCTGATTGGGATGGCGATGACGATGGTGGAGGTCACAGTGTCGTGAAGCTACAAAACCCGGGTGAATCGACACTGTGTCCTCCATCTCTCTCCTCCTCCCGCAGATCGACATCACTCCATACGCGGGGCAATTGCTCACCGCATCTGATCTTTCTGTACAAGTACTGTAACACCTATCTGAACTCAAACTCACTCTGCAAACCGCATCACAACTCTTTGATGAAGTGGCCTCTGAGGTGGACACATCAAGCCTCCGCCGCTTGCTGCGAGAATCAGGGGCTTGTGCCGCCATGGAGTCAGACTCAGCAACTGATCTCAGTCTCGTGCGCCGTAGAACCATCCTGCGGCGCCTGGCCACGCGAGAACAGGAGTCCCTGGTCCCAGCTGCACCCATTTCACACCATATCTCCGACATTTGTTGATTGATGGATTAATTGATTGTCGACTTCTTTGTTTGGTTGCTCTCCCTCTTCAGTTTTCTCTTACCTTGATTTTTCTCTGTTTTGCGCTTAAGATATCTTTGGTAGCTTTCATTGAGAGAGGTCAGGTTTCGAGGGAAAGGAAAGTTCATACAAATAGAAACAGAAAGGCGAATTCCAGCGTTCCTGTATCAATCAAAGAAATAATGCGGCCCCTCGACGTCTCTGCGAGTGACACGTGGGCTTCCTTCGTTTCGACGACGGTGACACGCGTCCCATTCAAAGAAGGAAACGCAAGGCATCAGACCGGTGGCTGGATTTGAAGAATATTTCCAAAGTGTGACACGAGTAAAATGACTGGGGTTTGTGGACCCCGAGGGAAAAAAAAAATCTTTTAAGGTTAGATCGAGGTCGTCAATCCGAGACAGGTGGAGGTGAGGGCACGTGTCATCTAACAATTGGGGACATTAATTTTGAGAACGGAGTAGGTCCGATGCCCATGGGACCTACTTTTAGGTTCAACGAGCATGATGACCGTCCGATCTAATTCAATTTGTGCGCACGAAAACTGAAATATACACGCACGAATTTTAAAGCGATCCGCACGAATATTGAAACAAATTGACGGTGGTTAAACCCATCTAACCAAAGTAGGTCCGATGCCCATCGGACCTACTCTCAAGTGATTTTTAAGTAGTAGAATAGGACCAGCTGGGACCAGTGGGCGGCTGGTAGGCCGGGCAACCGCGGAATGAAGAACACGTAACGTCCAGGAGTCGAATTTGATTAAGAATTGAGATTTTTTCTTTTTATTTTAATTGTTCTTTTTTCAATGAAAAGAATTGAGAATTGAGACACGTCGAGTCATCGGTGCAGCCAATGATTTCTTTCTGGGTGCAGCCAGGCGGGCCCCAGCCTCCCGCCCACCCACTTTTCCTCATATGATTAAATTAAAATGAAGTTAATTAACAAATAGGATGGATGATCACGTGTATGTAATTTAGGAGTGGGACCCCTACTTTCTTTCTTCGTCCGTGAATACACAGACTCGGTTGATAACCTTTCCAAGTGATAAGACGGAATCAGTTTATTTTATGTGATATGTACTAGTAATTATGATATTTAATTTATACTTGAGTTAAGTTTTTAAATTTTTGTGCAATTTTGATGTGATATGTACTAGTAATCATGGTATTTAATTTATACTTGAGTTAAGTTTTTAATTTTTTGTGCAATTTTGATTCAAAAAGTGATTAAAATTGTTGTATCGTATCCATGTAACATAGCTTGCTACATGATTTCTAATAACATACATACCATATACGAATGTTTTTTCTCTTTTCGTAATAGAATAAATGGAAAAAGGGAAAATAAGTTTTGGCTGTTTTTTAAACTTCATTATAAAAAAATTATTTACAAAATTAATAAATTTTAAAATTGGAAAGTTTCTAGATAAAAAATGAGATTAATTTTGGAGACAATTATTTTAAGAAAAAATACTATTTTAAAAACAAATAAGTATATTTTCTGAAACATTAACGATGTATATAATGATGACCAACACGATCCGCCACACAATAATTTAGTTGAGAGAAGTATAAAATATTTTAAGGGTTCAAATGCACCATAATTTTTGTGCTCCAATATGCTCCACATCCTTTATCTCTATTTTCAAAGTCCGAACAGTTGATCCGAACTGTTCAACATGATCTTCATAATAAAATATGTTTGGAGACCAAATTTTATATTTTTTTAGAATTTTTTTACTATTTTTTTAGGTAGGCACAATATCACTTTATCGGATGGTCCATAATCTCCTTAAAAAAGTGATATTGTACCTATCTAAAAAAATAGTTAAATTTTTTTTAAAAATATAAAATTTGGTCTTCAAACATATTTTATTATGAAGATCATATTGAACGGTCCGGATCGACTGTTCGGAGTTTGAAAATAGAGATAAAGAATATGAAGCATATTGGAGCACAAAAATTATGGTGCATTTGAACCCTACTCTTATAAGAATTACATTATATCTTAGACTTCACACAATGAATCTAACTTGTTGAAACCAATCTACCTCATAAGTGATGCATTTACACTTAACATTTGTAAATTTTCGAATTCGTTTAGTATAAAGTCAAAGAGTTAAAAGTCGATGAAATTATTGCATTAAAATAAACTTATAAATCTTATTTTTTAAATCTTGACTTTTATAGTAAACAAATTCGAAAATTTTATAAATTTTAAATGTGAAAGGTAGATTAGTTTCAACAATTTAAATTGGTCGTCTGTAGTCTATCTGATAAATTTTCAAAGTAATAGCACAATATATTATTATACTATTAATAACTTATAAATATTTCTATTTA
The DNA here is from genome assembly GCA_025461045.1 of Carex parvula. Classification (NCBI taxonomy): domain Eukaryota; kingdom Viridiplantae; phylum Streptophyta; class Magnoliopsida; order Poales; family Cyperaceae; genus Carex; species Carex parvula. The sequence continues at coordinate 208,215 of JAJGRW010000302.1, read as the reverse complement.
TATATTTTACATGTAAGTACATTACTCGAGTTGTTTGAAGCTTATCTACTTGGTTTTAAGAGGACAACACAAGATTTATACTATCCATTCTAGCATGCTCAGAGTAGGTCTGATGGGCATCGGACCTACTCTGATTCGATGGATTTAATCACCGTCTATTTGCTTTAAGATTCGTGCGCAACGCTTTAAAATTCACGTGTGTTTGTTTCGATTTTCGTGTGCACAAATCTTAAATTAGATCAGACAGTCATCATGCTCGTTGAACCTAAAAGTAGGTTCGATGGACATCGGACCTACTCCGTTCTCTAGCACGCTAGCTAAACTCACGTGACATAGTTAAATTGTTTTAAAAATTGACATATTTAAAGGGAGTGTTAATTATGGGCCGAGTAATATGTCATCACAGATTCTTCCAAAATTACCTGGGCCTATGTCATTCTTAGGTGGGTCAACATCTCTGTTATCGGAGTTGGATCGTTGTAATTGGTGTTGGGTTTGTATTTACGGCCCAGAGACCAGACCTAATCGAAAATAGCGTAGAATTATAGGTTAGCGAAGAATAATGAGTCTGACTGTTGACATCAACGGGTACAGGTCAATGGGCACGGTACGGGTGGGTGGAGATATTTTCATACTCACACTCATTAAAATTAATTTTACACATATTCTATCTATATCCATTAAAAATTAATCTTATCCTACCTTACCTTTACCGTTAATATAATCGGGTAACGAAACAGTAGGATGAATAATGGATATTACTAATATAATAATTAGTTTTATTATATTCTACAAATTAAATATAAAAAACTCATTTATTTCACACATATGTAATTACATTTCTAATAAAAAATAAAAATGAATGTGCAATCAATTCCAGCCTAATTGTTTTCCATAAAGGAAGAAAATTCAAAAACACAAATACATATTTAGGTGGGTTGGAAATTGAATTGAATATATATCTAGATTTTATAATTACCCTATAAGGTAACGGATACGAAATGTCATTACCCATACTCTTACTTATTTGGTTAATGAAAAAAAAATTCTATCCATATCTAATAAGCTAACGAAAAAAAACCTTACTCATACCTGCCTTATTGAATACGATACAGGTCGGATAAACGGCTAAAAAGGTACCATTAACACCCCTATACATAACACTTTTTATCGGAAACAAATCTGGTGTGATTATTTGAGAATTATAGGACCTGCTATTCCAAATAACAGGGTCATGTGATTCGTTGAGAATTATAGGACCAGACCTATGTCATTCCAAACAAATCTGCTGTGATTCTTTGAGACTTGTGCATAAAAAACAATAGCTTTTTGAGATTTGTGCATTCTAAAAAATAGAGGATTCTTTGAGATTTGTGCATAAAAAACAATAGCTTCTGAGATTTGTGCATTCTAAAAAATAGAGGGATAGATTTAAAATAACAGGGTAATGTGATTCTTATTTCCGTTTTTATCTCTTCTGCATTTTTGAAAGCGCCCGTTGAAAACAACAAACGCGTACAAATTGACTCGTGAATATACATGTCATGATCCTCCGGCGGTGATTGCTCATAGCACAACATCGATCTCACATCTTGTTTAATAAACATCAACATTACAATCAAGCATGCGATTTTCAAGCTCAGACATCGTACTCTCAGGCCTCAGCGACCCTCCACCTATAATTATGACATCTTGTTTTTAGGTAACTAGTTTTAGAAAAGAGTGAGCCTACCGTACTAAGCATAGCACGATTGGTTCGTGCTACAGCTCAATATTTGAGTTTCAAAATTCTAACGGTCGATCCGAACCGTTCAACATGATTATAAAATGAATATGTAGTTGCAAACCAAATTTTTATATTTTTTTCAATTTTTTTTACTATTTTTTAGATAGGTAGAAAATCATTGTTTTTGGATGGTCCAGAATTTTCAGATCAAGTGATTTTCTATCTATCTAAAGATAGTAAAAAAAATTTCGAAAAAATGTAAAATTTGGTTTGTAAGTAGATATTCATTTTGTAATCATGTTGAACGGTTCGGATCGAACGTCAGAATTTTGAAAACTCAAATATTGAACCGTAGCACGGACCAAACCGTGCAATGCATAGTACCGTAGCCTCACTCTTTAGAAAATATATACGTACCGCTGCAGTACTGAGCAACGCCGGTAACTTGTTCAACAACCAGATCGATGCAATTGTAACCTTGACAAAAGCAGTCTAATACTTCACAAAATCATATTAAAAATGTAACATCGATGAGCAAAAGGAGGAGCTTTTCGTTAATACAAAAAAATAGTATAAGAATAAATATCAAATATATATTTTCTTTTGTCAAAGATAGAATTCAACGTTACAAACACCACTAATATGATTAAAAATTGCCTATGCATTACTCCAAAAAATTTCTAAATTGTTAATACTTGAATGCATTTACCTTTCAAAGTTAACCATTTTAAATTGCAAATTATTATTACAAAATCCAGCCGCCTTCGGTTGGATGGTTGTGATTGGATAGTTAGAGATTATAAATGATATATTTGGATCAGTAATATTGTTACTAGTATTGCGTCCATACGTTGCAACGGGAACATATTATAAGAGAACAAAAAAAATATCATAGAAAATAACATATTTTCATAAAAAAATAGACCAATAAAAAATAATTATTCAACAATATCCATGAATGATATTAAAATAAATTGAAAAAAGAACATATTATAAGAGAGAAAATATGTTCAAAATCCAATATTTCATAGAAAATAAGTTGGAGGACTTTTAATTCATATAGGTACGTTAATTTTGTGTGGTATTTTCTATTATAATAAAATATTGCAATTTGTTATTTTACTATTTTTTCAATGTATTATAGTCTTGTTGCATGAATATTTGTACAGTTTTTGTTATTAATGTGGATCTGTAATCCTTATTGCTACAAATGTGCATTTGTAATCTTTATTGCTATTACGCGTGGATATGTATCCTTAAATAACATACAACAAAATCAAAATTTGCAGTGGATATGTATCTTTAAATGACATTTGAAAATATGAAAAGAAATTGAGTATTTTACAATCAATTAAAAGGGTTTAGAAATTTTTTTTTGAAAAAATAGAGAAATCATGTCATTTACATGTAGCGAGTACGTACCTAAATAAAATTTCAATTTCTATACATAAAAAAACATTAAAAAAATGCATAGAATAAGAAAGGCAATCTGCTTGATTAGAGGGTTGATATTCAATCCAAAAATTCATCTTTCAATCACAGTTGTTGGCGAATCAAAACATCTACGTGCTTAATATAAGAATGGGGATTTGTTGACATGAAGAAGTGATTTTTTTTTTCTTTTTGGAGTATAAAATTAAGGTCACACCTTAATTTGATTCATTGAAGCAGTTACTATATATATTTTGATGCCATGCAATATTGGGAGAATTAATGAACACAAAAAGGACTTCTCTCAGCTATGTTGTAAAACTGATTTTGAAGATTAGGGGTCTGATTCATGCCCTCCCTTAATTTATTGAACAGGAAGAAATATGGAACTACATTAAATGCTATAGCATTTAATTATACGTTATTTATTTATTTTGTAGTGCAATACAATGATGAGTAGAATAGTTATTAGAGGAAGAATACAGCTGTAGAAGAAAACTGAGGTAGGGGTGTCAATGGGTACGGCACGGGTCGGGTGGAGACATTTTCATATCCATACTCATTAAAATTAATTTTACTCATATTCTATCCATACTCATTAAAAATTGACCTTATCCTACCCTACCTTACCCGTTAATATTATGGGGTAACGAAACGGTAGCGGGTGAATAACGGATAATACTAATATAATAATTAGTTTTAGATTTATTATATTTTACAAATTAAACATCAAAAACCCATTCATTTCACACATATATAATTGCTTTTCTAATAAAAATAAATGTGGAATCAATTCCAACTAAATTGTTTTTTATAAAGCAAGAAAATTCAAAAACACAAATATATATTTAATTAGGTGAGCTGGAAATTGAATTGAATATATATTTAGATTTTATAATTACCCTATAGGGTAACAGGTACGAAATAGTCATTACCCATACCCTTACCCATTTGGTTAACGAAAAAAAATTCTTATTCATACCCATACCCAATAAGCTAACAAAAAAAAAATATAATACGGGTCGGATAAACGGTTAAAAAGGTACCATTGACACTCTAAACTGAGGACAGACTGACACTATCGCCTCCGATGAGTAAGAACTAAGCACTACACGGGTGTCAATACAGCATGAATTGGGTAGACCGGTAGAGGTATTTTCATATTTTTATTTGTTTACAATTAACTTTATTCTTACATGTCAAAATTAACAGAGATTATGAACAGATAATGAACAATCATTAAATAAATTGATAAAGTATATCTAACTTAAATATATAACAAGAGGAGGGATCTAGTTACCATAATTTTGAGTTACAACAAAGTTACCACAATCATTTTCTACATTTTCAAATTCCAAATCGTCGATTCAAACCATTCAAGATAATCTCCACAATAAAATGTGCTTCCAGATCAAATTTTACATTTTTTTGAATTTTTTACTATTTATTAAGTATTTTACAAAAACTAGTCAAATTCAGACCGTTGAATTTTGTACCCATCTTAATAAATAGTAAAAAAATTCAAATAAATGTAAAATTTGATCTGGGAGCACATTTTATTGTGGAGATCATGTTGAACGGTTTGGATTGACGATTTGGAATTTGAAAATGTAGAAAATAGTTGTGGTAACTTTGTTGTAACTCAAAATTATGGTAACGAGATCCCTCCTCATATAACAAATAACAAATATATTCTTTTAAGTACATCATATACATAATATCACAAATATTAAAAAGTTATAATTATTGGTCATATTATTTTTAAAATATATAAATTTTTGTTAAATTAATGATTTTGCCCGGATTTAATAATTAAAAACTATCTAAATATATAAATCAATCTCATCATAATATGAAAATTGTATAGTTATATAGAAAAAGAAAATTGTAGCATATAATTTTAAATTTATATATCATTTTCATTTTATAAAGAAGCTATTTATCAGTACTCTTAACTAATCTTATAAAAATGAACGCAGTGTAGGTCCGATGCCCATCGGACCTAGTTTGGTTCCGATGGGCAGATCTACCGTAGGAGAACGGAGTGATTTGTGCACACGAAACTTGAAACATACACGCACGGAGTTTAAAGCATTTCGCACGAATCTAAAAGAAAATCGATGGTGATTAAACCCGTCGAACCGAGTAGGTCCGATGCCCATCGTACCTACTCCCACTTCTATAAAAATATGTTTTGAAGTCCGTCCCGCGTGCGGTGGGCTCAATCGGGAACCGCCCGTGGTGTTTGTGGCTTTGTGCCCGTCTCAGTCACCAATGAATAATGATGCCAAATTCCAATAAATGAAAACGAAATCAAATGAAACGAGGGGCTACGGCAATGGTATGCATCTTCATATCATATCCCTTAACTTCCTACTATTATTAACCGCAATTTGGCAGAACGATTCTGAAATGAAGGTACTGCGCGCTGTCCTCTCCTCTCTGTTTTTATTTATTTTTATTTCGTTTTTGTTTCTTCGAGTTCCCCTTTGCTTTTCTCTATCTCATGAGAAGGAACAGCGGAGAGAGAATCTCTCTCTCTCTCTCTCTCTTCATCCCTTTAATTTCTGCCCTTGTTTTGTTATCAATTACCAAAGCCCACTCGGCCACTGCTTGCCCCCCCACAATTAATTATTTCAATAGTTATACATAAAATATATTATACAATAGAAGCGACCCTTCAATTTTTAATTTATTGATTCTTGATTCTGATTCTCTATTATCATATACGTACAGGATACATAATTACTGAATCAGAAGCCGGATTACAATTGGAGCATTCAGGATTGGATTCGATTCGATTCCCCAAGCAAAGAACAGGATAGAATTATAAAAACAAAAAAAATTCAAAATTAAGATGATGATGAAGGTATGGCAATGGCAAGGGCACCTCTCTCGGCCAACAGATGCTGCCGCTTCCTCCTCAACCTCGACCTCGACCTCGACCTCCTTGGAGATGCGTCGGCACTGCACCTCAACCACTGTTTGCTTTCTGATTTTGGCCTCTTGCACCCTGGTTGCTTACTCGGCCTTCTTCTCCGACCAGCTGGAGCTACCCTGGACATCTCCAACCACTGTTTGCTTACTCTGCCCCTCTGCTCTCTACAACCCCAACCCCAATCAACTTATTCACATCCCCCCCGCGCTAGGCCCTGCATCACCCTCTGCCCCCACTGACCTCTCCCACATAGTCTTTGCCATAGGCGGCTCAGCCCAGACATGGGACCAGCGACGTGCCTACACCGAGCTCTGGTGGCGCCACAACCACACAAGAGGCCACGTCTGGCTGGACCAGGCACCGATAGGCACCTGGCCCGACACTGGCCCGCCTTACAGGATATCTCGCGACATGTCTCGGTACGGGAACCGGGCATCAGCATCTCGAATTGCTGCTGCCGTGGTCGAGGCCTACCAGCTGGTGTCAGTGTCATCTGCACCGGAAAAGGAGAAAGTGCGGTGGTTTGTGATGGGGGATGACGACACGGTGTTTTTTGTGGAGAATCTAATAGGTGTGCTGCAGAAGTATGACCACAAGCAGATGTACTATGTGGGGATGCCGTCGGAGAGCGTCGAGCAAGACGTCATGCACAGCTACGGGATGGCATTCGGCGGAGGAGGCTTTGCCATCAGCTACCCGGCCGTAGCCGAGTTGGCCGGGGTCATGGACACCTGCCTTGACAGGTATGCCTACTTCTACGGCAGCGACCAGCGAGTCCAGTCATGTCTTGCCGAGCTCGGCATTCCCCTCACTCGCGAACCCGGCTTCCACCAGGTATGATTCATGCTACATGTATCATTATTGTCTCACCTATCTAGCTATATATTGCATGCATGGTTATCATTACTCATTACTGATGCATGCTTGCATAATTAGAGAAGAAGATGGCGCCTGGTGATTTTCAACAAACATCAAATTAATATACAATTAGTTTGATTTGTTTAATTAAATTTAGCTTAGAGATTGTGCAACATATTCTAAGCAGCAACATGGATACAAGAACTAATATCTATCGATGATACATATCAATTAAGCGAATGTATTTGCTGCTGAAAAGCAAAGATGGAGAAGAATGATCTGATACTGGTACTGATACTGACACATCATTAATAGACCACCATCAATTCAATTGGAGAGGAGACCATCAATTGATTTTGAGTTGACGAATTGAGAAAGAAAATATTAAAAATTAGAACCCAAATTTGCGGGCTCTGCAGGTGTAGGTGCTTTCTGAATTCAAACTTTCCTCTACCGGCTCGTGACACATCGTCCGCTGCGACTCGGGACCCAAATGCCACGTGTAGCTGTTGTTGATATCCAGATCCAACTAACAAGTAGAGTAATAGTAAAAAAATCGACTCACATAAATTAGTTATTCCTGTTTCGTACACCTTTCACCTTTCTTCTTCTCTTGCTGCCACGTTTATATTCCTTTTAGCTTCTAGTGCGTCACTTGGCATCTCTCTTTTCTACTCTTTTTTTTTTTGTCTTTATCTCAAATAGTTTACTTTTTTCCTTTTTATTTCTCTGATGAGTTATTGAGATCCGATAAAATTATAATTTGAGCAAAGACCAATCTTTACCCTCTGCGGAAACAAAACATACTCTTACGGTGGCTGCAGGGTGCGGGAATAAATCTGCTGTTATTCCAAATAGGGGTGTTCAAATGGATCGGTTTATTCGGTTTTAAACCGAACCGGCAAATTTTGGTTTAATTGGATCGGTTGTTCGGTTTAAATAGTTCGGTTCGGTTTAATTTTTGAAGAAGTTCGGTTTAAAAGGTTCGGTTCGGTTTTGGGATCTCCAAATCGGTTTGACCGAACCAACCGGTTTAATAAAAAATGGATTGGTTTATAACGGATCGGTTTATTTTGTGTGGTTTATAATGGATCGGTAAATCGGTTTATCAAAAACCGGCTTGTGTGGTTATAAAAAATGTTATTCAAATCGGTTTGAACCGAACCAACCGGTTTTGAAATGTTTATTTGTAACTTGAAATGTTTGTATTCGGTTCAACCGAACAAACCGAAGTTTCAATCGGTTTAATCGGTTCGGTTTTAGATCAGTTTGGAATTTTAATTCGGTCGGTTCGGTTGGGTTTTCAAAATTCGGTTCAAACCGCGGTTCGGCAAAAAAAGTTCGGTTTGACCCGAACCGACCGGTTGAACACCCCTAATTCCAAAGGAAACAGGAACCTGTTATTCAGATCACAACCGTTAATTTTCGTTGAGATTTATATATGAAAAACTTTTTTCTTAAGATTCGCGCATTAAAAAATTTAAAACGGTTGGGATCAGAATAACAGGTTCCTGTTATTACTTTGGAATAACATCAGATTTATTTCTGCAGGGTGCATTCACTATTGCAACAAATTCATCCATATTCTTATTGATATTATTTAAACTTAAAATGCTAGTACTTAGATTTACATTTCGTACGGGCTTTCACTTTGGGCCCAATTGAGGCCTATATATATTTTGAGATAATTAAGGCCTATATTCATAGTACACGACTAGGTCGATTGTAATTTGTACAAGCCTATTTAAGGCCGGTGGGTCGTATCCCAACTTACTGCCATTTGAAAATTGATTACTTTTGATCAAAGCATTTAAAATTTTTGACAATATGAAAATTTTATAAACAGTAAAATATTTCAAATTATCTAATAGAAGGTTGGACGTAGGTATAATGTTGTGATAAATTAAGTACTACAAGTGTGATCGCTGAGATAACTCCCAAGGAATTATATTTGTTGGTTTTTTACAAATATAAAAATAGAAATGGAAGAAATAATGAACATATTGTAATTAATTAGATAGGTTGGTTTGATGAGCAATTGCAATTGCAGGTTGATGTCAGAGGAGAGATATATGGGATGCTGGCAGCCCACCCAATTGCGCCGCTGGTATCACTCCACCACCTGGATTACGTGAATCCCATCATCCCCAACAGGCCCAGCCAGCTGGAGTCGTTGCAGTCCCTCTTCTCCGCATACCAAGTCGACCCGGCCCGGATCCTACAGCAGGCCTTCTGCTATGATGCGGGTGCGGGGGTGGTGCTATCAGTGTCAGTATCGTGGGGGTATACAGTTCAGGTTTACCCCAGTGTGCGGCACCCACATGAGCTGGAGACCCCCCTGCAGACCTTCAAGACATGGCGCACCTTCAGCGACGGGCCCTTCATCTTCAACACCCGTCCGTCTGGAGACCCCTGCACCCGCCCTTTCATCTACTTTTTTGACCGGGTGCTGCGCAACCAGACGGACGCCTCCCTCACCCAGTACACTGCCAGTAAGGCTCAAGCTCAAGGGGACGCCAAGGCCATGTGCAACAACAAGGGCTTCTCTGCGGCCTCTCGCATTGACAGGGTCAGGGTTCTTGCAGCAAAGATGGATCCTTTCTTGTGGAAACAGGTGCCTAGTTACTTGCTTAATTAAGCACACAATTTACAAACGGATATGAATGACCAAATTGCCCATGAATTGTGATGTCAATTTAATAATTTGATTGATAATGATATATAGGCTCCGCGGAGGCATTGCTGTACGGCTCGAAGGACAAAATGGGGGAGGATGTTGGAGGTGCAAATCAAGTACTGCAGTCCCGGGGAGTCTACCATGACCCCTCTATCTACTTGATTTATTCACAACGTAGTCCATGTATAATATATATACATTAAATATACAGGATCAATCATAGATGGAGATGATTAATACAAATTTAAGAGTATTAAATTATAGGTGCTGCTTCAGCCTGATATATATATCTAAGATAAATACTAATGCATTTACAATTGCAATTCCATTTAGTTACTGCAATCTAGAAGAGCATACGAATACAAAAATAAAATGTGGAGAGTCGCAATTTATCACGACTGATTCAATTATTGTTTTGGTGTGTGCCCGCGTTATTTTCTATTAATTACATAAATAGTCATGGACGATTGAAACAAATTCTTAATCTGAAAGGCATCAATTAATTTTGATTCAAATGTACATGATATATGCACGCTCTAGCTTTAAACCTGGTAATGGCCAGGTCGTGAGTTTTTGGCATCATACATGGATATCAGAAGCCTCAATAGAATCTTCTTATTTATATAAATGCATGAGTTGATACTAATTTGGGTCAATAATTCAATCAATTTAAGATTAGATTGATGAATGATGATGGAAATTTGTTTGATTCAGTTTAGCAGTTTTATCTGTCTTTGAGGTGTAAATGACTAAATGAGGTTGGAGTTTCTTTTAGGGTACTAAAGATCCATTAACAACGGATTAACTTAACAATTTAATAACCGTCAAAAATTATTAGTAATTTTAAAATCCAACGACCAAATGTAATTTATATTTTATATATATCATATACATAAAAAATAATGAAACTTATTGCAAGCTTTCACCATTCATTGAAAGACATAAAATTTACAACGATCCCATTTTAACCGTATTTTATAGAGCAATAAACTATTTTAAAATTGGATGAAAAATGATACACAACCAAGGAAAACAACTTGTTTATAATTTTTTTTCTGTTTTCAAAAAATATATTTTTTGAGAAGTCATTATTGTGGTAGTTAAGATAAAGTGTTGTTAAAGAATTTTTAACCCTTCATTTAATAAAGAAGAACTACACAGTGCTGTATGTCTTTCTATGAACAAAAAAAAAAGCCCTCAGAAAAAAAAAAATTCATTGCTTTGAGCCGATCTTTTATACAATATGTATCCTTAAATTTGAAGAAAATGAAAGTGACAATCAATTAATGGCGTCCTAATTAAACTCCAAACCATAATGGCATAATGCTTAGTTAAGTCATGAGAGTCTAAACATAAATTAATTATTTTTAAGGTCCACTTTAGAGAAGCTTTTATATATATGTAGGCGCTGCATACTGCACCCCATGTGGGTAGTTGTTATTAGTCAAACTCTGGCTACCATTATACCATTTAGATTTAGCAGTCAATGAATTGAATATTATTTTCTAACAATAATAAAACATAATTTCTGGGTCCAAAGTCATAAAACAATTAGATCATGACTAATCATTTCTGTAATTCTCTCACCCTTAGCTAATTAATTAATCTAAATCTAATCTCATTGTTATCTCCCCAAATTTTCCAAACCTCATAATTATTAGAAACTAATACATACACCAGCCAAAAACAAGAATCTAACTTGGGAAGAATGCAGAGCCGAGCGGAGGGGGGGATAATTCAGAAGTGTCAACTACTATCTTTCCAAAGATCTGACGAACCCGGGCAGCGACGTCGGTTTTGGGTCAGCAGTTCACTCTGCGGCCTTGTTGCATTCTCTCTCTTTTCCTTTGCATACTCCCTCTTCTTGCACCGGGCGGCATTTTGCAACTTGACCGGCCGGAGTCCAAGTTTTGCTTCTGCTCATCTCACAGCTGATACAGACAGGGACATGTCATCCTTAGCAACAACAGATATCTCGCACATTGAATTTGGTATAAGCAGCTCAGATCAAACATGGGACCGAAATCGACCGTACAACGAGATGTGGTGGCGAACAGGGGAAATGCACGGTTATGTCTGGTTGGATGAGGAGCCACCAGCAGATAGCACTTGGCCTCACACATGTCCCCCATACCGTGTCTTGCCCTTCAATTACTCAAGAACAGGGGGTAGTATTATTCCAGCAACTGCTCGGATTGCTCGAACTGTGGTGGAGTCTTACAGAGCTGTGATGGCCGAACCGGTATCTAGAGAGGTCAGATGGTTTGTGATAGGGGATGATGGCACGGTGTTCTTCCCGGAGAACCTGGTGGCCATGCTGAATAAGTACGATCACGAGGAAATGTACTACATTGGATCGATTTCAGAGAGTGTGGAGCAGACCATGCAGCACTCATACAGTGTAGCGTATGGTGGGGCTGGTTTTGTGGTTGGTCGTAATATTGCAGCTGAGCTGGCAGAAATAATGGATGGCTGTCTCGAACGTTATGCGAGCTTATATGGAAGCGATGAGCGTGTTCAATCCTGTATAAGCGAGCTAGGAGTCACCCTCACCATCGAACCGGGATTCCACCAGGTACATTGTTTATTATATCTCAGAGTATATATGGCTACTATCCATTGATTCAAATTTTATATTATGTATTAATTAATTTATGGCTAATTAACACGTGCCAATCAACATTCAATTTGTACGTAATTGTAGGTGGATTTGCAGGACGATATATACGGACTGCTCGCAGCACACCCTGTTGCGCCATTGCTGTCTCTGAACCACCTGGGCCATGTAAAACTCATCTCACCACGTTGGGTGACGCAAGTAGAAGCTGCCAAGTCTCTGGTCGATGTTTCCCGGCATGACCCAAGCAGGACTCTGCAGCAGACAATCTGTTACGAGAAGGGGCCACACACAAACTGGTCTGTGTCAGTTTCCTGGGGCCACTCGGTGCAAGTCTACCCACAGGAAGTTGCCCCCAAGGAGCTAGCGAAGCCACTTGTGACATTTCGAACTTGGAGGACCCGTAATCTCGGGCCTTTCACCTTTGACACTAGATCAGTGGATCCAAACAGACCCTGCGAGCTGCCTTTAATATTCTTCTTGAACCATGCCAGAGTGGAAAATGGTAGAAACGGAAAAATTGTTCGAACTATCACAGAGTATTCGAGAAACATGACTGACAATGTTACCAGTACTTGCAAGTTGCAAAGTTTCACTGAAGCATTAAAGGTTCAGACTGTCACTGTGTATGCAGCAAAGATGGACCCAGCCGAATGGAAGCGGGTAATTTTTTGCTCTTGCTTTCTTTTTGTATGTCTATTTCTTTATCAATTTTAAATCGTATTGCAATTTTCCCCTACTGTTTTTGTTGTGCCCCTCCCTCTAAGCAATCCAAAGTAATTAAATATACCAAAAGACCTCAGATTTGTCAATTTTTATGGTTGATAAGGGGAGTCTTTTCTTTGGATCATTTTTAGGCACCAAGACGACAGTGTTGCCGAACAAGGAGGATGAGAAAAGGGAAGATACTACAGGTACAAATAAACAAGTGTGAGCCAGGACAGCGCACGACATGGTAATAGTTTGCAATTAGTGAATTAGAACGTGCCTTAATTAGTTCCGCTTATGATTAATTTTCAGTTATTCTTTCTGGTTATTGGTTATTGTTCCATAATTCCAAACATGTGTGTATATATATAGGACAGTGCTACGGTGCTATGCGTAGCATAGAGCCCTCCATGCTACGGCTCACTTTTTGAGTTTTCAAAATTCCTAACGGTCGATCCGAACCGTTCAACATGATCTTCATATGAATATGTACTTGCAAACCAAATTTTATATTTTTTAGAATTTTTTTACTATTTATTAAGCCACTTTGAAAAAACACTAATTTGTACACAACAGTAAAATCTACTGGACCATTGGATTAGCGATTTTCAAAGTGGCTTAATAAATAATAAAAAAATTCTAAAAATGTAAAATTTGGTTTGCAAGTACATATTCATATGGAGATCATGTTGAATGGTTCGGATCGACCGTTAGGATTTTGAAAACTCAAAAAGTGAGCCATAGCACGGAGAGGCCCTTATATATGCATAGCATATTAGCCAGATTCTATATATATATATTCAAATTCAATGTATGAATAGCTTATGAAAGAGGACACTAGCTACAGGAAGAAGCATGTTAAAAATGAAAATGATTCCATTTGGTAGTCGCTGCTCCATTTAGTTAATTATGTCCAATCCAATTTAATTTATTAGACAGACTGGTCTGGCAATCAAATCAGTATCATAATTAAATGTTTGGATTAATGTATTTTGAGTTTTCTAGATAAATTAAATGTTTATGTTTTCTAGAGTTATATTGGAATGTGCAATTCATACACTTGATACTTGTGTTATGATTAACCTTATTTATGTTTTAGAGTATCTAAAAGACATTATGTAATCTATAAATAGATGAGTAGTCATTTGTAATATGTATAAGAATTGAAAAATATCAATATATTATGAAAATTTCTACTATCATTCTTCTCCTTACTATTTCCTTTTTTCACTAAATATAAAATATCAAAGGTTTAAATAGCGTTTATCGCGTCATAGCGGAACGGCTGAAAAAACGGCGCTATGGCCATATAGCGTCACTATAGCGCAAAATAGCGCGCTATAGCGGCGCTATATGGCCATAGCGTTATAGTTTTTTTGGTCCGAAAACGCTATAGCGCGCTATTTAAAACATTGTAAAATATAAAACAAAACAACAAAAGACCATAAATAGGTCAATAAAAGAAGGGTGTGAATATAAACGCAGTAAGATAAATTCTGGCACCAAGTGTAATTATCTGCGCTGCTACCATGTACTCACAGATTGGCCCCAACTAAGTAATTTCCATCAATACATCAGACCGACAAAAGCCGGCTCCAAGTGATACTTTTAGTACTATCAATCAAACATTATGATTCACCCCTCTTACAAAGATACATTCCCCCTATATATGCATCCAAAATCATATCCTATAATGAACTATTAAAAACAGTTCAAATTTGAAATCAGTTGGAAAAGTGATTTGTTCTGTTCACTAGCTTTAGTTACCTCTTTTTTGGAGAGGCAAGTACAAATCGACCAGGTGATATATATATGCTGAACTGAACTGAACCAGCCAAGGTTTATACCAGTATAAACTACAAAACAACCCTCATCTGAGACAATCATCTTTCTTGCAACATTTGCAATACAATCATATTTTTTTCACTTTACTTTATCACTTGCATTTTTCAACTGAGTCGAAAACACAAAGCTAAAAGATTTGTATAAGATAATTGTATAAGCGGTGCCAAATGCAAAAACTGCGAGCCCTCCTTGCACATGTTTTGCAACTATACTGCCGGCTAAGTTTCCACATTTATCTATGCTTTGAGTTAGGGTAGGGGCGTCAATGGTACTTTTTTAGCTGTTTATCCGACCCGTATTGTATTCGATAAGGTAGGTATGAGTAAGATTTTTTTTTTTTTCGTTAGCTTATTGGGTATGGGCATGGATAAGAATTTTTTTACTTTAACCAAATGGATAAGGGTATGGTAATGACTATTTCATACCCGTTATCCCTATAGGTAATTATAAATCTAATATATTCAATTCAATTTCAACCACCTAATATGTATTCGTGTTTTTGAATTATCTTCATTTATAAAAAATAATTTAGTTGGAATTGATTGCACATTTATTTTTATTTTTTTATAAGAAATGTAATTATATATGTGTGAAATGATTGAGTTTTTTATATTTAATTTGTAAAATACAATAAAACTAATTATTATATTAGTGTTCTCTGTTATTCATCTGCTACCGTTTCGTTACCCGATAATATTAACGGGTAAGAATAAGGTAGGATAAGGTCAAATTTTAATGGGTATGGGTAGGGTATAGGTATAGTCAATTTTAATGGGTATGGGTATGAAAATGACTCCACCAGACCTATACCGTACCATTGACACCCCTAAGTTAGGGGCAGAGTCAGACTCAGGGGCGGACCCAGTGTAGTCCAGGGGGGGTAGCCGCCCCCCCTGGATTTTGAGTTTTAGTGGAAATTTATCGGTTTCGATCGACTCTGCCCCCCCCCTGGAATTTTTTTTGCCCCCCTCTGGACGTTTAATTTGTAATTCAAGTTAAATTTAGGATTAAAATTGAAATAAATCTGTTGAATTTTGATTGGTAATTAGAATTATAAGTCAGAGCATGAGAAATTACAAATCAAAGCATTGAAAAGTATAAGTTAAAGCATTATTTTTTGTTGAGTACCCAATTGGTTAATGGATTTAAATCCGATTAAGTATTTAAACCCGATTCGATAATTGTTTGCCCCTCCCTGATGAAAATCCTGGATCCGCCCCTGGTCAGACTTATTGTTATGGAAGTCAATCGTCAATCATATAAAATTTTTCTACTACGAATGAGCATCAGTTTTACAATACTCGTAGCATTTTACTCTAAAATATATAAAAAATCGTGTCTATATACAAAAATTTTTAAAAAAGAAGAAGAGAGAGTCAATTAACCTCGTTCATTCTTACTACCTCCGTCCTTGCTTCGGGCATCATATAATTTTAGGAGTATAAAAATAATATTAGGCAATGACGCGTTGCTCCAAGCATTTATTAAATAATATAATAATAATAATAATTGGTTGATGTATTTTTATTGCTTTAACTTATTGTTATCTTTATTAAGTTATTATTATCATCATCATTATTTTATTAATATTAGAATTAGTATTATAGATATGATCTATATTATTTTCTCTATGTACATGTAAAAGATTATGATACTTTAACTTTATTTTGATTGTTATCAAGAGCTTGCAAAAATACACTAATGTGGATAATTTTTAAATATCAACTTTTCAATTTATTTGATTCGCATAAAAACAAAATTAAAAAATGAATTTTTTTATATAATTATAGAGAAAAAAATATAGATCAAGTCTAACAGTTTTATTTTGACATGAAGTTTTAAAATTTTAATTATTAGAAAATTAAAAATAAAGCCACAATAATTTTTTTTTGGAAGAATTGAATAACAAAAAATTAAAAGAGGACGCACTTACAATTCTTACGATAAGCACCTCTTTCATAATTTATGAAAATCCTGCAATCCAAATTAGATATAACGGTGCCAGAGAAAACAGGTATTCTGTGTGTGTGACGCCAAAAAATTAAATTTAAAAAGCTCTGATCGGAAGCAAGAAGGAGAGCTAAAAGAATTCAATCAACTGACCGCTTTGTTGCTCCAACAAGGTAATCAATTTTTTGCTACTTTTTTTTGTTTATTACCCCGTATATTTTTAGACGCTTTGTTGAGCTGAACGTAGATCAAACCCAAATTATCATATAAGTGGCAAGTTTGGTAAATTAGAACAACAATTTGGATTCTTTTAATCTTATATAAATGAATTCTCGTTTTACATATGTCATGTTCTTGAAGGGAAGTACAGGGCAATGGGTAGTTAGATTTTGTATTGTTTTCTTAAAACATACAACAAAAAAGACATATTCAATTTTTCGAGTCCGAATCTGCTGCGATTCCGAGATGGATCGCAGGTTCCTAAAATTCCGAGATCAACGGTTCAAACTTTTCCGTACGCGGATCTCGGAAACATTCTTGAAAAAGTAAATTTTTATGCACGCATCTCGAGAAAAACCAACAGTTGAGATGGAATCGCAGGATCCTGTGATTCCCCGAGAATCACAGCAGATTTATTTTCTCAATTTTTCTGGTTTGTTGAAGTTGGAAGAAATAGAGTTATTTAGCTTTATTACTTGATTATTTTCATAGAAAGCTAATTTCTCCAAATCAGTGCACTCTAGATAATTAACTATTATTACTTTCACTTTTTTCTTTGTTTAATATAACATAGATTTATATGTTTACAGGGTTTGAATAGCAATGAGGTTAGAGAAGTGCCGGCTCTGCTCTTCTACTATCTAGCTATACCGGCCATGGCATTCAGTTTGTGAGAAACGATGCTAAGGTGAGGCTCTTAGTTAATATACCAGTACCAATCTCTGACTGGTGTGTGAACTGGTCCTGTTCAGGAACAATACAATTTTGCAACTGTCTTCTCGTCCTTATTCCTAACTCCTAAGTCCTTTTTATGTGTGAATCAAATTACCCATTTTGACAACTTGTGGGATACATATGGGCTTCTTCTTGCATATCAGTTCAATCGATACTTAAGTTTAGTAAATCGGCAGCTGTATTTTGATAGTCTTTTCTTTCTGGCAATTAAGCACGAGCTAGCTGATGCCAGCAGGTAGCATTGGTAAGAGTTAATACCTTCATTTTGTTAATTTTATGTCAGATATTTGGATTTTGCCGGTCGAAATATTAATGCCACAACAACTTCAAGATGAAGAGAAACCTTGGCAAGGTGAAGTGGACTAAAGCATACCGTCGTTTGCATTGCAAGGACATGACCTAGGTACATCCAACTACAGCTATTTCTTTTACTGTTTTGGTTAGGTTTACAATGGTTGGGGTCAGGTATGGGTGTTGTACGGATGGAATTTGATTTTGTTGAGATATTTTGTTTGTTTATTTGAATAGGATTTGACCTTTGAGTTTGAGAGGAATAGAAATAGGCCACAGAGCTGGTACGATTGCATCAGCATGGAGAAGGTACTTGAAGCCATTCCGAAGATTTCTAAGGTGAAGGCTAAGAGACAGGCAGATCACATCAGAAACAGGTTTGTTGATACACCTATATATGGATTGGATTTTTTTTTTTTTAAAAGAGGCAAACAGTCCATTTCATTGCTGAATTAAATACAAAAAGCCAATTAGCCAGCAGATTGGACTGCGCCTTATACCAGAGAGGCATATCATTGTTCAAACATTATAACAGGCATAGAACTGTCAGCTACAGTTCTAACCTCAATAGAGAACAACCAAAAGCTAATGAAAAGAATATACATCAACCAAAGTTTACTACTAGCAAAGTTCCAAAAGTAAACTAAATTTGCTAAAACTAAGCCACTAAGTATAGGGCTGAGGCTAACTATATCTAAGAGACAAAATTGAGGTGTAAGATTTATAGGGCACTTATGGCAACTCAGGAGCTGCCCCTCAAGTTTCTCCATCAGGCTGGTACACTACTATCTCCATATGTATGAAATGGTCCAAAGGAATGACATCTTCAATGATGGGGAGCCAGTCCCCAATTGTATTCTTAATCTTCTTGCTTATATTGTCTGCCCAATAACAACATAGAGATTTGATCAGTAAAATCAGAGTTCTAGCTGTTTTAATATTACAATTGATAAACATACTTCATTTCTGTGTTTCCACATATTCCAACTAACAACACTGAGAATAATCAAAAACCCTGTTTTATCAGTAGAAGTGAGAGAGCAAGCAAAGTTAATCAAATCATCTCAAGTATGCCAGTTATGCATTACAAGTTGACTTTTTTCTAACCAAAACCAGATTTGTTGTGCCAGTGTACATTGTATAAAAAGATGGTCAATAGTTTCATGGTCATGACAGAATTGGCATTTTGGATCTCCAATCCAACCTTTGGAGGTAAGGTTGTCTTTCGTAAGTATTGTATCATGTGAGACTAGCCACATAAAAATCCTTATTTTAGGTGGTACTGGTAAGTTCCACCAAATCATTGATTCCTGAGGTTGTATTCCTCCAAAATTGAGGATTTTGTAAATTGAGTGAGTTGAAATAAGCTTCCCATTTTCATTCAATTTTGTCATGTGAAATAGTGAAAGAGGTTGAACTGATAATATGAAGAAGTTATGTCCATTCTTGGTAATCTACCCTACCAGTGAAACTCTAAATTTCACTGATTGCCCCTGAGAATTTATTACATCATCTAATAATATGTTTTTATTAGAACATTTGGTAAAGAGTGTATAATATATAGTAGCTAATGTACAATTCTGGTACCATTGATGTATCCAAAATTTAATTTGAGAGTTAACCCCTAGTTCGTATGAGACACTTATATCGCCTATATGGCTAATTTTCAGTAATGCAGTCCAAAATGATGAATGAGAGGCTGAGTGGTGTATCACATATTTATGTATAATAAGAGTTTTCAGAGACCAGTATACGTATTATTTTTTTATTTTCACCACCACTTGAGTAAAAAGGAAAGATTCATCTGCCTAAGGTCTAAAATACATAATCCTCCAAATTGTTTAGCTAGGCTAGAAGTATACCAGTCTATAAGAATATATTTTTTCTTTCTAGAATTACCTTGCCATAAAAACCTTATTCTTACTTTCTCTATTTGTTTAATAACTGTAATTGGAATCTTATACACTGATAGTGAATATAATGGTACAGAAGTGAGAACTGAGTTTAGAAGAGTTAATCTATCACCTATTGATAACTAATTTCCTTGTCTGTGTTGCAATCTACTCTCTACTTTATCTACCAGGAAAGCCTAATCAGCAACTTAAAGTTTTTTGTAGTGTAGAGGTAATCCTAAATATTTAATGGGGAACTCCCCCATTGGCATCTAAAAATTTGATGAAGTGATAAAGTTCTATCTACATGTAATGAATACATTTCAGTTTTATTATAGTTCATCTTTATTCCAGAGATGGATTCAAAAGCTAGCATTGCCCACCATATAGCTTCCACATTTTTTTCCTGAGCTTCCAGGAAGAGAATAGTGTTGATAGGCCGAAAATATACCTATATTTGACTAAGATTTTAGTGTGAAACAATACCGAATTTCAAATATTTATCTTTATTTACTACTATTTTACTTAATTTTCACTTAATTAAGTTTCAAGGATCAAGTTACTGTTAAAAGTATGTTTTTATGCAGAAAACAAGAAAAACAAGCCAATTTGACCTCTGGCGAGCTGCCACCTCATCATGGAAGGCGGCCACCCCTGTGGAAACATAAAAACAGTTGTCAGCTCGCGGCCCACCACTGTAGATTCTAGCTTTACACACTGTTCATATTTTGACCGCAGTTTGGTCATACAAACTCTGATTTGAGTGAACCAAAGCTTGAAAGATTCAGAAAATAGAGATCTACAACTTTCATGTTGTAACTTTATTCAAATTATAAAGTGGTGAGTCGCTACAGGCCTTAAAAGACATCCATCAGCTTTGAAGACTGCCAACTGTGCACATTCATGAGGGGATTTGTTTTCCGATTTACTTGGCTCCCTCCTAAATGCTCACAAACTCCCATAAAACGTCCAGGAGAGCCCCCAACAGATATAAGTTTGGCCTTAGGCCATTATACACCTCTCTCTGCCATTGTTCTTTCTCCATCTCTCTCAATCTTTCACGAAATCAAGGTGGGTCGGTGGTAAATCAAGGAGTGACAAGAGACGAAGCAAGATATTAGTTTTATCTTTTCTCTTCTTTATTTCTGTCATTTAATATGTCTTTCCCTTTATTTTTTATGGATGTTAACGCACTTATGAGATGCTAGTTTACCTCTCTAGGGGCCACGACTCATAAACTTGATGGATTAGCTTAAAATCTACCTTACTTGGATGGTTATAATTTGTGTTATGATTGTTTGTGAAATTGTTTGTGCTTGTTTTATTATTCTTGTGAATGTGTATTTGTGTACATGAGACTATCTCATTTTAGTTCAAATGGGATTCTATTAGTACTTGATACCGAATATAGTAGCAAGGAATTAATCTTAGGATTTGGTATTAGTTCTACCCTAACTCTAAACCAAACCGGACCACAAGCACAATAATCTATAGTTTATGGCGAAAAACTAGACGTGAAGTCTAAACTATTAGTTAGGTTTATCAAGCTACTATCGGTACTGATCACGAAAAGCTAAATGTGAAGTGCCGGTAGTTGAGAGTAGCTTGACTAGTTGGACCAACATTTTGACCTACTTGTGACGAAAAACTAAACGTGAAATCCAATATGGTTAAGATACGTAGTCAATTAGTGATATAAAAATGTGAAACTTCTTGACTCAATATTTATACTAGAAACCACAATTATACAAACATGAATGCAAACCAAGTAGATTAGCTAATTCGGATAGTGAGCCGTAACTCATAGACCTTCCCAATATTGTTTCAAACCGCCATTTTAAGTTTACTACTTTTTAGTTCACAATCAACTCTCTTCGGGCATTGAGCCCACAACACTATCGCGGCTTGCGACCTGAGTACGACCTACGAACAAAACTCCCAATTTACTATTTTGCACTATTCTAAAATTAAAAATTAAACTAGTAATTAATGTTGCTTCCCGTTGTCCTTGTGTTCGACCCCGATACTACAACGAGAGGTTGTATGCTTACAACCGATCGAAATTGAGTATTGGATATATAAGTTTAAAAGCAAAAAATAGTATTAAATCGACCCAAAAATACGTATACAAAATACTCATCGGGTGTCATCTTTACAGTGGCAATTAGTAATTGTCTTACCTTCTAAACATTGTGGACCCAAACCTTTAATGACATTTGCTTGTCTTTCTTTTGTAAAAATGTTACTAAGTGTGTCTGCTGCTAATATGTATAAGAAAAGGCATAGTAGGTCTCCCTGACCCCTCTCTTACAATAAAAATATTCAGTGAGTTTCCCATTTATAGTAAGACAAGACTGAGAGCTGTAAAGCCATTGAGTGATTCATTGTATCAATTTGTTTTCACAATTTCTACTCTGTAAAATTTCTTGCAAGTAATCCCAATGGATTTTGTCATAGAAGAAATGTGTATGAATCATCAAGTTAGATTTAACTATGTTCCAAAAAAATTGATAAAATTTGAAAGTAAAACCATCTGGACTAGGTGCTCCATTTGGTTAAGAAGCAAAGACTGCCTTTTCAAGTTATTATTCTGTGGAAGGTCTCTCTAAATCTCATTTTTCTAATTCTGTTAATTTTTTCTCTGTATTCCAGTAATTAGGTTCTAAATAACTATATTTGTGTCCTGTAGTACCTAACAAATCTTTATAATAGGTAACGATATGCTTCCTAATGTCGGGTGAGAGTTTCATTAATTTCTAAGGTATTGATTTGATTCTTCTTAGACCTATGAGTGATAATAGTGTGAAAATACTTAGTATTTGTATCCCCTTCCTCCAGCCAGAGTTGTTTAGATCTTATATGGATTGGATATTAAACGAATGGAGATAGAATACAAATATATTCCGGATACTAAAACCTTTTTGTTCTTGTTAATAATGCAAATCTGTAAAATGTGTGACAGGTTGAAGGTTGGTAAAGCTAGAAAAAAGATAGTAGCCAGTAAGGAACTAAAGCAGAGCATTTCCATAGCTTTCAAAGAGGATGCTACTCTCACTCTTTCAAAGGGTATGCGTCCATTGGGCCGGTATTAGGGCCCGGTCCGACTTGGGAGCTCCTCATGGGTGCAATATTTTAAATAAAATTTATGCATCCAATATTCTTTCTTCTTTACGTTAATTAATGAATAAGAATTGTTTATTGTGCACATGGTATCCCTCAATTTACACGTGTCTTGTAGCTGAACAAATAAATGATGACATGATAGCTTTTAAAATGTGTCTGCCTCTTGCTCCCACAATACACAACCTGACCCGACCTCCACTTTTCTATTCCTTTTACTTCACTTTTATTGTCTGTTCTTCCTTTCTTTCTTTTCATGGATTGTTTTCTCTTTCTTTTTTATTCCTCTTCTTTTCTTTCCTTTGTCTCATACCATAAATAAAAGGGTGGCCGGGTGATTGTCTAAAATTTAAGAAAATGAGTTCAAAAAATACAAAAATCAGCCATATGCATGCAATAGATGTGAACAACTGCTTTTAAATTTCGGCATGCTTGTAACATTTTTTTAACGCGGCTCTTTGAGATTAAAAGGCGATAAGAAACCCTAGAGCCACCACAGACCCTCCAGCCCCTCTCCTACCCCAACTCTGCCCACACTCCACATCCGTCTGCCTTCTCCGCTACTTTTAGACCTCATCTCCGACACATCATTCTCTCTCCTCTCGTTCGGCTCTACCTTCTCGCGGAGAGGAGAATGAGGGAGAGGGGAGGGAGCCGATCGGAGTCGGAAGCGCGGTATTGTCAAAGTTCAGAGTGTAGAGTTTTCATCTCGATCGGAATGTGACGGTGAATAGATCAGGTTGTCGGAGCGCGGTAACGGTCGAAAGAGCAGATCCTGTCATGGAGCGAGCTGAGAATTAAAGTATTATAATGATTATGAGTGTATCTAAGTAGAATTAGAAGAGTAGATTTAGTAAAAGAGTAGATTTAGAAGTTTAGATGGTGATTAGAGTAATTTTAAGTAATTTAAAGAATTTAGTGAGAATAAAGAAGTAGATTTAGGAATTAAAGTCACTTGATTTATCGTAAATATGTTTTTTTATCAATCAAATTGTTAGTAGGCATTAAAATCACTGATCATAAAAGAAATATTTTAGTGAGAATAAAAAATTCAGTGATTAGAGTAATTTTGAATAATTAAAAAAATTAGTGTGAATAATGAAGTAAATTTAAAAATTAAGTCATTGTAAATATGTTTTTTGTCCATCAAATTACGAGTAGACATTAAAATCACTGATTTTAAAAGAATATTTTTTTAACGCACGTGTTGAAATGAAATTAAGAAATTGGGAGCACAAAAACCGCAAAAGGAACTGTGTGGACCCAGAAATTCAATTCCATTGCATACAAGAGTTGGTAAACGATATATATATTTTATACTTATCCAATCAATAGAGTCGCACTCGATTACAAATTTACAACACCATTACTTGAAAATGAACTGTAATTATAATTTTATAAGAAAAAAAAGAAAGCAGGGCAGGTTCATTGATCAGATGTCAACTTGGTTGTCTAAATCAATGAAATAAATATTCATTTTTATAATAAACAGTGTGGGCATCAATCAAAGCATCTAAAGTCCACTACACGCCATCAAATCCCCATACTATTTTTGGTCAATTTTGGATGGGTCCCACTTCCAACCTCCTTACATCCTTGTTCCTTCCTTACCCTATTTGGCTATTTTTTTTTTGGCATTATTGAATAAATTAAAATTACAGAATTTTTTTATTTTAGTCCTTGAACTATGCCACTTGATTCAATTAAGCCCTGAAATTATATTCTGGTATGATCAAACATCTCAACTATTTTGAACATGGTGTGCTCCGAGTCCGACAAATGATGTGGCTTTGGTCATTTTTTGGCATCTATGGTTCCCTCCAGTTTGTGGTAACATTGGAGAGGAGAGAAAACCTAGTTTCATATGTATGTTGCGTGTGCTTTGGTTGGTTATAGAGTTGGTGTCACTTCCTTTCCCTTTTTTTCTTCTCCTTTGAATTTTGTCCATAAAGAAGCAGCAAGGTTGGTGATCCATCCGTGTGTAAAGAAGCAAATTAATTGGTGCATCCTTTCTACCATGTCTTAATTTTATTTGGGTCTCTTTAATTTGGCCACATGTCTAGTTAGTATACTCACACGATACATAACACTCAAATTGTATATATATTTGGGGATCTCTAGGCCTAATAATGCACTTGATTCTCCATATAATTATATTGTCGGAAGAGGTTTTAGTCATAGAACCGAAAACATATGAAGTTGTTGACTTCTTGTTGCTACTTCTCCTTAGCTCTTCTTTTTAGTTTCTTCATGGTCAAGCTGTTATAAAATGTATTTCATTCAATATTGTTTGTAAAATTCGGAAAATATTATTTGAAAAAATAGTAATATTATTTGAGTGAGGCTATGTTACTTTACAATGCGCGGATCGTTCCGTGCATTGGATTCATATCTCCGTCTTCGAAGTCCAAATAGTCGATCCGAACCGAACCGCTCAACATTATTATCATATGAAAATATACTTGGAGACCAAATTTTATATTTTTTGAAATTTTTTTACTATTTTTTTTGGTAGGTAGAAAATCACTACTTTCGGATGGTCCAAAATTTTTAGATCAAGTGATTTTCTAATTGTCTCAACAAATACTAAAAAAATTTCAAAAAATATAAAATTTGGTCTCCAAGTATATTTTCATATGATAATAATGTTGAGCGGTTCAGATTGACTATTTGAACTTTAAAAATGGAGATATGAATCCAATACACGAAACGATCCGCTCATTGCATAGTACCATAGCCTCACTCATATTATTTTGTTTTTTATATAATATAGTAATTATCACGGTTCCTGTTAACAAAATAAATTATGAAAAATATAGCAATGTCATATTTCTTTACTTTGCTTTTTAGCAGATGAGTTTGTACCATAAAAAAATGGAAAATATATAAGGAACCCGAGTAGAATGAGGGTGTTCTTAAGTTCACCAAGTCTTTTAGTGAGTTTAATCCAAAACCTATCGAATTAAATTCAAACGATGAATTCGGACTATTGAAATCGATATATTTCAAGAGTGTGATACGTTTATATGTCAACTTTTTTATTTTTGAATTATTTTATTATAAAGGAAAAATGGTAAAAAAAAGGATTTATAGGTTAATTTTAATGTATTTGTGTTTGATTAATTTTTTATCGCTCGACTTTATACTAATTAATTTATAAATTTATAAATTTGATACGCATACGCATCACCAGTAAAGTAGCTCAATTTCAACAATTTAGATTCGTCCTTTAACTAAAATTAAATTGATAGATTTTAAATTAAGTTTATCAAGAAACTTAATAAGCTTAAAAACACTTAAGAAACCTGCCATTGTTCGGCTCTCTATACGCAGAAAATCGAAATAGTTATTTGTCACGTTACCTTGCATATATTTCTATAAAAATTTATGGTAAGATATCTTTCTTATTTTTCAATATTTTGAGACGCTGCCTGAAATTGAGTATTATTAAAACTCGTAAACAATAAAAAATATCTTAACCGGATCTAGAAGAATAAGTTGCTAAAATAGAATTAGAACCAACGAGAGCCGACATTTTTATTAATATCCAAAGTTAATTACAAATTAATAAATATACCCAGAATTAGTGGCTTTTCGAAAAATGTCCAAACCGGCTAGATTCTGGCCGGTTTCCTCTTCTCCCGTAAGCCGACCAGAATCTGACTGGTTTCCTCAAATTTTTTTTAAATTTTTTTTTGTTTAGATTTTATGTTGTACTATTATTGTTATTTTCGAAATTATTTTGTTTAGATTTCTGTTCAGAATTTGGCTGATTTGGACATTTTTTGAAATTTCCACTAATTCTGGGTATATTTATTAATTTGTAATTAACTTTGGATATTAATAAAAATATCGGTGATATGGTGGTACCCTCCTAAGATTTATTAGCCAACTATGTTTAAAACTATGAAAATCCCTACTAAACATCTTCGCTCACCCCCTAATTGCAAAAGAAAAAAAATTATGCTCACCTCCTATTTATATTTATATGCATTTATTAGAAAAAAAATATAAAAAAATATTTAAAATACAAAAGATTATAAATATATGCTCACTCTACCAAGATGTTTTGTAGGGTGAGCACAAATTTATAATCTTTTGTATTTTAAGTATATTTTTATATTTTTTCTGATAAATGCATATAAATAGAAGTATATTTTTTAAAAAACTTTGAGCTAAAGGAGGAAGTTATGTGGCTCCATCACGGATCAGAGTGGAAAATAATAATGTAAAAACACTGACTAATTGCTAGAACTGTATATAATATACAAACAGTATATATATATTGATAAGCCTCAATTATATATACCTTCGGTCGAGGTTTTACCTCCTAAACTGTACCAAAACCCTTGCATTTTAGTATAGTTTAGTATAGAATGCACCGTAGAACCAAGTTACTGCCTTTTCTTTATCTAATTTGCAGAAATCGAGCAAAAAGGAGCAAAACAGCCTTTTGTGCGGACCGCACGGATTTGTCCGAGAGTTTTGCAGGTACTCGTGCGGGCCGCAGGAAATTTGTGAAGGCCGCACGACCCCTTTTTCCTTAGCCATTTTTCAGACGAAAACCAACTTTTGTGCGGGCCGCACCGATTTAACCGAGAGTTCTGCGGATGGCCGTGCGGGCAGCATGAAGGCCGCACAAAATTACAGCTGTCGACATACAGTCCGTATTTTGGCCATATCTTGGTCATACGGACTCCGATTTGGGTGAATCAAAGCTTGACTGAACCAGAACGAAAAGATCTACAACTTTCATGAAGGAAAGAAATCCAAATTCGGAATGTATAATTTTGTACAGCCGCACCAATGGCCGCCCAGCCTAGATTTGGACAGATTTTATTGCCATCTTCGCCCGATTCACTTCCAGATTTTGTTGGATTTCTTCCCAAGGCACGAAAATAGCTATATATGGGTAGGAAGGAAGCAGGAGGAACTATTCTTCATTCTAGGTTTAACTTCCACATCTCTCTACACATTCTCTATCTTCTCCTCGTGATCAAAGGCGATTAAGAGCAAGGTTTGAAGGATTCTCGAGCAAGCAAAAGTGAAGATCAAGGGCAGTGAGCGAAGAGATTGGTGTAGTCTATTCTCTTACTTGTTTTACTTTGTTTTCATTATGATTTCTCTTGTAACTTTCTTGGATGTTAACTCACCCATGAGAGGCTAGATTTCCTCTCTAGGGGCTTAGGCTAAAAACATGAATTTGCGTTGAATCGATATTTACTTGGATTAATTTCTTTATGTGATTGTTTGCATGTTTGTTTATTCTTGTTGATTTTACAATTCATGTGCTTGTATGATTTGATTGCTTGTTAATTTCCCGCTTGAGTCTAACCAACTTAAGATGCTAGGAGTTATAATTAATGGTACCAAATTGTATACATGAATTACCTTAGGATTAAGATTAGAAATGACCAAATCTATTTCTTAGTCCGGAACCACACGAACAAAGGTTGAATTAAGGTGAATGACTTAATCGTGAAGCCTTATATTTGATTGGGACACCTAGAATTGAACCAAATATCGTATGAAGGACTTAACCGTGAAGTATTGGTATTTAGGGATAAACTAGGCTAATCTGTGCTTATGGTCTAGATAGCTAGGGTGAAGGACTTAATCGTGAAGTCTGAATTATCTAGACAAGTCATTAATTCACGAAAGTGACCCTTTTTGATATTTACGTTTAGAAATCCCATAATTGCAAACATGAGTTTAGAATACCGAGTAAATGTAGATTTGACCAAAGGATTGTATGCCGAAAGCCCCTAGACTCTTATCCATTCGAATCACAAACTCCTTTTTATTTGTTTGTTTAAAATTGTCTTGTTTTAATTTCAACTCTCAATCGGGTATTGAACCCAAAAAAACCAATTTTACAACAAACCCCCATTTTTACTTTATTTGCACTATTTTAGAGTTAATTGATTTAGTAAAAAGTATTATCTCTCTTTATCTTTGGATCGATACCCATAATTACTACAAGGATAGATTGTGCGCTTGCAATTCAATCTAACTTTGCGTATTTAGGATTTTATAAATTTCAAGCAGAAGTGTACGAAATAGACCAATTATTCCTATACCCAAAATACACAACATATATATATATATATATATATAGTAAGGCTACGGTGCTTTGCAAAGCATAGAGGCCTCCGTGCTTCGGGGCATTTTTGGGATTTTGAAAATCCAAACAACCCATCCGAACCGTTCAACATGTTCTAAATATTGAAATGTGCTTGGAGACCAAATTTTACATTTTTTGGAATTTTTTTACTATTTATTAAGCCACTTTGAAAGTGTCTGATCTGGTGGTCCAGAAAATTTTACTGTTTTTTACTGTTCACCGTTGGATCAGTGATTTTCAAAGTGGCTTAATAAATAGTAAAAAAATTCCAAAAATGTAAAATTTGGTCTCCAAGCACATTTCAATATTTAGAACATGTTGAACGGTTCGGATGGGTTGTTTGGATTTTCAAAATCCCAAAAATGCCCCGAAGCACGGAGGCCTCTATGCTTTGCAAAGCATCGTAGCCTTACTCTATATATATATATATAGAGTGACTAAGATCAAAGTGGTATGACCAAGGCCTTTGATGCTACCAAGTCGTTTTTGGATTTTCAAAGTCCAAACGGTCGATCTAAACCGTTAGATGTGATCTCTATATTAAAATCTGCTTGGAGACCAAATTTTACATTTTTTGGAACTTTTTTACTATTTTTTAAGCCACTTTGAAAATTGCTGATCACATGGTCCAGAATTTGGTTGCACTGTTTTTACTGTTCACCCGGATTTGCCATTTTCAAAGTGGCTTAAAAAATAGTAAAAAAATTCCAAAAAATGTAAAATTTGGTCTCCAAGCATATTTTAATATAGATTGAACATCTAACGGTTTGAATCGACTATTTGAACTTTAAAATTGCAAAAACTAATTGGTAGCACCAAGGCCTTGGTCATACCACTTTGACCTTAGCCACTCTATATATATATATATATATATAGAGTAGAACTAGGGTGCTCCTAAGCTCACCAAGCCCTTCGTGAGCGCGACTCTAAAACCTATCGAATTGACTTCAAACGACATTTTCAAACTGTTAGATGTTCAATCTATATTAAAATGTGCTTGGAGACCAAATTTTACATTTTTTGGAATTTTTTTACTATTTATTAAGATGGTTTGAAAATCGCTGTTTTCCAATGGTGCAGAATTTTAATAAAAACAGCGATTTTCAAACCATCTTAATAAATAGTAAAAAAATTCCAAAAAATGTAAAATTTGGTCTCCAAGCACATTTTAATATAGATTGAACATCTAACGGTTTGGAAATGTCGTTTGAAGTCAATTCGATAGGTTTTAGAGTCGCGCTCACGAAGGGCTTGGTGAGCTTAGGAGCACCCTAGTTCTACTCTATATATATATATATATATATATATAGAGGAGGGATCCACTTACAACAAATTTGAGTTACAACAAAGTTACAACATTCATTTTTTTCATTTTCAAAGTCCAAATCGTCGATCCAAACCGTTCAACATGATCATCTAAATAAAATGTACTTGCAGATCAAATTTTATATTTTTTTGAATTTTTTTACTATTTATTAAGATGGATACAAAATTCAATGGTCTAAGTATGGCTATTTTTTGTAAAATACTTAATAAATAGTAAAAAAATTCAAAAAAATATAAAATTTGATCTGCAAGTACATTTTATTTAGATGATCATGTTGAACGGTTGGATCGACAATTTGGACTTTGAAAATGAAAAAAATGAATGTTGTAACTTTGTTGTAACTCAAATTTGTTGTAAGTGGATCCCTCCTCATATATATATATATATATATATATATAGTATGGCTAATGTGCTTCCTCTAGAACTTCGGCATCGTGCTTCCAGGGGCATATCTTAGTATTTGATATTCAAACGACAAATTCAAACCGTTAGATATTCAATCTATATTAAAATGTACTTGGAGACCAAATTTTACATTTTTTTTGAATTTTTTTACTATTTATTAAGCCACTTTGAAAATTCCAGATCCGGGTGAACAGTAAAAACAGTCTGGACCATATGATCTGGAATTTTCAAAGTGGCTTAATAAAAAGTAAAAAAATTCCAAAAAATGTAAAATTTGGTCTCCAAGTACATTTTAATATAGATTGAACATCTACGGTTTGAATTTGTTGTTTGAACATCAAACACTAAGATATGCCCCCGGAAGCACGAGGCCGAAGTTCTAGAGGAAGCACATTAGCCATACTCTATATATATATATATATATATATATATATATAGTATGGCTAATTTGCTGCTGGCAGCATTTCGGCCAGCTGCTGCCGGGGCTATATTTAGCCATACGATGTTCAAACAACAAATTCAAACCGTTAGATGTGATATCTATATTAAAATCTACTTGGAGACCAAATTTTACATTTTTTTGAATTTTTTTACTATTTATTAAGCCACTTTGAAAATTGCTGATCCGGGTGAATAGTAAAAACAGTCTGGACCATATGATCTGGAATTTTCAAAGTGGCTTAATAAATAGTAAAAAAATTCCAAAAAATGTAAAATTTGGTCTCCAAGTAGATTTTAATATAGAGATCACATCTAACGGTTTGAATTTGTTGTTTGAATATCGTATGGCTAAATATAGCCCTGGCAGCAGCTGGCCGAAATGCTGCCACCAGCAAATTAGCCATACTATATATATATATTGTACGGAAATGTACAGTAGATAAAGAAAAAAAATTTAAGCATAGTTGGCCAGTAAAGCTTAGGAGTGTACTACCATATCACCGACATTTTATTAATATCCAAAGTTAATTACAAATTAATAAATATACCCAGAATTAGTGAAAATTTCAAAAAATGTCCAAACCGGCCAGATTCTGAACAGAAATCTAAACAGAAAATAATTTCAAAATGTCCAAATTTCGAAAATAACAATAATAGTACAACAGAAAATATTAAAAAAAATTGAAGAAACCGGCCAGATTCTGGCTGGCTTCTGGGGAAAAAGGAAATCGGCCAGAATCTGACCGGTTTGAACATTTTTCCAAAAAACCACTGATTCTGATTCTAGGTATATGTATTAATTTGTAATTAACTTTGGATATTAGTAAAAATGTCGGCAACGAGAGTGCATTGAGTGCAATAAGTAATTTATTTCTGAGAAAAAAGGAAAATTGAATTATTTAAGAAATAAGTATTTTTGGCGTTGGTACTTGATATTTTGTCGGGACTCGAGACACTGAGGGTTCCATTGGACCCCACTTAATTATACAAAAATTCACTTTGATGCTCTCGGTGCACAATTTAATTGAACTCCTTGCGCCACACCTAATAAAAAGAAACTAAGAAAGGAATAGGATGAACAAATTTTGAAAATGATTAGTGATGAATTGGTACGAGGTGGCATTCCAGGAGCATAGAGTGGTTGGCCAGCTTGAATGCGCACGCTACGTCCGCACCGCTGCCACGCTCCTCCCCAATCCCAAAGAACCCCAAATTTTTGAGAGAGAGAGAGGGGGGATTTAATGTGGAGCATAATATATAGTGGAAGGCGACTGTGGAAAAAAAAAATTACGGAGCCGAAGACAAACTAACTAAACATAGTAACAAATTAACAGCTAATTTAATTGTTCGGCGGTCGATATAAGATATACTATTTACTGCACGGTCAAAGTCAAATTTTTTTGAGTTTTGGATCGGACCGTCCATTCGAATCCATTATTCAAGATGTGTGCGTTCCACTTTGAGATAGATTATTGCAGATTCGAATTAGACGGTTCTAATTTAAAACAAAAATTGAGTTACTTCACTGAATCTGAATTCCCCCTCCTTCGCCTAACAATACATTCACCTGCGTATTATTCAAATTTATTAGGGTGTAAATGGATCAGAATACGAATAATTTCAGGTATATTACAAATTTATTAAGGGTGCATCTGTCATAGTTTGTTATTATCAGGTATATATTCAGATACAATAAAAATCTATATTCCACTTAAAAGTTTACAATTAAAGTGAAATATGAATTTATAAAACAAAATTAAAATTTTAAAAAATCTGAGTACAAATGATTATTTATATTTGTACATAATTTTCAATTAAAAACCGATAATATTCGATGCGTTATATTTGTGCGATGCACCGGTGTCAGTACTGTTCAAAAGAAAAGAAAAAAAAAACCGACAGGCACCTCCTTGTTCCCCAATTGAGTTTGTCTCTTACTATTACCTTATTTGGTTGAACCAGCCTTACCTTTTACTCACTATATTCCCTTTTTCCCTAATCCCTCCTTGGCTCCTTTCTTATATTTCCATTTCCGCTTCTTCAGTCTTCACCTCCAAAATAGAAACATACATAAATATACTGATACTAATAGTCTATTACAAACCCTCTTTAGTGTTTATATTTGAGAGAGAGAAACAGAGAGATCGAGAGATGGCTCATAGTCATAGTCATAGGTGGTGGGCTGAGAACGCAGCCAATCACATCATCAATTCCACCTCTGCGGCCATGTCGCCGTCGTCTCTGCACCTGCACCAGCACCAGCACCAGCACCAGCATCAGCTCTCTCATCTGAGCGCGAACCGCCTCGACTCGCAACAGGACAACATGCCCTCCTCTCCCAACAGCAGCGGCAGCAACGACGACGACCACTCTCCATCCGCCGCTGCCGCATCAGATCCCGCCTCATCTGGCGGTGGAGGCACTTCCTCCGGCCGCCGTCCCCGCGGACGCCCTCCCGGATCCAAGAACAAACCCAAACCGCCGATCATTGTCACCCGTGAGAGCCCCAACGCTCTCCGTTCGCATGTCCTCGAGATCGCCAGTGGCTCCGACATAATGGCAGCCATCGCAGGCTTCTCAAGGCGCCGTCAGCGTGGCGTGTCAGTGTTGAGCGGCACTGGCGCTGTGACCAGCGTTACGCTGCGGCAGCCAGCAGCGCCTTCTGGTTCTGCTGTCATCGGCCTCCACGGTCGATTTGAAATCTTGTCTCTCTCAGGCGCGTTTTTGCCAGCACCATCACCGCCAGCTGCCACGGGACTGACAGTATACCTTAGTGGCGGGCAGGGTCAAGTAATGGGGGGAAGTGTTGTGGGGGAACTGATCGCGTCTGGACCGGTGATGGTTATCGCGGCCACATATGCTAACGCAACATATGAGAGGTTGCCGCTGGCAGAGGATGAAACTGATGCGGGGCTGCAGCCGCAGGAGAATACAAAAGGCATGAAAGTACCTCAGAACGGGTCGGATGACAACGTGGGCGGCGACACGAATGAGGATGCGAATGCGAATGTTAATGCAGTGCTGGTTTCAGGCGGCGGGCAGAATAATTCCGCAGTGGCAGCTGCCTATAATATGCAACAACAAAGTCTGATGCAAAACGGGCAGTTGCCGCATGAGGCGTTTGGTGTCTGGGCAAAGCCGACGGCCTACTAGCACTACCATCATCTGTAATTGCTAGGTAGGTCGATCTGCTAAATTTAGGGTTGCACCACTTTTGCTTTTCTTATGTAGAGAGAGAGATATGTATGTTAATTATGTGATCATGTTTCATGTTATAGCTCAATTAGTTAATTAATTAGTCCGGTACTGCATGCATGCATGTTGCATCTTTATTAATTATTTTAATTAGGCATTGCTTTCTATAATTCTACGGACCTGCAACACTTTTTCTTGTAGGAAGTTAATTCTCGCCGTTTTTTGCATAGTTAAATTAATCCTTTCCTCAGTTCCTGCTTAATTAAATCTTCTGACTTTAATTTTAATTTTATTGATTAATTGCGCTGGTTGTCCGATAAGGCTAACTTTTGTTTCTCTGATATGTATATAACAATATCTGGTACATAACACTTTCCATTGTTTCCAATATATGCATGTCCAGTTGATGTAATTCTGATTTTTTTTTCCTTTTGTTGCACTGCACGATGAGCGCATCAAATTGCATACTTGCTCCAAGAGAATTTTCTTTTGTTTACGAAATAAAGAAAGAAAATTAATATTAATATATTATACTCTTAATTTTTTTCCATTTGATTGCATTTTTTCTAGGTAAGTAGTAGATACATTATATGCTGAAGTTGGAAGGAGATAGTTGTAGTTAGTGAGAGAGCTTTCTAACTTGAGACTGGGACCCAGAAAGGAATCAAGTTGGATATGTGATTGACTGCTTGTTCTCCGGGTTCTATTTGTAAATAGTGAAGAGATAGTAGAAACCAATTAATGCCATCTTTAATCTGGCCCTAGCCAGTATCTGATTTGATTTGATGTGATATGATTTTGATTGCTCTCTTGCTGTGGCTTTCCTAGATGCTTCCAGTCCTTACATTAATTAAAATTGAGCATGATCTCATATCATGTATGTGTTCCTGTCACTAATCTATATATATATAATTACATGCATGCTGCCTAATTAAGCCAATGCCTCCAAATAAATTTGTACTAGGTTGGTTCCCAGGCCTTTGATTCAGAAAGAGAAACATTTATTTATTTTAACGAAAAACTAAGTTTTGGGGGAAAAATTATCAAAAAATTTTGCAATTAAAAAATTCTTGATAGAAAAAGAAAAACTTTTCCGAAACAATACTTGTACAATAAAAAATAAGAAATTAGTTGCATTGGAATTCCTACAATGAAAAATAAAAGAACTATATATATTGTTTTGAGATTTTTCATTGCAACTCTCGTCTCACGTAGTCAAGTACATCAATTATAAATTTCTTAATTTTTAAAAGAGAAGAGAAGATAACCTAACATGAGAGGCCAGAGAGGTGGCATCAATGAGAGGCTAAAAGATTAAATTCATCTTTATAGATTATATATTAATTATTATACTTTAACAATGCTATTATGAAAAAGAGTAAAATAGATAATCCTGCCATATATCCTGGGTTGCTTCTTGCGGATCTCCTCTTTTATGTAATTCAAAAATTTGACGAATTAATTACAAGCTCTCTAAAAATCTCGC
Organism: Carex parvula; assembly: GCA_025461045.1. Taxonomy (NCBI): domain Eukaryota; kingdom Viridiplantae; phylum Streptophyta; class Magnoliopsida; order Poales; family Cyperaceae; genus Carex; species Carex parvula. Next base: position 172,230 of record JAJGRW010000302.1, on the reverse strand, counting down.
AATTGAAAATTGGCAAATAATTAAAATAATTAGAGAGTTGTGCCTGTGCCAGTGCCAGAGTAGAAGGCCAGCATCCATCAATTAATTAGTTCTGGTAACAAACACCATTAGGTGCGTGAAAGTGAAAGCACGATATTTGATTGGATATATATATGTTTTTCAAGTACCATTAATTTGGCCGATGAGCTGCTTCATCTCTCTCTATATATAGTACTTAAATCGGAGGATATGTTGGGGATAAGGGTATTAAAAAACAAGAATTCAGATTTCTTTTTTATATTTTCTATTTTCTGTTTGTATCAGCTCCTATATGTTAATATGTAATAGTCAACTCATGTCGCGACAAATGCAGAGAGAAACTCGATCAATGAATATGATGGTGGATCCATTTTGGATTTAATGGTTAGTTGAAGGTGGAAAAAAAATAGTTCCTCTTTTGAAGTTTGAAATAGGTAGGAGGTGGCGTACTGACGCTACCAATAAACTAATTAAAGTCCTTTTTGACTTGGCATATCGTAGCTTTTTGACGCTATCAATAAACTAAAGTTTGAAATGGGTAGGAGGATCAGGCAGGCGCCTATCGTCTTCATATACATATATATTCATATTTGTATTCATATTCATTTTTAATATATCGATCCTTGACGTATGCATGCATGTTTTCCCGTTCAATTCAAGATAAGTTTAATTAACAAAGAATGACTTAATTTTGTATTCAAGACCAAGTCCACAAAGCATGCAGTTAATTCTCAAATTATATATATCTACGAAGTTCTATAAATTTATTACAGTTAAAGGCAACCTAATAATCTATATATGATGAATTGATGATCATCATCATTCGACTGGTTATTCTTTTTCTTTTCCATTCCATTTTATATGAACAGATACTGGATTGATTTATTTATTGGCACCAGACGGATCAGATGATAGGAGCGGTAGCAGTAGCGGAGGTGTTATTTTATTAATCAATATTAAGGTTTTCTTCAAAAAAAAATATGAAGGATTAGAAGAGGTTCCTCGTGCGTGTGGTGACGTGGCAGGATGTTACAGGCGCATATTTCCCACGTGCAAGTGACCCCAACATGACATGACCGCATCCACGCTCAACTGCACAAAAATCGATTTCTCCTCTTCATGGTCCCAGCTTTAAATCTACTACTTAAATAACTTATTTATTTATGATATTTGGTTAGGTTTGCGTGTAGGAACCCAGCGGTGGTGCAAGTTGGAGGTGCAATGGAATTGAATGGCATGCTACCGTATTTGACCAGAGGCAGAGAGATTTAGAGATGGTACAATGCATGCATTTGCTGAGACTTGAGAGTAGAGAAGAGGCGGCAGCGAAATTGACATGACCCAGTCTAATTGAATTCACGACTGTGATTTGTCGGACGATTTTTGTATCATTAGTTGAAACTGGCACAAACTGCCAGTACTAGCAAGCCACCTGATTTGAATTTTGATTTAGATTGCTCAGTGCATATCGTAATCATAGGTACTACGGTACTAGTACTAGTTTGTATGACTAACGACTAAATATCCCAAAGTAAAAAAGAACCAATTTTTTAATTTGTAGCATTTAAAAAAGTAAATTTAATTTTTGACATTAAATCAACAAAAACTTAAAAAGATTGCAAAAATGTCGTCGTTGACAGTATTTTTTTTCACCTCTATTACAGAAACAAAAACATTTTTCTAGTTCAATATATTTTAAATAATATTTACATTAGGATAAAATGTTAACTTATATCATTGACAACGATTTCACCTAAAGAAAACATACCTAAAACAAACGTTACTTAAAAATTTAAAATGAAACATCATTTTTATACTAAGATCAAAATTCAAAATATTGTCAATGACAATATTTCACTCATAGGGGATGACAGCATTTCACCTCAGGAAAAACATTGTTAATGATGACATCTTTACCATGTTTGAAGAATTTACTGATTTGACGTCATAAATTTAAATTTAGTTATTTTTAAATGCCACGGATAAAAAAATCTGTAAAAATAAAGGCAGTTAATCAACCCACAACCACAACCCTAACCCACTAGTACCAAGTAGTAGCTAGTAAGTAGCAGTGTAATAAATAACAGTATATGCTCGTAAGTACCACTAAGCAATTAATCATAAATAATCGTTCGATTAATCAGGAAAATCCATGACAATTTGGTCACTGTCAACGACTAATCTGCCGATTAATTGGTCTAAACGGACGTTTTTTACAACACCAGTAAGTAGTAACAGCATGTCAAGATGCATGCCAAATCTCCATCTGCAGCATGCTTAATCATCTCACATCTGACATCTCTAAGAGACAAATTATATCATTCATGAACAACAGCTATAAAATACGCATACTCAAACAAAAATGCCAACCCATACCGGGAAGCCCAAATCATGGAATTCAGATCCAGTGCAGTAACCCAATTTTTGAGTTTTGATCCAAACCGTCCAAGGTGCTCTAACACGAATCTTAAAGAACCTGGACCCCACAAATAATACTAGCCCCCTGCGCTACCACCGAATAGGCACCGTACACGTCAAAACTCAAAAATTGGGTTACTTTAGGGGATCCGGACTCCAAATCATGTACCTATTTTGCTTCACCACCATTCTAACTCAGCCTACCAAGAAAACCCAGCCAACTCAGAAAGAAAACAAAACTGATGCATACAACAATTCATTCAAATTTGAAGACCTACAAGATTTTTTTTTTGTTCATTTAAAAGTAGAAAAAGCTAGCAAAATGTTGTCACTTACCTAACACTTGGTCGCAACCAATTGGGCAATAATCAAAAGAGGCAGTGCTTAGTTTCTTACTTTTTTTTTTTCTTTTCCATTTTTGATATTGTTCATCTGCCGAGCATTCTTTGCATAAACAGGCTTAAAATTACACGCATTCCAAGTGGCAAAACAACATCTTATCTTAATGCGTAGCAGCGCTTTTCTTTGCTCGAAAGGACTGAAGAGCCCTCTCCTTCAACTCAATCTCCAGCCTCTTTTGTTTTTCTGACTCCGGTTCCTCCTCCAATCCATCTCTCATATCAGCATCGATTTCAGCATCGGACAGAGGCGTGGCAGCAGATTTGTGCTTCTCCCTGTGCTTCTCTTCACGCCGCTGCCTTTTTTCCTCTCTCTTTAGACGCCTCTTCTCCTCTCTCCTTTTCCTCCTCATGCTCTCCTTCTCAGACTCTTCAGATGACTCTGATTCCGAGCTCTCATCTGAGTACTTCCTATGCTTCCGAGACTTCTTGTGCCGTCTCTTATCTTTGTCACGTGATCTTCCTTGTTTCTCCATATCATCATCATCTGATCCACTGTCGCTTCTCCTTATTTGTTCAAGTTTCACTGGATCAGGGTCTGGCCCATATTTCAATTCTTCTTCGGATTCATAATTTTTTTCATTAAAATGCTTCTTTCTCTGAGACTTGATCCTGTCCGGGGAATGGTACGTCACTCTTATAGATTGTTTGCCAGATTGGTGCCTCTGAGGAGAGGCGATATCACCAGGGCTAAAGGCATCTCTTGCTCTCTGTTTGGTAACATATTCTCTTTCTTCAGGCGAGACTGATGGAACGTACACGTGTTTCCTTGTCAGAGCCCTCCCTCTGAAACACACATTGCAAGAAAAAAAAAAAGGTAAAGACAGGTATTACATAAAGTTACTTAAGTCAAGGTATGGTTAACAGTTAACACATCAAATAAAAGGAGCTGGCAAGAACAAAAAAAATAAAAAATTAACCTAGAACGAGAAGGTGGCTCCTCTTCTACACTGTCATCAGGGCTATCACGGGGGTGCAACTGTTTCCCAGCATGTCTGACAGGACTTTCTGAGATGTTCTCAAGCCTGTGCCTTCCAAAACCATCAAAATGATTTATTTTAATCGATTACAAAAAAAAACATTCTATTTCGAGGGTTCATTTATTTGCTTCTGTTTGATACCACTTTTTAAGGTCAAAAGAAAAAGGAAACCTTTTATAAACAGGGGAAGGATCACGGTATGCAGATCTGCAAGGCGATTTCGAGCGAGCAGGACGAGCAGGTGAGTTTTCAGGAGAAGATTGGGGACTCATCGTTTTATCTCTCACATGTACTACAATTGAGTCAGGACCCTTGCGCTTTGCATAAGCTCGTTCAGCCCTCGCTCTCCCATTAGTATGCTGATCTGGTGACCTTTCCATGTCCCTAACAAAAACAACACACTTAGTTTTCCAAATAAACACCAATGCAAGCAAATACAAAAATTCTTCTGCAGCGCTCACCTTGAATTCACCCTGGACCGATAGGAAGGACTACCATTTTGATCAGGACTTGAACTATTCCTGCAAATTTTATCCACTATCAAACTCAAGTGCCTTCTTGTTTTAGTTTTTGAAATTATGCAGGTTCCACACATGAAACCAATCATATCCCAATGCATCAAAGATGAAAACCTTTCTTTCAAATTCCGTGATAATTGCAATTTCAAATCAGAGTATCAGACAGAAAAAGGCAATTGATTCTGTTGACTTCTTACCTCTTTCTACGAGGAGAGGATCTCCTTGGTGGAGGCGGGGGCAGAGGGGAAGGAGAGAGGGGCCTACGCTCGGGCAGCGATGGTGATCTGCGCCTCCTAGCAGGAGGAGAAGGGGATCTTCTGGGTGCAAGCTCTGGAGATCTACGACGCGGGTGCGGGGACCTCCTACGCCTAGATGGGGACGGCGATCTCCTCCTGGGGTAGTAAGGAGACCTCCGTCTTGGAGGTGAGCGCCTGGGAGATCTATACCGCCGCCTCACGGGAGATATGGATCGTCGCAGCGGAGGTGACCGAGAAGCACGTTTGGGAGACAATGATCTGCTCCTTGCCCTACCATCCTTTCTACAAAAATGCAACATACTAGTCAATCAGTAACTGCAGTCAGAAAGAACAAAAAAAAGAGAGCCTTCAAAGGAATTGTAATGGTATCTGTGTAATTATAAGAAAGGAAGTGCATGCTTGGTCAAGTGCCAGACCTGGGAGGTGAGATGCTACGTGATCTACTTGCTGGAGGAGACTTCCTGAAAAGAAACCACCATCATCCAATTGGTGGAATATGCCAAAAATAATAAATAAAAATACACTTAAAAGTATGAACTTTCTATTTTTTTCCTATTCTTTTTTTTCTCTCTGTGTTCCAAAGGACAGAAGAGTTTGGAAAACATTACCTATTCGAAGGAGAATGATCGTCAAATCCAGATTTTCTATATCTCCTAAGGGTAAAAAAAATAGTTGATTAGGTTTGAAGCCGGAGAAGCTTATAGGGCAAATAAACACAGGTACATATTTGTCTATTGGGTAATGCACAACAGAGACCCACCAGAAAAGAAGCACACACCGGCACTCTATAACGGACAGATTGCTTAAAAATTAACCAAATCTCTGACTTCACAAACATCATTTGGTCAAAAACATAGATGACAGAGTGTAAAATTTATAAGACATCTATCAGGAGTGGCCTCAGAAATGAGAGAAGCATTTCCAGCTTTGCACAAGCTCTGAATGCAGACATATCACAACAACAACAAAAGAGTTTTGAGGGTTTTTGAATACAGACCTTTCCCTTGATTCTGATCCATGCTTTGATTCGCTACCTCTGTTATCATCAGTATTGTGGGTCATTGGTTTCTGATCCTACAGTAGTTTTGAGGTAAAGAAGGATTATCGGGTGGAAGCAATCTATCTGAAGAAACACAAGAAATGTCACAACAAACAAAACCGGTAACTGATGAAAGATATCTGTCTCGGACAAGAAAGCATACCTTTCTCTTCAGTTGATCCAGTAGTTGTTGCTCCTTAGCTTCTTTCTCCCGCTTCCTCTGGATCTCCTGCACTATCCTATCACTCTCCACCTACACAACAAGCATACATCACACTTACATTCTAATTTCTACCAGATGATTCAAAAAGAAGTAAAATCTGAAGACGAGTTGGCGAATGTGAGTTAAAAGATGAGAGAGGGGCGGAGTGGGAGTGGACCTTTTTCTTGATGATTTCTTCAGCTTTGGCATCTAAAAACTGTTGGGGCACGCCACTGGCATTTTGCTGGGCACTGAGGAGAAGGCCCCAGAGCTCACGCATGAATTTGGCGGTGTTCTTCTCCATGAAGCCTGTAAGCTGTATCTGTATCTGCTTGCCATCCACCTCCTGCATCTCAAATTCAGTTGACTCTATTAGTCTCATACCAATTAAAATGACATGTTTGTTTGGAAGTTTAGAAGGTCAGTATTTTGCAGCAAGTAAAGCAAAGTGAAAAGTAAAAGAGAAGCAAGCATGTTGAAGAGGGCAGAAAAGAGAACCTTTGCATCAAGAAGGCCGAAGATGAAGTTGATAAGCACTTCGTCTTCAAAGCCAAGTAGCTCAGTGACACGGGTGGCGATCCATGGTTTCATCACCTCCATTTGCACTTTCCTCATGTCAACCTGCAATTCCAACAGTGTTGACAGATAGTGTGTGTGAGAGAGAGAGTGAGAGAGAGATGGAGAGGCATGGAGAGAGGGAGGGGTAATTTATTAATTAATTAAATTAAATTAAATTAAATTAAAAGAAAGGAACCAATTGGTCGAGCTCAGAAGGGAATTTCTGAGTTTTGAGCAGCTTGGCTTGCTTGTTGGAGAAGCGAGTATCTTGATCCGCAGAGGTGCCCTGCTCATTCAATCCATAAATTATTCACACAAACTTCACTTGGGTTAATTTTAAGTTACAAAGCAACCCAACTTACTGACATCCGACGGGCAACACAATGAATTAATCAGTTAAGAAGGGCAAGTTAAAAGTAAAAAAAGGAGAGGAGAGAGGGATCTATGATCTATGTGAGTGAGTTTGGTCTGTGCGTCTTACCCGGAAGAAACCGCCTGACATCTTGGGTCTACTCAGTCGTTCCTCTAGTCAGAAGTCTAGGGTTTCAGAGGAGAGGCAGACGCAGAAGCAGATGCTACGCTGCCACCACAACGCAAGGCAACTAGGCAACTAGGCAAGGAAAGAGAGAGCGACTCTGCGGCTGGCCTGGCCAGGGTTAGAGTAGAGAATCGGGCTGGGGAAGGAAGATGCAGTTTCAGTTTACTTTCGTTTCTCAATTTCAACTTGCCAATTAGACTACAGAGACGGAGACTATCAATCTATTTCATTTTCATTTTCGGGCTTAGCCCGGGCCCATCCAGAACCTCTCATATCTTATTTGAACAAAACTATTCGATCCAAGCCCATCTGATCGGCCCGTCCACCTATTCGATTCCATTCAATTCTTATTCGCCCTTGAAATTCTTATTCATTGCAAAAATAAAAAATGGAACATCATCAGAGAAAGCCACTGTGCCTCTGTTATTCGCCCTTGAAAGTCTTATTCATTGCAAAAATTTCTCAGCAAAGGTTCGTCTTGATCTTTTAAATTATATAAACCGCCATGAAATTTTCAATTTGGAGATAATTTGTTCCTATAATGCTCTTTTCTTTTCATCAATGCGACTGTAACCATAGTAACAAATTAAAAGATCGGGTTCGGTTCGGCAAAGTCAAAAATTCGTGATTCGGGTATAATTCGGGAATGATTCGGTACCACAAAGAAGTAAAAAAAAAATATATATGTACTTATTTTAATTTTGTAATTTTTCAACTGTTTTAATAAAATTTTGAGGAAAAAAAAATATTTGAGAATTGTTAAGAATTTAATTTCTTACCACCTCTCAAACTTCTTGCTTCTTTTTAGCACAGCGGCTACTTCGATTCTCAATATTTGAAATTCAAAAGTCAAACTTATTATAAGAAAATATCAATTACTGTGGAGTCCTCCAGAATTCACTCAAACACACATGGTGGGGTCCTCCAAAATTCACTCAAGCACAAGCACAGAGCCACGTGGTTAGGTCCTCCAAAATTCAATCAAGCACAGAGTCACGGAGGCAACAGCGACGAATTTTTCGAAAAAAACGCAAATAATTCGTGAAAAACGTTTTATTCGCGTTTTATTCGCAAATAAATCGGTAAAAGTTCGGTCAACCGTTTTATTCGCTGTTCGGTTCGGAAACCTTCAAAAAACGTTTTATTCACGTTTTATTCGTGAATAAAACACGAATCATGTTACTATAACTGTAACGAGTACAATATTATATATATTTTGCACTTTGACTTAATAATATTTTTTCACTTTAATGTTCCGCGCAAGAAAATATGGAGGATTTGCAAGGAAACCGTGCCCTGCTCAGCTCTACTTTTACATTTATTATACCATCCCCACAAAAATAAAGAAGCAAGGGTTTTATCAACAAAGATTCAGTTTTCATTAACTGTTTTAAAGTTTTTGCAAAGCAGCAACAACAAAATAAAAAAGAGAGTTGGTACTTAAATATTAGAGTAATTCTTTTGTTCCTCGCTCTCCAGTCCTCTAAACGTCTCCTTATTCTAACTAACTATGTTAATCATTAATTAACGACTTTAACCAACAGTTAGTGGTCCCCGTCTAACTGTCAATACCCACTGGTGGGACCACTATTATGAATACTTGCTCGATTAGATATGAATATTTGCTCGATTAGGTATGTATACTTGCTTGATTAGGTATGAATACTTGTGCGACAGACAACTCGAAAGTAGGTCATCATGGATCTCATTTGAAAGAGAAAATTGTGTAGAAGATGTTCGTGGTTTTAGATTTGCAAAATTTCTCATAGATCGTCAGAAGTATTTGTTAGATTGAACGGAGAAAAAAAACCACCTCTAAAAACGTGTAAAATATGAGTAAGTGATGTATCCAGTTTTTTTTTTCAATACTTGATATCTTAGGTATGAGTACTTGATGTATTATATATGAACATTTGATATCTTAGATATGAATACTTGATGTTTTGGATTCGCAAAATTTCTCACAGATCGTTATAAATATAGGCGAGATTGAATGGAAAAAAAATTCACCTCTAAAAACGTGTAAAAGATGGGTGTGTGATAAGAGAAATAAAAAAAAGTTTATATGTTCAATTTTTTTAAAAATATTTGGTATCTTAGGTATGAATACTTACATGACGAGTTATGAATACTTGAACGACGAAAAACCCGAAAGTACTTCATCATGGATCTCATTTGAAAAAGAAAATTACATAGAAGATGTCGGCAGTTTTTAGATTTACAAAATTTCTCACAGATCGTCAGAAATATTAACGAGATTAAACGGAGAAAAAAAATCCACTTCTAAAAACGTGTAAAAGATGAGTGTGTAATTAGAGAGAAAAAAAAATTGATGTCCAGTTTTTTTTTTTTAATACTTGATGTCTTAGGTATGAATACTTAATATATTATATGATAATACTTGCACGTATAAGTATCCATACATACGCGCGCCAGTTGTAAAATTTTTCAATCATAAGTGGTCCCCCAAATAGTTAATATAGTTAGTGGTCCCCATTGTACTTTACACATCAGTTAATCAGAGAAACGTTTAGGAAACAGAGTGGGGGAAACTGTTAGTCGATCCCTAAATATTATTACAATTTATATAGTACTAGAGGGCAGCCTTGCTTTGCTTCGGCAGTGATTTACAAATGCGGTATGTACTATGTAAGTAGTGATTTACATATTATGCAAGTAATAAATTACATATGAAACAACAAAAACATGCTAGTTTACACTTTAAATAAAGAAGAAAAATATAAAGTATTAGTGTATATAAGCTAAATTGGTTCAATTACATTAGCAGTCCCCATCGGAATTGAGTTTTGTTTAAAGAGCTTTGGACAAAGCTTCATCCAAAATCAAGAGTGAACGTCTGATTTGTATTGAGATTAGTGCAAACATATTTAAAACTTAATAAATTTAAATAGCTCCTTCAATCTAAAAGTCTGTACGAATTTTGATACAGATCGGACGGTTTAGATCTAACTTTGGATGAGGCTTTGTCCAAAGCCATTTGGACAAAACCCAATCCCATCCCCATTATCATCAATTTTTGACCCTGCATAAAATAATTACCCTCCATTTTACATTATTTTACTGTTTTAGCAAATTAAAAAAATAAATCTGCTAACAAATTCTGACGTCTTTAATTTTCAAAGTTGTCCAGTCTGCACCATCCTACATTACACCAAAATAATGTCAGATAGAAAAATAAAGCAAATATTATTATCTTTTTACTCCGTTAATAAAAGAATCAGATTTAATTTATTTGTACTATATAACTCATACCTGAAGTGATCTATTCTCAACCATGATTTTTTGTCTTTCTGAGAGTATGCCGGTGAGAGTACAGCTGGGTATTGAAGAGAATAAGTGGTCGACTCATGTCAACCTCTATGTTCACAAAAACCTCCTTTTGCCATTTCACACGCACTGGAAAAGCACATAGATAAGAAAAATGACCTAGTATTTAATACACTGGCTCTTTCTAATATGTACATATATTTCTTAGCATAAACATAGATTGATGCATTCAAAGGATGGAGACACATTCACATTTGCAGAACTCTGAGCATCTCGCTGATGCATTTCGATTTCGAAAGCTAATGATAAGGCCATGTTCTCAAGGCCCTCACTAACCTCTCACGGGTCATGAAAGAATCGGGATCCGGACCTCCTTGATAGGCCAACCCAGGATCAATATGAAAAGCCCGGGATCCACCAAAAACCAGGCCTAGAAAAGCCTTATAAAGCCGCATGTAATATGGGTCCAGCCCAAACTCGGCTTACACCGTCTTTATGCGGGATAACTGTCCTATCTCCCCTAACCGTCGTAACTGCATGGACGACCTAAAGCGAGATATCATACAAGTCTCACAACCACAACTATTCCCTCGGAAACCGACTTCATCAACCTCGGCCTATCATCTCGAGACGGGCGAGTCCAACCCAAAAATCTCTTTCACATACGGCCTACTCTACCATCTCGGACGTATCAACTATTATTCAATCATAATTATTATGACATTACTTCTTTTATTAAATTTATGATATTATTTCCAGCTAATCAAGTGGGACTTTATAATTATTTTTTATATTTTTGTACGGGTTGGAGAGGCGGTGGAAATGATGCGCAAGAGATTCTGGATGGATTGTTTCATTTGTTGTAGTTAGGGTGGCAACGAGTTGGCTCGGTCCGAGCTAGGTTCTAGCTCAACTTGTTAATTTTGAACCGAGCTAGGTTCTAACTTGAACTCGTTAATTTTGAACCGAACTTGTAGCGATCTGGCTCGATAACAGCTCGCTCCAATAACGAACGAGCTGTTAGCAAGCAAGTCAAGTGCTAGTCACGATCGAGCCACGAGCTACGAGCTTTTTTGCCACCCCTAGTTATAGTTATTAAATATTGCGGAGGAAAACATGAAAGAGGCGGGGGGCGGAAAAACAGGTTAAGTTAACATAGGATCCAATGAACTTGCCACCTGGAATCATATTGGTGTCAAAAAGGCAAAGTTAAAATTTTTAAAAATTACCAGCCCTTTGGGCTCCCGTAAAGCGGCCCAACTGACTGTGTCGGGAATCGGGATCATCTACGGATATAATGGCATGATAGAAAAGCGCAGAGCAGACATGGACCGTGCAGGATCAATATTTGTTCTTTTTGTGGAGTTGCCTTCGTTTCGGCTTCCCTTCTTCTTTTGGTGGCTTGGCATGGCAGATGCAATTGTCCAGAATCGGTCAGGCGATGACTGCTGACCGGTGAATTTATATATATATAGATGGCTATATTGTATGATATTAATTTAGGAAACGAGAACCCGGGCGGGCGGTGAGTGGGTCAGGCAGGCGGTCGCCATCCGCTGACTGCTTCCCCTCGCTCGCAATTCATCTTCTATCTCATTGATCGAGTTCGTTTAACCCTTCCTTTTTCTATTTCTTAATCACCTTTTTATTATTTAATTATAATTAACTATCTTTTATTTATTTATTTATTTTGATTCACTTGTTCCGGTCAAACCGCGTCGACGCCACCCAATCCCAATCCCAATCCTCCCCCACGATTCAACAAGACATAGACAACCATCTCTGCTCCGTTGCCTTCCATCTCCTCAACTCCTCTCCTTTTCATTTATTTTCATTCATCTATACTTTACTACTTATAACCAAACAACAAGTACAACACCTCACTCTCCCCTCTGCATCTCATCCCTTCTCAAATCCCTTTTCATTTTACTTGTCAGCGCCACCATCAATACTAAAACTTTTAAATTTATCATTAACTTCTCCCCTCTCTCATATCAAATTCTCAATCACTCTCTCTAGTCTCTACTTCGTGAAACTAATAAATAGTTGCAATCAATTCAATTTGTACAGTTGTACTCCCCCTATTTATTCAAATCCTTACTTCAATAAATACAATTGTTATGGTAGCATTGATGCCTAAATCATGGCTGGCCGACTTAAAGACTCTGCTCGGCTCTGGTATCGACCCCGACTCTGACGACTGTCTGGGCATCCTGGCTTTCGAGGCAGCAGCCACCATGGCACGACTCGTCTCTATACACAACTCCTTGTCCGCTCCGCGGATCCAACAGCTCCGATCCGACATGCGATCAGAAGGCATTTCCTATCTCATCTCACCTGATCAGACGTATCTGCTCACACTTGCATGCGCCGAGATCCTCACTGAACTTGACCGTGCGGCTGATGCCGTGTCGCGCTTGTCCATCCGCTGCCGCTCCCCCTTTCCCCGGGCCTTCTCCCGCATATACCCCGATGCCAAGAATGGGTCACTCATGAGTCTTCTTGAGGAATTCAAATTCACAAAGGGATCCGACAAGCGCATGAGAACAATGGAGAAGCACGTCATGGCCACAGCTAGGCTGTACGGTGAGATGGACACTTTGAATGATCTGGAGGCATCCGAGCGGAAAATGGACGACTGGAAGAAGCACAGCGGGCCCATACCGTTGGAGCAGAAAGCAGTAGAGCATTCTGATCTGTTGAAGCGTGAGCTGATAGCACAGCGGCAGAGAGTTCGCAAGCTGATGGACGAGTCGCTTTGGCAGATCAGCTTCGACAAGGTGGTTGGCACCATGGCCAAGTCGGCTCTTTCAATCCTGTACAGAATTTGCTTGGTTTTTGGTCAATCTGTGCATGGTTTGCCTCCAGTATATAACAACACGTATGACACACATTATTCATACACTCCCAAGGGGAAAGGGAAGTTGTCATCGGGACCGCAAGAGAGCCCCAAAAAACCAGTCGTCTACGAGACAGCGATTCGGCATTCGGCCCCTATATTTGTACAAAAGGATGACAAGTCGAAGCCACTTAAGAAGTTGATCGAGTCCATGGTGCCGCCACCAAGCACGGTTGGTAGTGCTGGAATGGCGCTCCAATATGCACACGTGATATTAGCGGCCGAGAAGTTATTGGCCATGCGATTGGGCGACCCGCAGCCATCGGATCAAGGAGAAGACGATGAGGAAGATGAGTGGGGCACGAGAGAGGAACTGTATGAAATGTTGCCGGCAGGGGTACGTGCTGCAATGAAGGCCAAATTAAAGGAGTGCTGGAAGAAGGATGCACGTGCAGTTGCAGATCGGGGAGTGGCTGACGGGTGGGGCCAGGTAGTGGAGGGGTTGTTGAGCTGGCTGGGACCAATGGCGAGAGACACAGAGAGATGGCATGAAGAGAGAAACCTTGATCGGATGCAACGGTTTGCCGCGGGTCCGAGAACGTTGAAGTTGAAGACGCTGCATTTTGCTGACTCGGTAAAGACGGAGGCAGCCATGGTGGAGGTGCTGGTGGGGCTGAGTTGCATGTGCTGGTACCATGAGCAACGCACGTGGCAAAGCAGTCAATCACACCATGAAACTGGTATGAATTGACTTGGCCTCTTGGCGTGTAATGCTAAGTCAGATCTCAGATGAGACCAGATCACATTATTTGCTGGAAAAGATGTCCATAACATAAAGTTCGTTGCCGCTTATCTGTTAGCTGTTTGGGAGGATTTTTAAAACACATTCAATTTGTTTATTTTTGTATAATATTTTTTTTTATTCCCAGGAGGGTGTTATATTTTTTAGATGGTAGCATTTTTTGTTCTATACGTTTGGTAATATATACACACACACACATATGTAAATATGTATGAAATGGTCAAATGTTGTGTGGATCCTGCAGATAAGATTAGTGGAAGCTTTCAAAATTCAAACTTGCTTGCTGCGTGCAGAGTTTGCTATTTTAATGGGTGTTTGTATATCGAATTCAACATTTTCCGAAAGGTAAAGTTAACTAAACAGATCACGGCATGCCTGTCAAAGTGTGAATACAGAAAAGAAAAGAAAATCATGATTCTTAGTATTCTTTTGTATTTTATTAAAAGAGTAAGTGCTTCTCTTCATCTTCTTATCTGTCCTGGACGCTAAAAGTTCGTTGCAACGAGAAACTGTCTGTCACCAGCTGGGCGGAATAATTAATTTATTCTCCGAGTCTTTTGACCTTTCCCTGGAAATGGCATAGTATCCTTCCCTTTGAACTTCCAAATATTTATCATTGAGCATTTTCAAAACCACCTTGCATTGTATATTATATAGTGATCTTTGTTTGTTTGCTTTTATTATCAAGTTGAGGGTCAAAGCCATTCGGACAAAACCTCATATTTCTTACTTCTTACTGCACCAATTACAACATTAAATCATAATAATACAACAGAAAGGTAGAAACAAAACCTCATATTTCTTACTTCTTACAGCACCAATTACAACATTAAATCATAATAATGACAACAGAGGTAGAGTCTGATGGAGCGACGCCAATTCTAATTTAATGTTTCTTTACAGGTGGTAACTACATTACAAGACTCATAACAGCATTATAACTATTCAAACATGCACGCACCCCAACAATAATTCATTGCATCCTCAATAAGTAACTTGTTTCAGCACTGCTGGTTCCTGTTGCATCCCCAATAAGTAACATGTTTTTGTCTTGACTGGATGTATCACCCGTGTTCAAGCTCTCCCCATCGGAATTTGGTTGCATCGCAGAACCCCTCGGCGGAGATTCCGAAAACCTGCTCGCCACATCAGGTGGCAGTTCGAACAAATCCTCGCCGGGCAGCACCACCAACCCTTCTTTGTACAACAGGGATGGCTCGTTATAACAAGCTAACCAGAGTGAATCGACCAGGCGCCGCTCTTCCAGAGCTGCATGCAGATCTTCTATGGACATCACCCTGATGCTGTCGATGCGCCTCTGCAGAATGCTCCTTAATCTAGTTCCTTCAGTTGGAGTGAGGAGGTTGTTGTCCCGAGCTAGTTCAAGTAGACTGCCTAGAGCAGCTTCGCGCACGCCTGAGTCAGGACTTGATGCAAGATGTATCATCATTTGAGGAAACCCCAGTTCTGTTACCACACCGCAGTCTGAATTGCATTCGGTTAGCAGATAAAGAGTCAAATTTAATGCTTTCCTGAAAATGAGACATCCATAAGCAAGACACGATTTTCGACACAATAGAACATCTTAACATGAAACCGGGAAAAAAAAAAAAAAAGGTACAGACAAAGAACCTTTGGAATCTGGTGCTATCAGAGCTCAATGCATCTTTTAAACCTGCATAACCATTTGCTAAGCGAAATGCAGCGACTCCAAGTTTATTATTCCTTATTAAAGCTGCAAGCAGAACCATCAGAGATGAATTAAAATCATAAAACAATTTAAGCTAAAAGGTTAGACCATCCAATAAGTTTTCATCCAATAATTGTTATTATTTTTTATGAGGCAAGCTTTCCTACTGATACCTAAGTTAGTCAAGAAGGGAAAAGAAAAAAAAAAACATTTCAGCAAAAAAAAACAACTCACATGATATTGCACCAAGAGCCTTGATGCGAGCGGTGAGGTCTGGATCAAACATGAAGTTCCGAAAGAGAGGCTCAAATCCACTGGCTTCCATGACAGATTGTTGGCTTATTGGATTGTTTTGTACAACTGTGGTTATGACTTGTGCGGCTTTAGCTCTGATTCTTGCATTACTATTTTTCAGATAATTCAGTAGAGGAAACAATCCACCAACTGAGATAAGATCTGTGCATGCATTTTGCAATCAGTGTATTGCGCTTTCTTTTTAAAAAAGGACCACCGCTTCA
This sequence comes from Carex parvula, assembly GCA_025461045.1. Lineage (NCBI taxonomy): Eukaryota > Viridiplantae > Streptophyta > Magnoliopsida > Poales > Cyperaceae > Carex > Carex parvula. Next base: position 156,167 of record JAJGRW010000302.1, on the reverse strand, counting down.
ATTAACAAGAAAACATAACAAAGTACTACAAGTAAACTGCATACTAGTATCAGTATATCATATCTAACAACTCATCGAGTAATTCAATATCAAAGTAGAAAAGATGATACATTTACAACTAGAAATCATTAGGTAGCTCCCAAGACATTTAAGAGGAGCAGAATGGGGATTCTAGAGGAGTCACCTGAGAAAATATACAGCTTAACCATCAAAGGTCTCTACGAGAAACTAAAACACATGCTCATTCTTCATGTAAATGTCTCAATTCAACATATAATTAGAAGAATCTTCAATCAACCAGCCAGCCACTCCTACATTACGGAAATTTACTGATCTTAACTAAAACAAAGACTAGTACATTTCAGTGAAAGTTGAAAATATATAAAATATTAGAGAGGACACACTTAAAAGACCAAAAAAAATTGGTTTTCAGAAACATTATGCATAGTAGAAATAACATGGAGAGCATAAACTAGATGAGTAGCATATTTCATGGGACCAAAAACAAGTGAAAGTGCTGCTGGTAGCTGTAACAGTAGCAGTTCTAATTGATTGGAAGCAGACTATTATGACAACAAGGCATGCAACATAGATGCAAGCTATGTAATCAGGATATCACTGACTCAAATCTCAAAATTGGGAAAACATTGTAAGTGATGCTTTGGGCTTGTACAATTTCCGCAAGAAAAAAAGAATAAAAGGAACTACAGAGAATCTTGATTTGAACAAGACTGTTGTAGGTAAATGGGTAGATGAATGAAACACTCTTTTCACTAGTAAGGAGGGCTGGCAAAGAAGCAAAGCTTCAATTGGTTACAGTCAGGCAACTGTGGAAACCCAGAAATATGAGAAAATTTGCAAGGAAAAGAGAAGAAGAAAGAAGATGCGTACCGTTAGCAATATCAATAGATTCGACATGTTCGTGCAATTCATCCAGCAGATCTGCAGCATTTATTTATTTTTGGCCAAAAAGAGAAAAAGGTAAGAAAGGAAACAAACAGGTGATGGATCATGGATGTAGAGGTGTTAGGTAAGGTAAGAAGAAAGGTAAGGAAAGGGGAAAAATACCTTCGAGTTGAGAAGGAGAGGTGAGGAGCAGTAGGGTCATGTCCCTCATGCGCTGCGCCATGCCCACCGTGGCCTGCGCCTCCACCGCCTCCTCAAACCACCTCCGGTTCTCCTCGCTAATTCAATTAATCATGTATAATAGATTAATAGTCAGCCACTAACTGTTTCGTTTGTTGCCAATTCATTCATTCAATTATTCAATGGTAGTAATAATAATAGCCAAGCAAGCAAGCATACCTGATGTGTGGAGAGGGACGGGTGCCGTCGATGTGGGACAGGCTCCACCTGAGCAGCTCTGTCCAGCTAACCCTGCTATCGCTCTCTCCCGCCATTTCTTCTCTTCCAACTCCCAAGATCAAATCAATATCAATCCACAAACTGTATTTTCTCCTTCAACCTTCTCTCTATCTCTCTTTCTCTTCTATTCCTCTGCTCTTCTCTTCAAGTGTCGTCAAGTCTGTGTTGAGAGTTGAGACGGACGGCTGCCGCTGTCGTTATTCAATTATTAATTGGACGCAACACCGCCGAGTCTATATAAAGACACCATCAGAGTTCACTCGAGAGTTCTCGATTTTACCGCATTGGGCCTCACACTAGGCCACTGGCACTTGGCCCATCCTAACTTATTGGGCCATTAGGCTTTGGGTTATCTTATTAGGCCTCCACTTCTCCACACTCCACGTTATCATGCAACTTATTTTTTGTCCATCCCAGATTTTCAACCAGATTTTCAAATTTCTGACGGTAATGTTTTCGTTTTTGAATAAATATTTGACAACTATATTGATATTTCTGAGCGCATGTTTTACTTAATTATGCATTCATATAACGTAAGAAAATATTAAAAGAATATTTAAGTACCAAAGCATTCTGATGCATGCCTAGTCGCATTTTTTTTTTCTGCTTTTCGAATGCAATATTACTTCAGTCAAAATATACTTAATGCATCCACTCATAAATAAACAAAATATCTTAGAACTTATGAAAATCAGAATATAGAGTCGTGTCATATATTTGAAAAATTGGAATTAGAAAAATAACAATATTTTAAAATAGTATTATGTTTTGTAAAACTTTAATCACAAGTACATGGCATTTAAAAGGTTAGAGATTAATGCATATGCAATTAAATAGGCCGAATATATACTCTAAAAAAGATTTAATTCGTAAATAACATAATGCACTAAAAGTTTGACCTAATTTTGGATCAAGTTGAGGTGTCACAACACGAGTATCCCTCGACCTGCTAACAGACGTCATTGCGAATTGCGATCCATGAAAAATTAAATGATTGCTTCTTTTCTAATCTCTCTTTTTAATCACATCATTTTTTTTTTTTTGAAGTGCCAACTGCTAGCTAGAGATGTTGAGAGTTTGTCAACCATGTACGATGCACATTAGAGAAGCATAATTAATATTGTTACAACACCAATTTTACTAGAAGCTGGTTCCCAAGTAATCACATTGGTACAGGGGCATAGCACAACTTCAATGTAATCTTACAGAAGGGTACAGCAGAGTAAAATTGCTGTACTCTGCTGCTGTTGCAGAAATTTCCAAGCAGTCACATTGGTACAGGACTCTGCTGTACTACAGTAATGTCCCAAGCAGTCACATTGCTGTACTCTGCTTGGGACATTCCTTCTGTGACTCTGCTGCTGTTGCAGAAATTTCCAAGCAGTCACATTGGTACAGGTGCTGCTGTTGCAGAAATTTCCTTTTTGTTTTCTTTTCATTGCCTTATTTCTGTTTATTTTCTTTTCTTCAAAAACTTTGTAAACCTTTGACACCACTGGCGTCTTTTTTAATGAAATCTGAAAACTTGACCTCCACATTTCACAAAAAAAAACACCAATTTTACATGAATCTGTTTTGCGGTTCTTTGAATTTGCATGCGAGCACAAATGTACAAATTAAGCTGCATGTATTGTCCAGAAAATAATAGCAGACAGATTTAACGAACTCACAAATTAATATCCAATTTTATTCATTTTGCCGAACAAAGATAAGCTTTAATCTCCTTAAACAAATAAATAAATGATGCATATATGTTTATCACAAGTAGGTAGGGAACCAATGAAAACTAAAGAGGTGAATTGAAGAGTAGACTTTCTAGGATAATATCTGATCGATGTATCTTGGGCTGGCACCTAGCAGGAATTCATTCACCGACGGTATCGTAATAGGAAATCTTTTACAATTACTTGATCTGGACCGTTCTTTTTAACTTGGCACGAATTTCAAAGCTCAATAATACTGCCCCCTCAGTCAGCTCGAATCCCAAACCGGTTGAGAGTTAATCTCAAACCGTAAATAGCTAATTGTAAAAGGGAATCTTTTACGGTACCGTCGAGGATATGGATTCCACCTAGCAGTGGTTGCTCAACTTTAATTAGACAAAGAACTGATATTTCACATACCTATATAACTCATGAAGCATTTAATTCTTCTTTCCTGCTTAATTGAGCCCAGATTTTTATTAATACCCTCTCAAAAATA
>JAJGRW010000302.1:0-145872 GCA_025461045.1 Carex parvula | reverse complement strand
AAAGTTTGGAAAGCTTAAAGTATATTTTACAACTTTTATATTTTGAGTTTGTCCAGAATCAGAACTAGTTGTGGTCACAATGGCGCGTTAAGGAAGGATCATCAGTTTGAAGATTTCTATCATTGATTAAATAAGTGTAAGTTTATAGTGTCATTAATAGAATAAAAAAAGTTTATTTATTTTTGTGGTTCCTAGAAAAGTCTTTTGAGAGTTAAAAAGAATAATTAAAATAGTTTGATGTTTAAGTAAGTCTTAGATAGAAATTAAAGACTTTATTGGCCGTTAAAATCAGATCATTAATTTAGAAAGCTAAACTAGTTAACAATAAAATTAATTAATTACGGGGCACAGCACTGCAGATGTTAATTAGCAATTGACTCCAACCTTCTTTTCCACACAGATTTAATTTATTTAAACTCTCTCTCTCTCTCTCTTAATCGATATCTCCCTTAGTTTGGCACTTTTAGAGAGAGAGAGAGAGGGGGGGGGGGGGGGGGGGGTTCATTTCCACTTTGGCAGCTCCCACCAAGGTTAAAAAAAAAAACAGAAAAAAGAAGAGGTGTTTCATTGATGGGCTGGAAGCAGTGGTAAAAGGATGCATCCAAAGGGATGGCATGATCCTTGTTATGAGCGATGGAAATATAAGAAATTAATAGTGATTGGGATCAATCGATCCTTTGGATCCTCTCCTCTTGCCATTTTACTATATATGTTCTCTTTGCATGATCATTGATCGATCGATTGGAGCTTACCAAGATGCATCCTGCATGCTCTCACTTTTGATCTTAATTAACATTGCTCGGTACGCATCTCCTCTTAATTTTCTTTATTCTTTACTCCAATTATGGTGAAATATTTCGACCATTTTCCATTTTTCTGTATAAAATGACTTAAACTAACATAGCATAATAGATTAATACATAAGCAGCTGAGTTAGTCAAAAGAAGGCATTGCAGATTTAAAAGTGTACAGCAAGTAAAGTAGACTGTAATATAACAAAAGCAACATGAGTAGAACTAGGGTGTTCCTAAGTTAATCAAGAATTTTTGTGAACTCAACTCTAAAATCTATTGGATTGACTTCAAAGTACGAATTCAAACAGTTGAAATCCTTATACCTTACGAGTGATGCGTCTGTATGCAAAAAATTTAAAATTTAAAATTATTTTTTTATAGAGTCAAGTGGTCAAAAGCGTCCAAAAAATAAATACATTAAAATTAATTTATAAATCTTTTAATTTTGACCACTTGACTTTATACTAAATTAATTCGAAAGTTTAAAATTTTTACATGTAGACGTATCACTCGTAACGTGGAAGGATTTTAACAGTTTGAATTCATCGTTTGAAACCAATCCGATAGATTTTAAAATTGAGTTTAGAAAGAAGCTTGATGAACTTAAGAACACCCTATTTCTACTCAAAGAAACATCATTTTAGTTTACCTCTGATCCATATATTTCGTATTGCCAACTCTTGTGGAATAATTTTAATAATTAAATGTTTCCATTTTTGTATGCTTAATTACTATTTAATGCCTTGTATTGTAATGAGACAAAAAAAAGTAATCAATCAATGCAATGGTTATTTCTTCTCTCATTATCAATTCATTTTTTCTATTATTTAGGAATACAAGTAAAATAAATTTTCGTATCCCAAAATTCCACAAATTATGTCATATCCAAAGTCGGTCATGAATTTCCTTATCTGTTGAATTAATGAAATAATTAAATGGATATCGAGAGAAAAACAAATAATTGTTGAATAAAATAATTAATAACTCAGGTCACAACAATTAATATGCTTATCTATAATATAAATGGATAACAAGTAACCAACAAATAATTATTGAATAAAATAATGACTTACTTGACCTAATTAATTTTCCACTTATATTCTAATTTTTTTCAATAAATTGGATATTTATTATATAAATAAATATTTGGATAAATAGCAAATATGTAAACGTATTATTACTGAACTACAATATGTGCATAAATACCATCAAATATAACAAAGCAATTTATATATTTGTTGGTCTTATTATTTACAAAAATATCAGTTATCAATGAAACAATAATACTATATTGAATCTTGATAATGTCCACTTTTGATGCTTTCACTACTTCCATTTTTACATTTTTATATCTAAAATTTAAATAGTTCTACGAAGAAGGTTCAAATGCCTTATATTTTTTGTACTCATTATGCCTTTATTTATTTTTAAATAAATTAACAACCGTTATATGCAATTTATATCATTCTTTCTACGCATACATAAAAGATTACAATATTTGAACTTTATATTTAGTGGCACCAATAGTTTGCAATAATTATCTTGATTTTTAGTTTATTGATTCATATAAAAACAAAACCAAAAATTAATAATATTAACATGTTGAAATTGTATTATAGGATCGTTAGTTTTATTTTGACATATGAATTTTATTTTATTTTGTTTAAAAAATAAATAAATTGTAGAGGCATGATGGAGACATAGAAATAACGAAGGTATTTGAACATTTCTATATTATAATAATACCAATATATGTGAACTATTCTATTTTTTCTGTACACACCACAACTACTTATATGTTTTAGACTTCAATTTAATCGGTATCAAAAACTTGTGAAATCAATTTATTTACGTTGAGTTTTCATTACAAAATTGACCGAAATGCAGTAATTTTTTTATATGCCTTTAGAAAAGGTAATGTGGGTTATTTATTGAAAACATGATGAATGAATTACACTGATAGTCCTAAACGAAACCAAAATAGATGTACAAAAATTGTATAAATGTCACTATTTATTTTTCTCTAGTAAAATTCGAGAATGAAAAATGAAAATAAAAATAAAATGAAGCAGCAGGGGACCCAGGGAGAAGGAGAAGTAGAGAAGCAATAGCATCCTCTCAAAGGCAATCTGATTGCCAGATCATCCTCAGCCACATTCTTCACACCATTCAATGTACCAAGTAATTTAATTAACAACAAACCAGCGCCAGCGGTCTCGGCCTTCAGACCAATCTTTTTAAAACAACTAGTTAACACTGTTTTACAATGACTGGCGCTGCCGCCACCACCGCAGCCTCTTCCCGGCTGCTCTTCTCCAGGCAAAGGCAGAGGCAGAGGCCCTTTCTCTCCCCCTTCCACATCCTCCCTAATTACCGGACCACGCAGTACTGCAAACATGCTGAAGCAGGAGCACGTTCAGTGCAGTGCATGGCCGTAGATGCGGCAACAGCAGCGAGCGCCAAAAGTGCAACAAAGAGCAGCTACGAGCTGTTGACGCTGACAACGTGGCTGCTGAAGCAGGAGCAGGCGGGGGTCATTGATGCAGAACTGACAATCGTGCTGTCGAGCATATCAATGGCATGCAAGCAGATCGCGTCTTTGGTGCAGAGGGCCGGCATCTCCAACCTCACCGGCGTCCAAGGCGCTGTCAATGTGCAGGGCGAGGACCAGAAGAAGCTTGACGTTGTCTCCAATGAGGTAACTACTACTCAAAACTCATTACTTAATTAATTACTAATTACTTGATTAAATTCTTTGCCGGAATTAAATTTAGTTTGTATTATATTATATGAGAGAGTGTAGGTGTTTTCAAACTGCCTCAAGTCGAGTGGAAGGACAGGAATAATAGCATCAGAAGAGGAGGATGTGCCGGTGGCGGTGGAGGAGAGCTATTCCGGCAATTACATCGTTGTTTTTGACCCGCTGGATGGCTCTTCCAATATTGACGCTGCTGTCTCCACTGGTTCCATCTTCGGCATCTACAGCCCCAACGATGAATGCCTAGCTGATATTGATATCGACGACGGCTCCACTGTATGTACATATTTATTATATAGATAGAAATTGTAGATGCAAGCTATTGAAACTTATAATAATATAAAATAAATTTGGCAGCTAGATTCGGGGACGCAAAAGTGTGTGGTGAGTGTGTGCCAACCGGGGAGCAACCTTCTGGCAGCGGGGTACTGTATGTACTCGAGCTCGGTCATATTTGTGTTGACGGTGGGGAAAGGGGTGTACGCGTTCACCCTTGACCCTATGTATGGGGAGTTTGTTCTCACTACGGAAAAGGTGCAGATTCCCAAGGCCGGCAAGATCTACTCGTTCAACGAGGGCAACTACCAGCTGTGGGATGACAAGCTCAAACAATACATGGACAGCCTCAAGGACCCTGGGCCATCGGGGAAGCCATACTCCGCCAGGTACATCGGCAGCTTGGTGGGAGACTTTCACCGCACGCTGCTCTATGGAGGCATCTATGGATACCCGCGTGACAAGAAGAGTAAGAACGGCAAGCTCAGACTGCTCTACGAGTGCGCCCCTATGAGCTTCATTGTCGAGCAGGCCGGCGGGAAGGGCTCAGACGGTCACCACAGGATTCTTGACATCCAGCCCCAAGAGGTATAACATATTAACATGTATTTTGCGCATCATTTTATTTTATTAAGTATAGCGCATCATCAATTACAAGATTTATACATACATTCTTTATTTTTATTTTTAGCCATTTAATTACTGAAATATTAAATACAACCAAACGTCAGCAAAACACACCTATTAACTTGTCTATTGAGACTATCTATTCCTTCCTTGAATGCTATGCGCAGAAGCATTATGCATCATGGGCCGGTGCAACAAACAGGCAACCTTTTCTTTTTTTGTATGCTCAACAAAAACTGGTACCTGACATAGTGACATGACAATGGTACCTTAACCAGCAGCACAGTAAGCATGAGGCTTTTATTTACAAGAACTAAACCAACAACAAATAGCATTGACTATACTTGTTTAACGAATGCGACTCAAACACTTGACAGATCCACCAGAGAGTTCCCTTGTTCATAGGAAGCGTGGAGGAGGTGGAGAAGTTGGAGAAGTTCTTGGCTTGAACCTCTCTCTTACTATTTAATTAATTAAGCAAGCACACTTGTTTTTGTTCTTGGCTTGAACCGATGGCCATTTTTGTTCTTTGCCTCTGGGTTCACTATCCTATATTATGACTGGATAATTACACCATAACTTGTGTTGTTTACAGGATGCTTTTTCTTCAATCAAATTAAATACTATACAACACTGCACCTTCATATCATTTCATTTCATTTGAACAGGGCTGTGCAAGATGAAAATGCTGCCCTTTTACTCTTACCGAACAATAAGAACAGAAAGCATTAAAAATTTAGATGTGACAAGGAATTTGGAACTAAAAATGAATTAGATCATTTCAAATATGACAGTAAAGAACATTGCCAACTCAGGATGCAACCAACAAGTAAATACACCAAGTGCGCATTAACAGAAAGAAAGAAAAGAAGAGAAAGGCAAGCATCAGGGGCAGAACAACAAAAAAGAAAATGAACCAGTAATTAATTGTCACCTAAAGTAAACACTGAACATCTGGATATTGATTAACTAGGCTAGGCAAATGGTACAGTAACAACATGCATCACATCACTAGTAGGAAGAGATTAGGAGTAAAAAGAAAAATGAGAAATCAGGACTTCATATCCTCATCCTCTTCGATCTTGGGAGCTAGGTAATAGCGGATGTAGCCCATCTCAGCAATCTTGTACTCCACCACCACCGGCAGCTCGGACGACAGGCTGATTGTCACCGTCTCTGACAGCGGGGTCGCCTTTGTGAACGAGTTCAGATACCTCAGAGCAAACGTCAACGACACCGGCTCCTGCATCTCTATTATTGTTGCCTCCTCTGGCTGCGCATTTCATTCATTTATTCATTTACAATAACAAATACAAACTCTAATTCCCCAAAAATATATATTCCAGGGAATAAGGTGAGAATAAAGAGAAGCACACATACATACCTTGTCAACAGTTTTGTTTTGGCGGCACACAATGTTAGCAGTTCCAATGTCTCCTGCTGTGGAGAACTTGACGCCCTCCTTGGTCACAGAAATAACAACTGCAATCCATTTCCAAATCAACTACTTGCAAATCTTCTAATCAAAGAATTAGGATTGACAGGTGACAAGTAGAAACAAGGGGGAAAAAAGAAAAGAAAGAGGAGAGACCAGTGTCGCCAATGGAACTGAGATCCTTGCATATGCGGGCGAATTCGGAGGACGGCATCCTGACGATGGCCTGGTATTCGGCATCCGGGATGCCCAGGTGCTCACTGTCTATGTCCATCAGCTTCATCTCAAAATCCGCTATCTTGTCCTGATCTGTTCTTCATTTTATTCCAATTTCCATAATTTTATTAATAATTATTACTCACCCAAAACAAACACACAACATGGATCATTTCTTTATATATTTATATTTAGTAAATGCCATCACAATAGATTTATTGTCTCATCTGAACTAATTTATCCACCACGTATTTAAGGAACTTTTACAATGGTAAGAATTTTCAACCATAAAAAAAATTATGGTAGGAATTTTAGTGTTTAATCCCAAAACAAAAGCAATGTAAGACAGTATATATCCACAATTTGTGTCCCACTAACAGTAAATACCATCGCAAGAAGTAATTGAGTTAACAAATCCATCATTTGATCAAAGGATTGCAATGGTGGAAACTTTCTTTACTCCCGTAATAAGGAAAGCAATGTAATTAAGACAGTCATTATTAGATTATTCCCAAGTCCTGACCTAACAATAACAGGCTATCATCCAATTTATATATTGTTCTACTGGTCGGTACCAATTGTACAAGGGAATCTGATATTTTCTTTTTCTTTTCTGTGCCATTCTAAGGATGAACAGTTCGGGCCTAATTTGTTTGAGCAAAAATATGGAACAGACATTTCAATTTAATCAAGGAATAATTAATGATTATACAGACAAAGAGGGGGATTATAGGGTAGAGAACAGAACTGGGTGACTCGAACATGAAGGTGACAGAATCGGTGCCGTCGTCAGCCTTGATGGTGATGATGTCATCATTGCCGGCACAGCGCAGCATTTTGGACATATTGTTGAGATTCATGCCCATGGAGAGGTTGCGGTCGCAGCGGTAGTGCTCGAAGCCCTCTGATCTGAGCAGGAGAGCGACCAGCGCCACGTGGCTGGAGTCCATGGCCTGGAGGGAGAAGCCGGTGGCGGAGCAGTCGAAGTTGGCGTCGTTGACCAACTCCCGCATCGCATCGAGAACCTTCTTGAGAAGGCTCCCCTGAACCAGCCGCAACTCCAACATCTTTTTCTACTCTCTTACTTGTTTACTAAAATAAAATCTAAATTCTCTCGCGAGGGGGCACGAAGAGGAGAGGAGTAAGGAAATGAAAGAAAGGGATTATTTAGACAAGAATTTAAGGGGCGGTGGAGGGAAACTGATGGCGCCTGGCGGGAGATTAATCGTTTCCCGCCGAAATTTCGATCGGAGGCGGACCCCAGGCCAACGCTGGGTTTAGGGTTCTTATCGCGGAAAAACTTCAAAACAAAAGGTAGGTTAAATTGGAAGAAAAAAAATTCACAACACGCTTCCGCTGCACTACTGTGAGAATTCATATCACCGACGGTACCGTAATAGGGAATCTTTTACAATTACTTGATCTGGACCGTTCTTTTTAAATTGGCACGATCTCAAAGCCCAATAATACTGCCCCCTCAGTCAGCCCGAATCCTAAACCTACTGAGAGTAATCTCAACCGTAAATAGCTAATTGTAAAAGGGAATCTTGTACGGTACCGTCGAGGATATGGACTCCTGTGATGCTTTGATTAAAACAGATTATTTTTTTATGTGACAGTACAATAACTTGTGTGGGCCGAAGCAGGCTATTTTGGGCCCTTCAACAAGAAAACATCTCTTTTGCTATGCTGTAATTTCCATAATCGGGAATATGGACCAGGATTAATTTAGGACAGAAGGATTGATAGTTATCTCAGAATATAATTGTAATATTGTAATACTTTGTAATGGTTCCAGTTCAAGAAACGAAAATGTTATCCCTAAAATCCCGATTTACAGAGAAAAGGCCATTTTTTCCGTGCTTAAACAAATGGATGTCGCAGTGTTGATAGTAGAAAAGTGAATGTCTGACCAGTGACCACATAGTATATTACGAAGATCAGAAGGGAGTCGGCGCGTACTGAGTGCCACAAAAAACCGTAGAGAAGTTGAATGATCACAATTTACAGTACACCACAGCCGTCCACGGTTAAAGTATGCACAACCAAAAGCATATCAATGACAATCACTTCTTTAGCAGATTTAAATCGATTTAATTCTAAGATAAACACATCATCTAACCAGAGAGACAACATACGAGTGTGACATTAACAGTAGAATAGAGTAGATGGATGTTTTGAAGATGAAGCAAGCATGCATTCTTCATGCATACTTTAATTAAGCAAATAAAATGTAATGTGTGCCCAGTACAAGAGAAACAAGCAGAACCACTGATTAATGAAACATGAAACTGTTTGCAACAAAAGAGAGCTGCAATTAAAATTAAACGAGTTGGATAGGAATCAACAATCAGATGTCGGGGGTGGAAGAGATAATAGGCTGCTGCTGTTCGGGTTGAGGGGCTGTGTGCTTGATGGAAGCAGACTTCAAGATGTGGCTGTAGCTGCCCTTCTCCTTGAAGAGCTGCTTGAAGTGGTGCTTGCAGTAGAGCACGCCTTCCAGTGCCGCGTAATTGGACGGCGTAATTGCACACCCGCCGTGTGAGCACCTGAAGCACGACTTGTGATACACCTTTTCTTCTACTGTGACCTGCCATGTCCATTAACATCAGTTCTCTCAATCAGTCGTCATACAACTTAATTAATTTGCCCAGGCTACCTCTTTCATTGCTACTGATGAGGTTCTCTTTCTTGTCTTAACTAATGTAATGTAATTGAACTGATGACAGTTGTCTGTGCAAAGCAGGAGGTAAAAGCTAGGTAAATTATTCTGAAGCAAGCAGCACAAATTTCAACTGGTTATACACATATATAAATGTGTATTTTACCTTTTCAAGAGGATAAGCAGTTTTGCCACAAGTGGCACATTTCTCTTGTGTACCGCAGAACATGGTGGCAGCTTTGCTCGGAGATCTGGTCTGCATCAGAAAGAAGTAGGTCCATCAGATAGAGCATCAAATATAATCAATCAGATAACAAAAATAAACAAAATAGTGTGAATGATAATGAGGAAGCATAGTATAAACTCACTAATTCAGGAGTAATCTTCTTCTCAACAGTTTTTGCAGCTGTAAAAGAGGAGGAGGTTATATATGTATGTATGTTTTACGAGAGAGGGAAGGAAATGGGGGTATACATTACTTACGAGATTGAAAGGTATTGTTGGAGGGGGGAGCATCTTTGAAGAGCTCCTGGAAATGGGGCTTGCAGTAGAGCACTCCATCCATTGAAGAGAAGTTGCTCGGCTGCACAATCAATCAATCATTTTATCCATCTACAATCCCAATCCTAATTAAGCAACCTTGATTTGATTGATTGAAGAAATAAGAAGAGAAAGTGTTTACTTGTGTACCTGGAGGGAGGCGTTGCAGTGGCGGCAGCGGAAGCAGGACTTGTGGAAGGTGGTGCCGTCTCCCAAGCTCAGCTGCTGGTCCATCACGTACACCGTCTTGGCGCACGCCTTGCACTTCTGCGCCATCCCGCTCATCACTTCTGATCTGATCTTAAAGAGAGAGAAGCTTTTTAAGATCTCAGATCGAAGATCGATCGTCTCAGATCTAACACTAACTTCCAATAATAATAAACAGATCTCTTCTTCTATCTCTCTATTCTAACAAAACAAGACAAACTGCTTGCTTAACCAGAAGAAGAAGAAGAAAGACACTTTATTTCAGCCGCGACTGACAGTAATGGCCAGCACTATTCTTATTCTAATTTCTAATTTTTAAAGCCGACCCAAACCCAACCAAATACAAATTACAACTCAAACGCAAAGATACAAATTAAAAAGAATAATTCAAACTTCCCCCAAAAAAAAATGAAAGGGGTAACAGTTGTTGAATTATTTTATTCAAAATATTCTAAAACTTTGACCGAGTTCAATGCAAATTAATTGTTTACATTGTCATGGTCATTTACTCATTTAACAGTTTCTTGGTTCTGAATAAATTCGTTATCCCTTTGCTTTGACCGAGTCAATTGCTTGATTTAAGTAAATGTCAAGAGCAATAAATTGCTTTGTATAGCATTTAAGCTGAAATTTTTATTTGTACCATAATAAAAAAATAAACCAAAATATGTTGATTAATGAGGAGATTTTGAAAACTACCCAGACTGTCAAGTCAATTTGCATCTCCAAAAACGAGGGGCCGCCAAATGCCCCTATGGCTCGGCCGAAACTACAAAAAAAACACAAAACTTTTGATTGATTCCTTTGATTTTATAATAATTATTTAATAATTTTCAAAAATAGAAAGAATACAATAATTTTTATATTTACTAGAAGTGACTTTTGAACATGAATCAATAATTTAGATAAATTTTTTTTTTTTTTCCATTAACACATCAAGAAATAGTTTAATTTTTTTACAACCGGAAAAAAATCTGTCTGAAAAATATTTCAGAGTCCTTCTAGTACATTAAATTATAAAATATTTTATCTATTTTATTTAATTTTCTTTCTAACATATATTCTTTCTATTTCTGAAAATTATTAAACAATTATTATAAAATCAATGTTTCGGATCAAATTTTTGAGGTTTTTAATTGTTTTGTCGGGTCCGCATGGGTATTTTGCAGCCCTCATTTTTGAGGCCGCAAAATTGACTTGGCTGCCTAGGTGTTTTTGAAAATCTCTCAAAATCATAGTTTTTTTTTTTTTAGAATATGGTATAAATAAAAATTTCCGGCATTTAAAGCCTGAAACGGGAAAATGGGCTTCACAGCTATATACGGGAAATGGGAACTAGAATTATTATATACACATTCCAACAAGATCGATTCTAAAATGCAATATTTTGCTCCCTGCTATATTAAGTTTTTCTGTCAAGAAAAAATCAAACAAAATTATATAATACATCTATTTCATCCATTTAAAATAAACCATCATACTTGCTACAAAAATTTGGGGTACAATTTAATTTCTTTCAAAATGGTTGTCATCCAATGTGCGATCTTGTTTTCGGCCGAAATTTTTATTTATACCATTTTAATAAAATAAATTAACCAAATAACCATCGTTTTTGGTCAATTCTAATTCTAGCATGGCCGCACCGGCATTCTGCGGACCCATTTGAGCGGGGCCGCAGAATGGTTCTGCGGACCCTTTTTTTTTTTAATTCAGTTTCAAACCTCGCTGCACGCATCCCTAGAAACCAAATTTAGGAAAACAATTTTTAATTTTGAGCGGTAGGGCTTTTGACCCCTGGGGTGCCTCGGTAAAACAACAGAAAAGAAAAAGAAAAAAAGGGGGTCCGCTCCGGCATTCTGCGGCCCCCCCATATGGGTCCGCAGCGGTGTTCTGCGGCCGTGTTAGAATTAGAATTGACCAAAAACGATAGTTATTTGGTTAATTTATTTTATTAAAATGGTATAAATAAAAATTTCGGTGTTTTCGGAGAGCAACTCGAGATATATTTGTTTGAGGTCGAAATTTGCACGAAAGGGCGCTATTATATGCGACTCGATTAGTGCACTAAAATAATATAAGTTTCGGACTTGTTTTGAATTTGATTGATTTTTTTATTTCATTATATTCAAATTCAATTTCTTTGATTAGAATTTTTTTAATTATCTTTTTTTTTTAATATAAAAAGCCTTTAATTATTGGAAGATATTCCAACGAGAGTAACACCCCTGGCCCCTGGGCCCTGAGCGGGCAAATATCCTCCCCGGTACCGTAAAAGATTCCCTTCACTTTACGGTTTGAGATTAACTTCTAGCTGGTTTGGGATTCGGGCTGACGGAGGAGGCAGTATTATTGGGCTTTGAGATTCGTGCCAAGTTAAAAAGAACGGTTCAGATCAAGTAATTGTAAAAGATTCCCTATTACAGTACCGGGGGTGATGTGAATTCGGCCCTGGGCCCCTACCCTAACGATAATAAAAGCTTAGAGAGAGAGAGGACATGAAATCAATGGTTGAATTAGTGCATAGTGTTGGATGATGGACGATTCCACGGCGACGATGGCACGGCTATTAATTGCTTATTGATGATGATGATAGACTAATTAAACTTGCTATTAATTCGGCTCCGTGTTTGATCTAAAGGTCCATACACCTTGTCCATGTCCTTATTTAGATAAGGGAAGGAAGCAAATATTCTCAATCCTAATTCATTCATGAAGTATTTATTCCCGACATTTTTATTAATATCCAACATAAAATAAAAAATATCAAATGTACTCAAATTTTCTGGTTATTTTTAAAAATGTTCAAACCGGTCATTTTTTGATCGGTTGGATTAAAAATCTGGACTGGCCAAAAAATGGACGGTCAGGGTGCTTTTTTTTTTTGAACTATTTATTATTAGATTACTTCTTTTGATGTACAATTAGCATTTATACTAAAATATGCTACATTACGCTAAATTATGTTAAATTACGCTAAATATGCTAAATTATGCTAAATTACGCTAAAGTATACTAAATTATGCTAAAATACGCTAAATTATGTTAAATTACGCTAAATACGCTAACTTGCGCTAAATTACGCTAAAATATGCTAAATTATGCTAAATTTCTCTCTTTTTGGATACTCTTATTGTTTGATTTTGGTCCTTATTGTTTGATTTTGGTCTATATTGGTCTTACAGTAAATCTGATACAATATCCGAATCCAAAATCCATTAAGAATAAGTAAATAAATAATTATTTGAATTATTTCAAAGCTAAATGAGAAACATTTTTCTTTCAGACGGATGTTTATGAATGATCCAACAATTTTGATCTGTGTCTTTCTATTATAATGCAGTGTCTATTTTTTTAAGTCATTTCTCTCATTTTTAAAACACATGTATGTTGTATATGTATTTATCTAAGACATCTCTTGTAAACAGGCGAGGCTAGGACAAGGGATTAGGCAAGAGAGACGATATCTTCACTGAGAAGGCAAAAAACGACGATGAAACTTCAAACCCATAAAACATCGCTTGAGTGTCCGATTTCAGCAAATGACCACTTCTCGAAAAGCTTGCGAAAAGATGCATGCATCAATGACAGCTATACCATTTTCAAAATTCAAAATTGCCAAAAAACAAAGGAAAGTTTCCGATTAAGTTTTTCATTTCTAATTTTCGATCTAAGTAGCTCAGTAAATTGGTGATATAATGAACTTGTAGAATATCAATTTTTACTATTTTTGAAATTTTTTTACTATTTTTTATAATTTATGAAAGATGGCACAAAATGACTTAAAATAAAAGAAAATTGCTAATTTATCGTATGTAGCGTAATTAGCGTAGTTTAGTATAATTTAATGTAATTAGCGTAATTAGCGTAACTTGCATAATTTGGTGAAATTTTGCAAAATTTAGCGTTATTTAGTATAATTAGCGTAATTTAGCATAATTAGCGTAATTTAGCGTAATTAGCGTAATTTGGCAAATTTTGCATAATTTAGCGTAAGTTAAATTTTAGCGTATTTTAGTATAATTAGCGTAATTTTACGTAATTTAATATAATTTGCGTAATTTAGCGTAATATATATATAGAGAGAGAGAGAGTGATGCTACGATGCTTTGGGAAGTAAAGATGGTGTTTTACTTTCCGCTCATATCTCTATTTTTAAAATTCAAATAGTCAATCTGAACTTCTCAACATGATCTTTCTATTGATATGTGCTTGGAGACCAAATTTTATATTTTTTTGGAAAATGTTTACTATTTTTTTAGAATTTTTGAAAATCACAGTTTTTTATTAAATAAAAAAATAAAAAATTCAAAAAACACTTTCCAAAAAATGTAAAATTAGGTCTCCAATAACATATTAATATGAAGATCATGTTGAGAAGTTCGGATCGACTATTTGAACTTTGAAAATGGAGATATGAGCGGGAAGTATGATAGCCTATCTCATATATATTTATGGATATATATATAGGGGCTGGCTACTATGCTTATATAAGCATATGCCCACATATGCTTATAACTCATTTTTGCGTTTCCAATGTTCAAATGGTCGATCCGACCGTTCATCTTGTTCTCCATATTAATATGTGCTTGGAGACTAAATTTTACATTTTTCTGAATTTTTTTACTATTTATTAAGCCACTTTGAAAATTGCTGATCTGGGTGAACAGTAAAAACAGTGTTTCCAAAATTCTGGACCATATGATCAAAAATTTTCAAAGTGGCTTAATAAATAGTAAAAAAATTCAGAAAAATGTAAAATTTGGTCTCCAAGCACATATTAATATGGAGAACAAGATGAACGGTCGGATCGACCATTTGAACATTAGAAACGCAAAAATGCTTATTTAAGCATATGTGGGCATATGCTTATATAAGCATAATAGCCAAGCACTATATATATATATATATATATATATATATATATATATATATATATGAGTAAGGCTACGGTGCTTTGCAAAGCAAACCGCCCACGGTGCTTCGGGCCATTTTTTGGATTTTGAAAATCCAAACAACCCATCCGAACCGTTCAACATGTTCTAAATATTGAAATGTGCTTGGAGACCAAATTTTATATTTTTTGGAATTTTTTTACTATTTATTAAGCCACTTTGAAAGTGTCTGATCTGGTGGTCCAGGAAATTTTACTGTTTTTTACTGTTCACCGTTGGATCAGCGATTTTCAAAGTGGCTTAATAAATAGTAAAAAAATTCCAAAAAATGTAAAATTTGGTCTCCAAGCACATTTCAATATTTAGAACATGTTGAACGGTTCGGATGGGTTGTTTGGATTTTCAAAATCCCAAAAATGCCCCGAAGCACGGAGGCCTCTATGCTTTGCAAAGCACCGTAGCCTTATTCTATATATATATATATATATATAGAGAGAGAGAGAGAGAGAGACTATGGTGAGTTATGAAGTAAAATGTTGTTTTACTTCACGCTATATTTTCATTTTAAAAATTCAAACGACCGATTCAAACAGCTCAACATGTTCTAAATATTGAAATGTGCTTGGAGACTAAATTTTACATTTTTTGGAATTTTTTTACTATTTATTAAGCCACTTTGAAAATCGCTGATCCACTGTGAACAGTAAAAAACAGTAAAATTTTCTAGACCACCGGATCAGCAATTTTCAAAGTGGCTTTCTAAATAGTAAAAAATTTCAAAAAATGTAAAATTTGGTCTCCTAGTAGATTTTAATATAGAGATCACATCTAACGGTTTGGATCGACTATTTGGACTTTGAAAATTCGAAAACGACTTGGTTGCACGAGGGTCTTGGTGCAAACGTTTTGATATTAGCCACTAAATTCTATTACAATAGGGGTATTTATAGCCTTCCTAATATGAGAGATGGAGTAGTGGAAGTAGTGGAGGTGATGCAAACTTGGAGTGCACTTCAAATTTGAATAGATGAAAGCTTGTTGCTGAAGCAATCGTGATTTTTCAAAAGAATTCTGCCGAAAGTAGCATCAATGGTGGATGATCTGATCCAAAAGAAACAGTCAACGGATTGAGTCCACGGATCGTGCGGTATCAGGGTATTCCGCATACGACATAGAGGATGCCGCACGGCTTCCTGACTTAGCGAATTTTCTGTATTTTTTGCCATTTTTCGCAGGTTGTGCACTTCGTGTGAGGTGTTGCATGCTTCATGTGATGTCCGGTTTTGGTGTTATCTCCAGAAATCGCCTAAATATGACACTTTTGCTCTGTTTTTGGTCTAAATACGTAACTTTCTCAAAAACCTGTCAAAAAGACTTAAAAACGTATTTGCGGTAAATAAATCAGAAGAATGACTACTTTGCATTCGCTTTTCGTCATGTTTTGACTTCATCACCAATCTCAACAAAGAGACCACCACCTAGTATCCTAATTGGTTCTATCAATTAGGGATTCAGGTATCAGGTATTAGGATTTCACTACATGAAATCAATTGACACCGAAGAGAAAAGAGTAGATTAGCATAAGAAACAAATCAATTTTTAGGTTATGAAGCAGTACCTTTGCAAGTAAGAAATGCTCGCGTTGTGAGAGAGGAAGGTGGCAGAGGGTTGCACGCGCGGGAGAGATAGAGATGCGACAGAGCAGTAGATAGTCTGCGGAGGGTTGCGCACGCGAGAGAAGCAGGCGACGCGGACGAGAGAGAGAGAGGAGAGAGGGGAAGGGTCGAAAGATCTGTTGGGTTGGCCGGTTGGGTTTATGCGGTTATCGGGTTTTTAATTTTTGAATTAATCAAATTCGTTTCACCCAGTTCGTTAATTTTTCCGATCCGTTTAATGAATTTATGATAAAAATCTATGGTAGATATGTCCATCGAACTCAAGTTAGATCCAAATTAGACCCCATGAGCATCCGACCTACACAATTGTCAATTAATGAAAAATAAATTCATTCATTGAAAAGTGTCGAGGATTGTCTCGTAGCAAATAGACAAGGACGCACGCTATAATCAATGTAAAGAAATGTTATTGGGCTCGAACGGGGTACCACGACTAAGATGACGATGGCATCATGGCCAGCGTACCGAGCAATGAAACAAATTAATAAAAAGAATGATAACTGTCCCCCGACTCAGATTCTCCTGAAATATCCCACTTTGTAGAAACGGAAACCGTAAAGCAAATTTTATACACATGGCAATTTATTGAAATTAATAAGTCTATCCATCGAAATTTTCTAAAAAGTCAATTTTTTTTATGAAAACATCTTTCCGTTGTATTAGTTGAAATTTAACATTTTTTCTTCTATTTCTTTCTATTAATTAAATCTATTATTTAGTTATTCTAGAAGTTAAATTGATAAATATATACATTCTTTTTAAATGAAGAAGTCGCTTAAAAGTTTCGACATGATTAAATTGAATAAGAGAGAAAAGTGAAGGAAAGTTTTATCTTTTTCACGTCTCAATTCATTTGTTGATGGAAACTGAAGCTCTTAACGATTCAGATAGCATCTCTCGAAAACTTCTCTATTAAGGAAGTTATTTTCGTGAAAGGAAATGTAACACAGTTGGCTAGAAACAAATCTTAATACCGTTGGTTATCTAAAAATTGAGAATTTAATTCCCCTCATGACTTAGCAGTCTCTACGAAAATTAAAAAAAAAAACAAGAAAGTTATTTTTCTTTGCTATTAGTCATTGCACGTGCTATTGTTGTGGATGATGTCTAAGTTCCTGCACTAGTTACATCCTAAACAAAGAACAGATCATCAAGTAAAGATTTTAGCTAGTATTTATTTTTTATTTGCAGAAATGTATAGTTGGCTTGTGTCCCCTACGTTTTAAGTTAATCTATAAAACTATATTATGTTACTCTTTACTGAGTTTACCATAACACTCTGATCGAAAGGTCTTAGCGAGTGAAGGAATTAGAAATGCAAATATATTTGATAACGAAATCATGATCAGAAACAAAGAAGAGGTGAGAGTCAAATTCAATCGACGCAATTGAAAGTGACAAAATCACGTTGAGAAATCGCTTAGAAAACGATGATATTTGATGCGATTTGTACGGACTATTGTGAAGAGACACTCCTTTCTTTTGTGTTTGCTCCGTCGGTAATTCCACCACCGTGAGTAACAAGTTGATTTCTCTTATGATAAAATCAAGTTGGATTGTCCTCTCTTATGATAAAATTGTATTTTTGCGCCCATAGTGACAACTCAATGATTCACGAAAGGTTCGGCGGAGTCAAAAATTCGTGATTAAGATATAATTCGAGTATAATTCGGAAATGATTCAGTACAACAAAGAAGCAAAAAAACAAAAAAACAAAAAAAATCTTAAATTTTTTTTTTTTAAACGCGAATCTTGTTACTATGCTTGCGCCTCTCTTCATGTTTTTCTCTTTTGATAGTTACAACTTTATATTTTCTTTATTTTTATTTTTATTTTTGCTTTTTATTATATTGTGTACTATAAACCTAAATCGATGACACAAGCAGTAAACGGAGAAAACAATAGGACTTTTTACAAATGCAATATACTGAATTCTTCTCAATCTATTTTTTATTGTGATTCAGAAAATTCAATTTTAAATCAATTCTACTGAAATCGATTCTATTAAGCTTGAATTCTTGCAAAGATTTGTTAGAGCATAAGAGGATCATCTATACTGAATCAATATGAAGCGTTCATTAATTAATAATATTTTATGATTATCATATGTAGTGAAAATAAATTTTGTTTTCTTTGTGGGCTTGGATGAATCAATGAAATGACGAGGTTAGCCACTAACTTAAGATTCGAATGGTCGCTAATTGATCAAGCTCATTCTGGTAGTGAATTACGTAGGGTTTTGGCTTAGGTTTGTCTTATTTTGTCACATTTATGTTTAATTATTATGTGAAAAAGGTTATTGTTATCATATTTGATGTTTTATGGCAAGAATCATGTTTTGGGGCTATTTACATCATTTGGAGCAAGAATTCGGTCGATTGAAAAAATGCAGCTCACAGACTAAGGCTCTGGTACGGACCGTATCAGCCAATACAGACCAGAGCCCCAGTACGGACCTATAAAGGCTAAATATGCATTAACCCCTGAAGCGCTAACTTCTGCACAGGGGGAGTACGGTCCGTATTAGCCAATACGGACCATACCCAAGGTGCCCTTTGGTGAATTAATTGACAGCTGTATCCAGATGAGATTACTTGGCCTCCACTAATCTCCAGACGCCCCTTCACTCCTATAAAAGACCCCTGAACTGAACAGAACAATCATCTTTGTATCTTTGGTGTATTTATTTTCTTAAGTGAGAAGAGAGGAGTGTGTAGAGACTAAGTACGAGGGTACTTCGTGTATTGTTGTATCTTTCTCTTATCTCTTTATAAACATGCCGTTCAGCGGCTAAGTTTAGATTCTTAAGGCTGGCAGTAAACCTTGTTACTCATGATGCTTTGATATATATTTTTATTTGATCATTGTTTAGTCTTTTGTTGTTCGATTGCTTTTGCAATTTATGTTCGATCTTACTTGATTTTGTTTATTAGTCTAGACCGTCATGTGATGGCCACACATGTAAGTTAGTCACCATTGGGCTAATCGAATTAGGATAAGGGAGAATAAAAATACTAGATTAGTGGTGGAAACTTTAACCGGAGATAACATTAATTGGATCAACAAAAGTACACATGGGAGTCTCGACATTTGCAGACGAATGCCGCATTGTCGTGCTTTACCATGGGGACACCCAATAAAACCAAGATAGTAGGGCGACGTACCTAGTAAGTGAAGTCTGAATTCTTTTGGGGTATTGCACCAATCGAGACAAGTCTTAACGGGATCTCTTGGTTGGTAGGGTGATTGTTAGACGAAAGCGGCAATCACTAAATTGAATTAAAAACATTCATACAACATCTGAAAACCAACATCAAATAAAGTGGAAACCAAAGTGGATTGAAGTAACAATGGTATGCCAAAACCTTAGGAATTCACATCTCTATCTTATTTATTTTATTTACTTTTAATTTTTTGCCAAATACAAAGATAAAAACAACAACTCTTGAATTTCAGATTTAGTCTAGTCTTTTGAAATATTGTAATTTAATCGCTCAAGATCTTAAATCTTATTTCCTGCAGATCGACACTCGATATACTACTCGATAGGATTATGCACTTATAATTTGACTCGATACAAAACCGGATTATAAATTTTATTAGCCTGATCACAGAAACACACATCACTAATCTAACAAATCAATGAAATAGAGAAATAACAGTATAACGAGCTAACTCAAGCTAACTCAAGCTAACTCAAAAGTTCATAACATCTACTATTTCATCCAAACACGGAGTAGCGATATACTTTTTGTCATTCCGGAGCTAATTCAAGCTTTTTGCTATTTCAGAGCCATCCAAACGCGGGCCATACAAATGACAATTGCGCCGAATTTGTACCATTGAATTCCTGATTTCAAAAAGGGTCAAATCTTTATTCTCAATTCGTCAAGAAGAGATCAATTATGTGTTGCAGAGCTGGAGCTTAGTTTATGATAAATCACTCGTCAATTTGAGTGCAAACTGCAAAGACGTGAGTTGTCAAACAAATATTGTGAATGAGCTTGAAAGATAAAAAAAAAAAGAACAGAGGAGTTTAGGAGTGAAGAAATTCCTCCACTTTTCTCTCTTATTCAATTCAATCACGTCTTAACTTTTAAGGGACAAACTCATTTGATGAAGGGGTTTATTTGTTAAATTAGCTTTTAAAATAACCAAATAACATATTCAATGAATAAAAGAGAATAGAAGAAATAATGCTAAATTTTCATGAATATATTGGATATTAAGATGTTTTCAGAAAATTGACTATTTTGAAAGTTTTAATAGATACACTAGAAATTTTCTCTGAAATATATATAATAACTTTTAAACTACGCATTTTACCTTTAAAATTGATAATATTATACTTACTCTTCTAAATTTTAAAAACTCACAAATTTATCCAATCAATTATTTTTTCTAATTAAAACTCTTTTAAATTTACAAAGTACGCATTTTACCTTTTATTTTAAAAATAAAAATATGTCATCTGTCTGAAGAGAAATATCTTGTTTTCAAATTGGCCGGTTATGAATATAAATTATACATTTTTTTGTGACACGCACATAAATATATACTTAATTGTCACTATTTATGCTTAGAGATAAAAAAAAATTGTTCTCACAAAACGTCGCCAGATAAAGAAAAATGTAAAACAAGAAGTTAATTTAAACAATGATTCATGCAAAATACTGACTGCATCCTTCAAGGTCATCTATGAAAATAAGTTGCGTGTTAAACTATTAATGCGGATAAGTTTGTGGCTAGGCCATTTATGAAAATAATTCCGAAAAGGTGAAAACATATTTGCTAGTTATTTTCTTTAAAAACTAAAGTTTGTAATTTTTAAAAATCTAAAACATATAAATATTCTAACTTATTCTACATCGTGAAAAATATTCGAAATTTTTATTGTTACCACTCAAAAAAATCAGAATTAATTCATTACCATCCCCAGCGGGCTTTATTCAATACTACCACCCCCGCTAACCCAGTTCGCGCACCAAACTGGCTGGTGCGCGGACTGGGTTAGCGCACCAAGGTGATGCGCGGACTGGAACACTGGGTTGCGAAAAATAGACATCAAATACGGTGAAAATGTTGGTGCGCTAACCCAGTCTGCGCACCACCTGGTGCGCTAACCCAGTCTGCGCACCACCTGGTGCGCTAACTCAGTCCGCGCACCGGCCAGTTTGGTGCGCGAACTGGGTTAGCGGGGGTGATAGTATTGAATAAAAGCCCCCAGCAGTGGTATTCATTTAATTTGATTTTTAGCGAGTGGCAACAATAAAAATTTCGGAAAAAATATGGTGGCATTCAAATATTGATCGTACGTAAATAAAGTTTCCTTTTTTAAACTTTTAAGACTGCTCTTTTATTAAAATTACAGACTTAGTGCAGTACTGCAGTGACACGAGTTCCGTCTCTACGCAAATTTAATTTTCAAAAATAATATCTAAAAATTACTGAGTGTATCAGAGATTCAGTGCCCTTTAATAAAAACAAAATAATAAATGACTGCTCTCTTATTTTTAGGTTGTATTACGATATGTTGGATGTTGGACTCTTAAAGACAACATACTGCAAAAAAAAAAAAAAATTTAATAGAGCGATCTACTTCCATAACCTCTTCAGATTCTGAGAGTTAATAAAAAAACTTACATATTTTACAATGGAAAAAGTATGTGGCAACGTGCGTGTTTTGATTTTATAATTATAGCAAATTTCATGATGTAAAACAGATTATATTTGAAAATTTTATGCTGACAAAATATTGTTTGCCAGATATTTAAATGGACCTAACTTGCGGTCTAGATTATATATAAGACAGCGTAATGATTTAACGCTCTCTGTCTGTCGCTGAGCTGACAAGCTTTAGCCTCCAGCTGGATATTCCCAATCCATCTATCTAACACAAATAACAACTACTTAGCAACATTAATTCCGATTCTCTTCCTAATTACTAATTAGTAATTAATCCCCACCCAAACGAAATGAGTAACAAACAACTCTGTATTCTCTTGCGTACATTGCATTCTCCGGGCAAAACCAAGACGACAAGACAAAACATCATTTTATCCATCCTCTTTCTTTTCTTTGTAAGAACTAATAATAGATCATATTCACTGCAACAAAGAAGAATGAAAAACAGAAACTGTGCCTGCTCAGCATCAGATACATGCAATGCGGAAACAATAACAAAACTCAGAAGTCACTCCAAATCTTATCTATTATGCACATTTCGGCAAATCCAACCCAATCACAACTCTTTTAAATCATTCCAAATCCCCCACCACATAGGTCCTTACAAAATCCAAACCAAAAAGGCAAAAAAAAAAACATCAATAATTTATAGTCAAACTCACTCACTGTATCTACATCAGTTCAGTACAATCTTTCAAAAAAGAAAAAAACGGTGAAGTTTGGAAAGTCAAGGAACTAAGGGCCTGTTCAGCCAAACACTGTGCGCGTGGGAAAAAAAAAATTCACTCCGACTAAATTTCAGCCCACGCGCACAGTGTTTCGGCCATTCAAAAATTTCCATTCCCGTTCCCTTTAGATGGCCGAACAGGCCCCTAATAGAGCGAACCATTCAAACAGAAAATTGAATCTGTAGAGAATAAGACAATAAACAAACAATCAAACACACACACAATGTACGTGGGACCAAAGACTGTACAGGAGAATAGGCAAGCACTAAGCACTAGTAGCTAGCTGTGTCTTCTTTGATTATCTCCTTTATGGAGTCTTTAACCTTGCGGTAGCACTGGAAGAACACGTGCTCATATATCCTCTCATACATGAGCACCTCGGTGTAAGCCAGGCTCAAACACCTGTCAATGCACTCTCCATATTTCTCATATAATGCCGGGACTATGAGAAGAACAAAAAGACCTATATAATAAACAAGCAGTTGTTACTTGTTGATTGATTCTACAACCAAACAGCCTCTGAAGCTGCCCAATTACTGTTCATTGGGAAATTCAAGTAAAACCTTCAAATTAAAAGGAACTCACTCATTTACATATATAGTGCACTGCCAAGCTTGTACCAGTACAAACCGCTGTTACCAGTTATGCTATGACTAGTGAATGGAGCTAGCTAGCTATCCTTTGAGAAATTAAAGACATGATAACAGAAACGCAAGAGTACTTACAGATGTAAAAAGAAGTGGCAAAATTAGTGAGACTGCCGAATACTGACAAGAACCATAAGACTGATACTGATGCATAGAAAAGGCCGACATCCTTTCCCAGCACAATGCTTTTGAAGGCCAAGAGAAGCTTATTCACAAGAGACTGCAAGTAGAGTGCCACTTCATGGACAGCATCTTCTGAGATCTGAATTTCTGGTACAGGTGGCGGTGGCCTGCGTTTGAACCGAAATTACCAAATCAAGTGAGCATCATTGAAGAGGCATGCATGCAGGAGCTAATTAATATAAAAAGGAAAAAAGATGTAGTAGTTACGAACCTGTTGAGAAGTTGAGCAGCCTTAGCCCAAAGAAAAAGAATGGAAATGAGGAGGAGCAGGACATTGGAGAGAAGAGACAGGAGAGTGTATCCCCATACTTGGAACACTAACCATGTTGACACCAAACCAATCAATATGCTCATTGCTGCCTCCTTCCTCCTCCACAGAATCACATCTGCAACTGTCACAACATACACACATGGTTTGATTTTAACTCAATATATAAAGTTTTATAGAATATAGGTCAGGGGTGAAAACGGAATGGATACAGAGCGGATAGTGGTAAAATCATATCCATATTTGTTTTTCATTTTTTCGGATACGGACATCAGATATCTAATAAAAAAAATATTATTATTAAAAAAATACCAAAGTTCATAATATTTATCTAAGAGTGAGCCTATGGTGCTATGCATAGCACGGATGGCTAGTGTACTACGGCTCAATATGGTACTTTTTAAAATTCTAACGGTCGATCCAACCGTTCAATGTGATAACCATATGAATATGTACTTGCAAACTAAATTTTATATTTTTTTGAATTTTTTTACTAGTTTTTTAGATAGGTAGAAAAATCAGTGTTTTCTGAAAATTCTGGACCATCAAAATTGTACCTATCTAAAAAAATAGTAATTAATAATGATGAATAAGATAAATTTTCAATAATATATATTAAACTATATGGTATATATCTACTATTTGGATACAAATAATTGAAACGTAAAATCATATCAGTATCCGTATCCGTATCCGTATCCACACGGATATTCGGATATCGGATATTCCATATCTAATTTTTCGAATACGGATCGGATATTCGGATATAGGTGCATTGATCACTGAAACTTAATATCGGAAAATTCCCCAAAAGAAAGCAATATACATAAATATAGCTAATATAAGAAATGGAAAATATAAAAGAAGAGGGAAATTAGTAGAGAAGCATAGTGCGGTACCAATTCCGCCTCCAAGCAGGTGATGCAGACAAGTAGGAGTTGGAGTTAGTGTTGGTGTATGAGGGGAAATTAGTAGAGAAGGAGGGGGCATGATATTATAATAGCTAGATTTGAATTCTCCAAAAGCAAAATCTTCTTCTTCTTCATCTTCTTCATCTCCTTGATCTTGTTTCTCTTGTTTCTCTGTTGCTTTTGCCATGGGAGTAAAGGCGTGGACAGCAGTTGTTATTGGTATAGTTGTTATTGTTTGGTAAGGACTCAAGGAAGGAGAGTGATCTGAATTAGGGGGATTGATTGATTGGATTGGTAAAGTAATAATTGACCTGCCCCAGTTCTAATTGATAAAGTTCAATTGGAATTGGAGATAGGTGAGAGTACCTGGCCTGGCACTAGCCTAGTGTCACTGGCAGCGGCAGGCACAGCCTAAAAGTAAAGTTGAAAAGGTTCAAAAAAAAAAAAAAAGGCTTAGGGCTAAGGCAGTACTATCCCGTCCCCATCCATCTCTATTCCTGTAATTGGCAATATCAATGTGGTAGATAGATATTAGCTAGAGGAACCATTTTATTAATCTTGTATTATTTTTTATTATTATGATTATAATTATAGGAAATTTGGACTTGCAGAAGAAAAAATGAAAGAAATATAGGCGCAGAATTGAAAAGAAGATGAGACTATTGTTACTGTTATTGGGCCGGATATGAAATGAGAAGAGAGAAGAGCGGGCCGGAATCGGATCTGTCAGTGTCAGTCATATTTCTAAATAACAAGCTAACAACTGAACCCAGCGAAGGAGGGAGGAGGAGACATTGCTAGTTAATTATAAACGGCGATCAAGAAAAGATCAATGCCGCCAGACGATGCCACCACCTCCTCCGTGCTCGACTCTCCGTCGCCAGACGATGAGACCACCACCTCCTTCTCCGTGCCCGACTCTCCATCGCAAGACGATGAGAGCACCTCCTCATTCTCCGTGCCCGACTCTCCGTCGCCGCCGTCCTCCCCTGACCACACCAACTCAATTCCAACACCGCCTTTTCTTTCTGCCGTCGACTCATTTCCTCTTTCAGCCCCTCATTTCAAATCCAAATCGCCTCTCACCGCCAACCCACCCCAGCAGCCTCAGCAGCCCTCGCTATCCACCGATCTCTCTTCCCTTGACACTAACCCTAATTCACCTTCCCCTTCGCGTACCTTTAACCCTAACCCTAACCAGGCTGAAACTCTCACCCGCCACCAGCTCCAACACCCTTCTACCTCTCAACCAGCGTTAGCCTTACCTGAGATAACCAACCTGCAGCAGATCGGCCACCTGGGGGCTTTTCCGACATTATCTAATCTAGGTACCTCTACCTCACCTTATTTATTCATCATTCATCATTTAATTTGACACTGATGACAGAGCATTCATTCATGATTTCATTGTTTTTGTGTAGCAGTAGGGGAGAGCTCAGAAGAGGTTTAAGGGAAGATAATTCTATTCTCTCTAGAGGCAAGTGTTTTTGGGACGGTATTGTGTGAGGGCAACACTGGCCCGATTTTGTTTTGATGGGAGTAGCAACACTTCTGCTGATGTACTGATGTAGGTGTATAGGGTTTCAGCAAGCATAGTCACACTAGACACTGGCCTGGCTTTATCTGATTTATTAAGGGACTTATAATGTACTTAACCTGACATCCTGAATTATATATCAAGCTTAGTCTATGGAAGCTATTAGCTATTGTCTGTCTGTATGAAATATGCAACTAATCAGATGTACTTGTGTATGAAATATAGGTTTGTAGCCTGTTGTATTAGTTGCCGCTTCTATCATGCATGCACACGCCTGCATGATGAATGTTGGAGAACTAACAAGTAGCAGCCTCTAGTTGTCTTGAAAACACAACAGATTTCACTGTCTGCGTCATACAAAATTATGGATGATCGGCATATTACATTCAAGATTACTTTGATGCAACTTCTTAGAGATGTGAGCTAGATAATTTGCTCGAGTCATTTTGATCTTATTATACTGAAGGTGCTTGTTGCACTGAGATTAAGAACCAACATTAGAAAATTGAGCTTTATTAATTGTAGTGTGGTACTGTAAATCCAGCACCAATAACATCTCATTCAAATTTGCAAATTAACCAACTTCAGTTATTCTACTACAACTCCAAATCTACGATCAATGAACACAAAAGTAATCATGTAAATTGTTCCGTCCAATTTGAAAATAGTCTTTTACTACCAAAGATAATTATATATATAGAGCCAAACAAGCAAAAACATCAGCAGAAGTTGAATGGAACAAACAAAAACAGCAATCAAAAGTTTGGCAGATATGTATGTTAACTAAAATTGCCTGGCCTGATTATACCAGCAAATCATAATGGTTCGAACCACTATACAATAGTCTGACAGGCACCCTCTTTTTCCACTGCTTGGTGCTCTTGCAAAATTCTAGTCCGTACTCTGCTATAGGTATAAAACCATTTCCAGTACCTCTTAAAGAATGCTGTGAACAAAAGAACCACTTGATATTCATAATACACACGACAAAAATATTTCCTTTTCATATTTTAAAGAAGGATAATAACTTTTCAGAAGAAAATAAATAATACCTCATGCTCTGGAATGTAAACAATAATCGGTTGGCGGCACAGTCTGGAGAGCACCTGATGAAGAAAAACAATGCCATGATGGAAGAGGTTTATCATGTAAAAAAAATTTAATTTAAATTTATGGTTTAAAGCAGCAAATGCATATACTACAAACACAGAGAGACAAATGCACAAAACTTCATCTTGAGGCAGGTACTACAGGTACCACCCAAAAGTGCTAGCGCTTCTTTGCTGGAAACAAGGAATAAAATGGGTTCTCTAATTTCTTCATCATTCTTAATCTTATGACATTTTACTTCCATCATTTTTTTTTCAAACGTTAGTAGAGGTACGCAGAAAATGATACTCTAACTAAAGAACTGACCAAAAGTTCTGATTCGCCTCCCCAGAAGTCAGGTCTTCTAATCCTTTGGCAATATCTAATGATAGTAAAGATATTAAGAAGATTAATTTATCGTAGGATACATAGATACAGTTTGATTAAAGAAACACGGGTGAAAAAGAAGAAACAGACCGTCTAAGAGGCTCATCGATAGTGATTGCTAAAAGAGCTTCCTCGTAATTTTGCCGTTCTGAGCTGCTATCACATATCACTTCTTTCACAGCCAACCTTAGATCATCTATCTTCCCCCACCCAAAACCAAGAATAAATAATAATAAAGTAAAGTACAAACAACCCCCAAAGGAAAACAAAAAAAAAAACCAGAAATGAAAAATCAAGCATATCTTAAACAAGGTAGAAAAATGGAACAAAAATAAAAAAAAGGAAAAGAAAAGGTTGCAAGCAGATATATAGGATCACCTGCATCCTGAACCTCCATCCTTGGATTCAGTGGGACCCCTTTGTTCCTTGCCATTCCTTTGACCTGAGTGAGGTGGAACGTGGAAGGCAAAAGGAATAAGAAGAGAGCAGGGAAGTCAATAGTAAAATATAGATAGCATCGGACAGGATAGTTAACAAATTGGTTGATGGTTGGTTATGTATACAAGAAGATAGTAATTAATAGTGATGCATTTATACCAGTGCTCGAAACATGCAACGGCCGTCACCTGTCACCCTTTGAACCGAGTAGTGCTCCACTTTCTTCATTGCTGCTGATTCTGTCCCGCTTTCATTGCAATCAATTAATCAAATAAATAAGAGGTGCAGGGAAGGGAAGGGAAGGAAAGAAAAGAGTGGTAAAAATTAATGAAAAGGAATGAATAAACATACAGAGGGAGAGAGGAGGCGATTCTAGCAAACAAGGGGAGAGCAGTTGAAAATGGAGAAATGGGTGGTTGAAGGAGGTGGAACTGGGCAGTTCCATCACTGAGCTGCTTAAGAATTGCACCTGCAACAGGAACAACTTAATTACTCTTTTCAATTTTTATTTTTATTGGGGAAGCCAAAGGCCGAAGTAAAGGAATTAAGACAGGTTTTTACTTAAAATAAATAAATAAAAGAAATGAAACAACTAAGTAAGTACTGTTGGAAGGCCTTGATTGAGTTGCCATGAAAGGGCGGTGACTGCGTTAGGTGTGAATAAGAAATTAGACACTCCGACTCTGAGCAATCAACCAAAGCAAATTAAAGAATAGTAAATGAATCAATTTTGAATTTTGAGTGAATGAGCACAGCAGAACGGCAGCACCAGCCACCAGCAATCCTTCGTTCGTTTGTTTCTCCTTTTCTTTTTTTTTACCTTGCTTGTATTTAATTGGGAATTGGGGTTAGAGCCTTGACCTTGAGCCCTTGAGCGAGGCGAGGCAAGGGAGTGAAGCTGGAATCCACGCTGGGTCGGGTCTGGATGGGTTGTGTAATTGTTATTGTAATTCTGATAACAAAACAAACAAATGGTGTTTTTTTTTTTTGAGGAGAACAAACAAATGGTGTTGGTGTTGGTGTTGGAGTTGGTGTTGGTGTTGGGCTGTCATATATATCTTCTCTTCCATTATTTGTTGTGTTATGTTATGATTCGGTGGGCTTGGAAAGGCAGGCTGAGAATAATAGCCCAAATAGCCTTGTAATAATCCTTCAAATCAGTTCCAATATTAATTATTCAATTCAATTCAATGCATTTGGAAATAAAAGGGTGTGTACTGTGTAGTGAAAATGCCAGTTGCTGGATAAGATAGATAGATATTTTTGCATCCTTGCTTGCTTGCTCTCAAGTCTCACTCTCATCTTCCCTTGACCTTCAAGTACAACAAGAAAGAATTAAATATTAATATGACAGAGAGGAGGCCGAGCCGGAGCGACGAGCACCTGGCGGTTGAAGAGGAAGCAAGGATGGAAGCAGAGGTGCGTGAGTACTTTGACGACATGAACACCAAGCGTCACACCAAGCCCTCGCGCAGTGACCCCCTGGACTCTCTCCTACATGTCCTTGATAATCCTGATGCCCGTATTCCGGAGCTTCGTAAGTTTCAAGACCTCGAGGCTCATTCCTAAAAGGATATTGATATAAAAGTGTTTTTGTATATTTTTATTGATTACAAATGAGAAAGTTACATCGCTATATAAAGCTACAGATTATTCTCTGTTATGGTAAATGGTAAATTTAGGAAATGCGAAATGAAAGGCAGAGAATCATTCTAAATTAAATTATTGTTAAGTATAGAAGATATTGAAGATATCCAGCTAATTATCTTAATATGCCCCCTCAAGCTGATGTTACGTCAGTCACAGTAAGCTTGTCCCTGAGGAATTGAAATCGTGGGATAGGAAGTGGTTTAGTCATGATATCGGCCAATTGATCCTTGGAGCATAAGAAGCGCACAAAAAGTTCTTTTGAAACCACCCTTTCGCGAACAAAGTGGTAATCAATTTCGACGTGCTTGGTCCGCGCATGAAACATGGGGTTGGAGGCAAGAAAGGTAGCGCCAAGATTGTCACACCATAAAGTTGGTGGAGAATCAATGGGGATATGAAGCTCATGAAGCAAGTGTTGTAGCCATAGAAGCTCGGCACAAGTGATTGCTAAACTTTGGTATTCGGCCTCGGTGCTAGAACGAGAGACGGTGGGTTGTTTCTTTGCACTCCAAGAGATTAGGTTTTGGCCAAGGTAGATGCAAAAGCCCGATGTTGAGCGGCGGTCATCAATTGATCCGGCCCAATCCGCATCACTGTAAGCATGAATATTGGAAGGGGATGTAGAGTGGATGGTGAGACCATGATGAAGCGTGCCACAAATGTATCTCAAGATGCGTTT
Organism: Carex parvula; assembly: GCA_025461045.1. Taxonomy (NCBI): domain Eukaryota; kingdom Viridiplantae; phylum Streptophyta; class Magnoliopsida; order Poales; family Cyperaceae; genus Carex; species Carex parvula. Next base: position 115,587 of record JAJGRW010000302.1, on the reverse strand, counting down.
GACTGCGGACCAATGGTTTATTGTGGGTGAGTGCATGAATTGGGACACTTTGTTCACGGCAAAGGAGAGGTCCGGGCGAGTTATGGTTGCGTATTGAAGAGCGCCAACAATGCTTCGATATAGGTGAGGATCATCGAAAGGAGCGCTATCATTTGCAAAAAGGGAAGAATTGGTGGCCATGGGAGTAGAGCATGGTTTTACTGATTGCATGTTGGTCTTGGTAAGGAGCTCATTGAAGTATTTGCTTTGTGAGAGGGTGAGGCTGAGAGGGTGGGAATTAACCTCAATACCCAAAAAATAAGTTAATGGGCCGAGGTCTTTGAGTGAGAAGGTTTCCTGGAGGTGGGTAATGCATTGGCGAATGTGAGAGGTGTTGCTTCCGGTGATCAAGATATCATCAACATATACTCAGATATATGTGGTGTGCTCGAGTGAATGAGAGGTAAAGAGGGAAGGGTCATAGTTGGAGGCCACAAATCCAAGCGTGACCAAAACCGAGCTAAGTTTGGTGAACCAAGCCCGAGATGATTGTTTGAGGCCATAGAGAGCTTTGGAAAGAAGACAAACATGGTTGGGTCGGTCGGGATCAATAAAACCGGGGGGTTGTGACATGAGAACTTGTTCGGTTAAATCACCATTCAAGAAGGCATTATGAACATCAAGTTGACGGATTGGCCAATTGGAAGAAACCGCAATAGAGAGAATGAGTCTAATAGTTGTAGGTCTAACGACTGGACTAAAGGTGTCAAAATAATCAATACCTTCAACTTGAGTGAAACCCTTTGCCACTAAGCGCGCCTTGTACCGCTCAATGGTTCCATCGGCTCGACGCTTGATGCGATAGACCCATTTGCATCCGACAACTTGTTGATTTGGTTGAGGTGGAACTAAGGTCCAAGTGCGATTGTGTGCAAGGGCATTCATTTCTAAGGCCATAGCATGACGCCACTCGGGTTTGGAATTTGCTTGAGTAAAAGAGGTAGGTTCGGCTTCAAGTGATGTGGTATAGGCGACATGATCAGGAAATTGGCGAGTGCGGCGAGTGTGATCACGGGTTCTAGTGATCATGGGATGGATTGAGGGTGTTGGAGAGGCGATTGGTTGATCAGGAGATGTAGAGGTGGTTGCTGTTGGTAGGTTTGATGTAGGAGATGGTTGGTTGGAGGGGATCTGGGGTGGTGTCGGGACAGAAGTATGAGAAGTAGAGGAGGAGGGGATCTGGACTGGGCTAGTGGAGTTTTCGGCAGAGGAGATAGGGGTTATCGGGGCTGTGTTGGGGATTTGGGTTGGAGAGGGAGGATTTGGAATGGGCTGCGGCATGGGAATGGATTGGGTTGTGATGAATGGGCCGAAATTATTAGGCTGTGTAGAGGGGGGATTTGAATTAGGAGGGGGTATTAAGAGAGGTGCGGCAGAGGAGGTAGTGGGCTTCGGCAAAAAATTGAAAGTCTCTGTTTGAAGAGGTGTTTGTTGAAGAGGTTCATTTTTAAAGGGAAAATAATTTTCATCAAATTGGACATGGCGTGAGATGTATAATTTATTGGTGGGAAGGTGAAGGCAGCGGTATCCTTTTTGTGAAGTAGCGTATCCAAGAAAAAGGCAAGGGAGGGATCTTGGCTCAAGTTTATGAGATGAATATGGTCGGGTATAAGGGAAGCAACGGCAACCCAAGGTACGAAGAAATGTGTAATCGGGGTCTTTGTTGAAGAGTTCTTTAAATGGTATTGCCCGAAAGAGAGGGAGAAGGTAGTCGGTTGATTAGATAGACTACACTTGAGCAAATTTCGTCCCAATAAAGAGAAGGGAGAGAGGCATGAGACATGATTGCCAAGGTTAATTCAATAATGTGTCTATGTTTCCGTTCGGCCAAACCGTTTTGTTCGGGTGTGTATGAGCAAGATGTTTGGTGTAGGATGTGAGGAAATTGTTTTGTGATGGGTAAGAATTCAGTACCCCCATCGGTTCGCAAAATTTTAATGGTAGTTGAGAGAAGGTTTTCGGCTTGTGCTTTGAAACATGAGAATAGGTGAGGTACTTCACTTTTATTTTTCATAAAGTAAATCCAAGTGAATCTAGTGAAATCATCCACAAAAATAACATAAAAGCGAAATTCATTAAAAGAGGTAACGGGAGAAGGACCCCATACATCCGAGTGAATAAGTTCCAAAGGAGAAGAAGTAGTGGAATGAGAGCGAGTAAATGGTAATTTATGAGACTTGGCCAAAAAACAATCATGGCAAGTGCTCAATTTATTTGAAAGACAAGGTAAGCTAAAGTTTTTAAGCAAAAGTAAAGTTGCAGAGGAGGAAGGATGCCCAAGCCGAGTATGCCACGTGTCGGCCGAGGCACGAATTCCTAGAAGGGCTTGAGGAGGGGAACAAGGTGAAGAAAAAGAGAAGAGGCTATTAGTGCATGGAACTTGGAGGATGGTGGTCTTGGTGTGGAGGTCCTTGAAAAAACAAGAAGAAGAAGAAAATTCAATAAGTAAGTAGGGGTTATCATGCAATAATTGAGAGAGGCTAAGGAGGTTTTTAGAGAAATTAGGGACATGTAAAACATTGTGGAGAGAAATAGAATGTTTAGAAAGAAGAAGGTTAGAAGAACCAATGTGAAGAATCGGTAGACCCGAACCATTTCCTATTTGAAGGGTGTCATGTCCATCATAGGTGAAAAAGGCGGAAAGGTTGTTCAAGTCATTCGTGACATGATTCGTGGCACCGGAATCAAGGACCCAATCGGTGGAGGAGGCAGGCATAGGAGAAGGGTTCGCCACATAAGCTTGGTAAGAGGATGGTCGGCCAACATAAGTCGGATCAGCTTCATAACGGAAATAACATTCCTTGGCAGTGTGACCATGCTTGGTGCAAATCTGACATTGGGGTCTGTTGGAATTGGTTTGATGAGGTTGGTTCGGTTAGGAGCTCCACCCTTAGATCTGGGCTGTTGGTAATTGTAATTAGTTTTGGGCTGTTGCTGATTGTGGCTATAATTGGGCTTTGGGGAATTATAGTTGGCAGAGGGAGGTCTGGACGTGTTTTGATTGAAACCCGAATTGGGGTTGGGTCGGTTCGGATAAGAATAGTTCTTGGTGTAATTGGGTTTTGCCATGAATGCAGAAGGAGAGTTTAAGGAGGAAGAAGACACGGCGGACTGACCTTGGAGGCGCGACTCATAACTGAGCAGCGAGCCGCGGAGGGAGGTGAAGGAGTAGGGTTGAAAACTAGAAGCTGTGGTGATAGAAGTGACGAAAGGGTTGAATTCCGGTCCTAATCCATTCAAAACAGCCATCACCAGATCATCGTCAGGATATGGATGGCCGATGAAGGCTAGTTCGTCAGCAAGGTGTTTTATTTGCTTGAGATAGTCTGAGCAAGAAGAAGAACCTTTGGTGGTTGTTTGAATCAGCCGGCGAAGGTCTTGGAGCCGAGCACGAGAGGTGTCAGAATATGACTGTTTGAGAGTAGACCAAAGATCAGCGGTGGTGGTGCAAGAAGCCACCTGAGCTTGAATGGTTTCAGTGAGAGAGGCACGGATCCATCCCAAGATCATTTTGTCTTGTCGATCCCAAGAAGAGAAGAGCGGATCGGTTGATTCGGGCGGATCCGATTCAAAGAAGCGTGTGAGGTTGAATCCATGGAGGATAGGCTGGATTTGGGATTTCCAAGTGAGGAAATTATTTTCATTTAATTTGGTAGCAATTGGAAAATTGAGAGAGATGATAGGGTCGGCTGTGGGTGGTGGAAGGGGCGGCGGGGTAGGGGTTTCAGCCATGGCGTTTGCCTAAGGCTCTGATACCATAAAAGGATATTGATATAAAAGTGTTTTTGTATATTTTATTGATTACAAATGAGAAAGTTACATCGCTATATAAAGCTACAGATTATTCTCTGTTATGGTAAATGGTAAATTTAGGAAATGCGAAATGAAAGGCAGAGAATCATTCTAAATTAAATTATTGTTAAGTATAGAAGATATTGAAGATATCCAGCTAATTATCTTAATAATTCCCAATCCCAGGTTGGGATGTATTAATTTCGACTATATATGTACTCCAAAATATTAACTTAACCAATCAATGATAAGTAATTGATTGTATCTGTATCTATCTTAATTCTTAAATGATGATCTCTGATGGATTGGCTGCTTGTACGTGCATGTTAGAAAATTGTGTGCGAGTCTGATGGGAGCAAGCCAGCAGAGGAGTACATGGCGACCGACTACTACGACGATCTCAACCTCATGGATAAGCAACACCACACTGTACTTTATATAATTTAATTAAAAATTAATACTAAATTGAGAATATATAGATAAGTGGAGAAATAAATGAATAGAGGCAAATAATATTAGTTTGTTTCAATTCAAATGCAGACTGGTTCGGGATTTATTAAGATGGAGGAATCAAATACAAATTCAAGTTCAAGTGCCCATGGAAGTTGCTTTAGGATAGCATCTGATGCGAATGTGAATGCATGGGAGGAGCATGCTTCCAGTAAGGGGAATCCAGCAACCAATGACTGGATCCCTTCTGCTCAAACCCAAACGGTAGCTATCTACTTTTTTTCAGTGAATATAAGTATTAGGTCGATTTAATTTGTTGGCACGCATTTATGCTTTTATTGCAGGTGATTGCAGCATCAAACAAACCTAAGAGAAGTGATGAATGAGAGAGTCATGCTCGCCTTGGACTTGGAGTTCACAATCAATCAATCCATATAATATATCTCAGATTTATTTTCTCAATCTATATGTGACCTACCTGTTCTGCTCTGCTATGAGAATAAATTGTCTAAATAGTTCTTGATGATTTTCTTAACAAAATCGTCCTTGCTTTGAATTGTACTGTAGTAAGTTTGTAAATCTTTTTTGTTTCCGAATGTCGATGATTGATTGCTACGAAATTATAACATTAACGACTCTTTAGTCATTTTTTTATTTTTCTCTAACAATTTTATGCCTTGTATTAATTATAAATAGATTCTTAGATACACTGCAACATTGATGAGAATGACGAACTATCAATGAAATATATATTTTTTTTTTTCAAATTTCATCTCAGATTGTATCGATCTGATATTATAATACAAAGCAGATCTATTTCTCGGAAAACTTTCAAGATTAATTTTACCGAGCTCCCTAAACTAAATTTTCAACGCTGGTTATCATTAGAAAGTATTGTGAATTCGTCATGATTTTATAAACTCATTTAAAGTCGTGTAAAGCCCATTAATTGATGACTTGGAAGCAACCTGATCAATTGGCACATGCCTGATGTGATATATAGCAACATCAACACAAGTATTATTGCTTGGTGAAGTAAAAATATGGGAAATCATAATAATAAAAATAAATGAATGTTATGTTACGTTGTGATATGGCGTGGAAGGGAAAGTTATTTGCAGCAGAAGAAAAACAAGTGTTGTTAGACTTAAAGGGGCCAAGAAGGGAAGGTGGATGAGAGCCTGTTACTGTTAATGTTAGACAGTTGGATCCAAAATGAATGGAATGGGATATTGGGATTGATTGGAAGCCCGAGCCCGTCTAAGTTAAATCCAGCAAGGGAAAGGGAATGACATGCGTTATTGTTTTCTCGTGTTTGACCAAATCTGGACTGGAGGCCTCCCTCTGGCTCTGGGTCCATCTCGTCTCATCGATCCATCGATCTATCTCAATCGGTCCATCGGTGGGTCGTCGGAGTCGCAGTCGGAGTGGAAGAGCCAGTGCGAGAGCGAGCATGATTCTCCTCCGGTGCCGATCGCCATCTCCATGGAAGGCTCTGATGCTGCTGATTTATGTGCTGCTCCTCCTACACTGCGCTGCCTCCTCCTCCGCTGCATCAGATCACGACAACAATCATAATAATGGCATGAAGACGAAGAAAAGCAAGGACAAGGAGAGCAACAAGTTCAGAGATCGCACCGCCACTGACGATATGCTCCCCTACCCCCATCCGTACGTACCTCTCCTTCTCCCCTCTCCTCTCCTCTCTAATCACTAACTCATCATTGGACCATGGATGGATGGATGTTTCTTTTGTGTTTGTAGAGATGAGGATGCATTGCTCAATTCCAAGTGCCCCAAGCACCTCGAGCTTAGGTGGCAGACTGAGGTCAGCTCCAGTATCTTCGCTACTCCCCTTATTGCTGACATCAACAGGTCCCTTACTTACCCATCCCTTACCCCCCTCCACTTTCCTATTCATTACTAGTAATTCATAGATTATTCATCTCAGTGATGGAAGACTTGAAGTGGTGGTACCCTCTTTCGTTCACTATTTGGAGGTTCTCGAAGGCTCTGATGGAGATAAGTTGCCTGGTAATCCTTACAGTTTCTTCCATCCTGCTATATGTTTCCACTTCTCTCTGGATATCAGTATAGTGTGTTCACGACACTACTCTCTATTCTGATAATGCCAGCCTATTTTTTAACCCCTGGGTAGATGGCTATGAAGTTTAAATTTACCCACTTTGTTCTGTTATTTCCTTTCTCAAAAAGGTTGGCCTGCTTTCCATCAGTCAACTGTTCACGCCAGCCCTTTGCTGTATGACATCGATAAGGACGGAGGAAGAGAAATAGTACTCGCTACTTTCAATGGTGTTGTCAACTTTTTCAGGTCAGTGGCTCTTTTCTCTGATGGCGATGGATCATTTTTTTAGTTTTAACGTCATCCAGTCTTATTGCGAATGCATATTTGTAGGATGTCTGGATATGTTATGATAGACAAATTGGAGGTGCCACGTAGAAAAGTTCTCAAAAATTGGTTTGTGGGCCTCGATCCAGATCCTATGGACCGCTCTCATCCAGATGTCCACGACGATTTGTTGGTTCAAGAAGCCATGATGTCACGTAAGTCTTCTCCCTTTACGATAGCACCGCCAATTTCAGTAAAAGTTATCAGACTGCACTTAATTGTAAATCTACACTAAATCTTTATTCCTTAATTTTGTGAACAGAAATGAACCGAAGTATGCATGCACCAGATGTTAATGTATCGGCCATGGCCTTTGACCATCCAGCAAATCTATCAGTTCCAGTGCCCGTTCCAGTCACGGTGGCTGAAGCAAGAAATACTACTCAAACAGACCCAGAAAAGACAGTGGAGACCAAGAATATGACTTTGGAGGATGTGAAGACAGCAGAGAACAGCACACACACACAAAGGAGGCTTCTTGAAGACAGCAAAGGGAAGGACTCTGAGGGCGTAGTTGACGCTGGGGCCCAGGGTGCGACTGTGGAGAACAACAATGTTCTGGAGGATGACGCGGATGCCTCTTTCAATTTGTTAAGGGATGGGGAGGACATGGACGACGAATACTCGTATGACTACGATGACTATGTGGACGACTCGATGTGGGGCGATGAGGACTGGAAGGAGGCCGCACACCAAAACCTGGAGGACTATGTCCTCGTCGACTCCCATATCCTCTCTACTCCTGTAAACTCCATCATTCATCTATGCTTTGCTTTCTGTTTCTGTTTATGTTTCTCTCTTGACAAATACAGCACATGGAATATGCTTCATATGTTTCTTAATGCTCTTACGCAGGTGATTGCAGATATTGACAGTGACGGCGTGCAAGAGATGGTTGTTGCTGTTTCCTACTTCTTTGACAGGGAGTAAGTCTTTTTTTCTCTCAAGCCTTAAGATTCTACCTAGTCATAAATTAGCATTCTTTGTTTCAATCATCTGCCAATTCAGTGACAGATTATGTTGGACTGTCATAACGTATAAAGATTTCCTAATCGATTAATATCAATGTGCCAAGCTATAAATATTTGGTTGGTAGCTGTGAATATGTATATATAAATATTTTTTTTTTTCAATTGTGATTTGGTATTATCTGAAATTGATTGTGTGGGATTACAACATGTGAATGGACAGATACTATGATAAGCAAGAGAACCGGGCAGATTTGGGTGACATTGACATTTCAAAGTACGTTGCGAGCGGCATCGTTGTATTCAATCTGGATACAAAACAAGTGAAGTGGTCTGTTGATCTTGATGTCAGCACTGATTCTGGAAGCTTCCGGGCTTACATGTATTCTTCTCCGACTGTTGCTGACCTTGATGGAGACGGCTTTTTGGACATTATTGTTGGAAGTTTCTACGGATTTGTTTATGTCTTTGATCATCGAGGTAACAGATTTCTTCACTTTTTCCTATGGTTTAGTTTGTCTTTTTCTCAATACCACCATTTTCCTGTAAAACAGCACACACCTATGTATTATGCTTGTTCCTTTTTTTTTCTATTTACAAGTAGTATTATTAAATCTGTAGCTGCTATGTCTATACAAATGATAGATCCCGGTACGAGTGAAATTTCATCATCGAGGAATCCAGAGGAAAAGAAAGACAATCTTTGTAATCATTGCAATCTTAAAAGCTTTTGGAAGTAACTTTGACCAGACTTTACATTTCTCTCTTCAAAATTGAAGTCCACGTATGTCTGATTTATCTTCCATCCAATTATTAGAATGTGCACCTGCTGCTATGGTAGCTTCTCTCTTCTTTTTTTCTTTTATTTTTGGGTCCCTCCGTTGATTGATCTAAATACCATACAATAATAGGGAACGCAAGAAGTAAATTCCCACTTGAGATGGCAGATATCCAGGCACAAGTGGTGGCTGCTGATATAAATGATGATGGTAAACTAGAAATAGTGACATGCGACAATCATGGTAACGTCGCGGCTTGGAACGCACAAGGTGAAGAAATTTGGGAGGTTCATGTTAAAAGCAGCATTCCACAGGCACGCACTCTATCTCTTACCCCCGCTGTATTGTTATATTTTAGTTTTGTTCAACCCTACTTTTCTGTGATAGTCCAATTCAGATTTGCACATTGCTGCTTAATTTTTATTTGAGAAGCTAGTGTGCAATTAGATGCTTCCTTAGTTAAAAAACTCAGGTATGTAACAACTGGTGTTTGGTGGCAGGCTCCGACTATTGGGGATGTGAATGGGGACGGTCGCACAGATGTCATCGTGCCCACGGTGTCAGGCAATGTGTACGTTCTCAGTGGGAAGGATGGGTCTTTTGTTAAGCCATTCCCTTTCCGTACTAACGGCAGGATAATGAGCAGAGTTCTTCTTGTTGATCTTGCCAAGCGTGGCGACAAGTCTAGAGGCCTGACACTTGTTGTTCCCTCGTTTGATGGCTATCTGTACTTGGTTGAAGGATCCACTGGATGTGCTGATGTTGTTGACATTGGCGAGACCTCGTGCGTACTCACTACTCTTCCATTCATTCCTTTCCTTCTGTTTAGGCTTTTTTTTTTGTATATGCGCCTTGAGCTGTCGACAGCTTGTTAAACCATTTTGACATAATTATTTTTCTGTTTAAATTTGCAGGTATACCATGGCCTTGGCAGACAATGTGGATGGTGGAGACGACCTTGATCTGATCGTGACAACAATGAACGGCAATGTCTTCTGCTTTTCAACTCCCTCTCCACACCATCCTCTCAAGGCGAGACTGCTTATTTTATTAAAATTAAATTAATTATTTGTGACTTGGTTTGGACCTTTGTATGCGTGCTTAGGCAGTAAGAAACTGAAACCAGAACTGGGTGGTGATTATTATAAACTAAAGTATGGATTCAAATTTGGGACTGAATAGGAATGGAGATCAACAAATCATGGGAGAAACAATGCGGCATACAGATACAACAGGGAGGGGGTGTACGTGGCTCCCGGGTCGAGAGCATTCCGGGATGAGGAGGGCAAACATTTCTGGGTGGAGACGCACATCGTCGACAGCTACAGGCTGCCTTCTGGCTCTCAGGCTCCTTATAACCTCACTGTATGTACCCCGCTGTGTATAACATATCGTGCATCATCTCATCATCATCATCATCTCTATGTCTATCTTTTGGGTTATGTTCAATTGATATATATATCACCGTGTGTGCTTTGTTCATTATTTTGTTGCAGACAACTTTGCTGGTCCCTGGTAACTACCAAGGGGAGAGAAAAATAGTGGTTAACCAGGTATATGACAGCCCGGGTAAGAAACGAGTTAAGCTGCCAACTGTGCCAGTGAGAACAACTGGGACGGTGGTGGTTGAGATGGTTGATAAGAACGGTCTCTATTTCTCCGATGAGTTTTCACTCACCTTCCACATGCATTACTACAAGCTGCTCAAGTGGCTCGTTCTCTTGCCGATGATTGCCATGTTTGGCATGCTTGTTATTCTGCGGCCGCATGAAGGTGCGCCTCTGCCTTCATTTTCAAGAAGTGCCGACTAGTTTGTTTTCAGGTGTAATATAGGGCTTTCCAGATTTGATAGAGGTTTAGAAATATGTTCAAATTTTTTATACAGTTAGACAAGCCAGAGCTAGAGGCTCTTGATATGCTTCTGAGTTGTACAATTTCTAGTTAAATTTTTTGATGTTATGACTTGTGAAGGATAATTTTTTGGTCCTTTATTTTGCTTTCGATTGTGGGTAAGTCAGTAATTACCTGGCTGCAGTGAGGATGGATGTTAATCAAATTATTTCATATCACAAATTTGGAGGTTCTTCCTAGCATGTTTCATATAAATACTAAGAAGGTAACATTTTGTTATCTGAACATTAAAATGAGGAGAACGGAGTAGGTCCGATGCCCATCGGACCTACTTTTAGGTTCAACGCCACGCTGACCGTCCGATTTAGTATAAGATTTGTGCGCACGAAAATTAAAACATACACACACGGGATTTAAAGCATTTCCCACGAATCTAAAAGTAAATTGATGGTGATTAAACCCATCGAACCGAGGTAGGTCCGATGCCCATCGGACCTACTCTCAAGTCTAAAATGAGATGTATAATTTTTAAAATCTGTCATTATTTAATTTTTAGATATTTCTCAATATAATATTCAAAGTAAACTTTAACGAAAAATACAAAATACGTGCTCCGCCCAGCAAAATTTTGTCCTTTGTCCTTGTATTTTGGTGCAGCTATGAGGTCGAATACGTATACAACCACGTGTCGGGCGTTAATTAGGTAGCTTGAGGCCTGGAGCGATGCAATCATGCTAAGGAAAGGACATATCACATATGTGAGTTGTCCTTATCCATTTGGGGCTCATCATATACAATGGGGTTAATTCTCTTTTGACTTTTTATTAATGGCAAAATAAAAAAAGGTAAACGATTTTAAAATTTTTTGAAATCTAAGAAGATCGAGCGGATATAAATCATAATGTTCAGAAAATCCAAATTAATTTACGGAGTTAATTAACTAAACAAGAAAAAATAACATGACATTATTGTCCATAACGCCCTGAGATGTAAACAAAGTAACAAGGTGAGTTCTCTTCGCTGGAACTGCAAGGACGCTATATGGTTTATTTCTATAGTTATGGACGTTATGGACAATAACGTTCTTTTTTCTTTTTTCTTGTTTGGTTAATTATGAGATTAATTGATTTGAATTATCTAGACATTATGGTTTATAACGGTCTTCTTAGATTTTGAATTGTTCTCCATTGTCGCTATTTTTTATATTTTAATTAATAAAAAAATCGGTGATTCTCTTCTCTAATATAGACATAGGAGCAAATATAGTGTGGGTTTTGCTCTTAGCTATTGAATTGGTTTCAAATGACAAATTTAATCCGTTGAAACCCAACTACTTCACGAGTGTTGTATGTATATACAAAAATTTTGAAATTTTCGATTTAGTAACATGTTCAACATAATACTAACCTCTTCTTCGAAGTGGCTTGATGATCTTCCATTCCATAAAGCCGGGTTCAAGGATGTTCACTTTCATACCTGATCTCATATTCATATAGCACAAATCAAGCGGTAAAAAAAATGAAGTTTTATAAGTTATTTTAATGTATTTATTTTTCATTATTTTGTTTACCAAATTCACTTTGTACTAAATAAATTTAATAATTTCAAAATTTTTCATGTACTCGCATCACTTACAAAATAATTGAATTTTCAATAATTTAAATTTGTCATTTAAAACTAATTTAATTAATTTTAGGAGCACAAATTCTCTTTATAAACACAGCACACCTAGCTTTGTCAAGACCACTTGAGAGTAGGTCCAATGGGCATCGGACCTACTCTGGTTCGATGGATTTAATCACCGTTGATTTGCTTTGATTCGTGCGGAACGCTTAACTTCGTGTGTTTCTATTTCAATTTTCGTGCACACAAATCTTAAATTAGACCTAAAAGTAGGTCCGATGGCTCCGTTATCTGTGAAGACATAATGCGTAGAGATTTAGTACACCGGAAATGATAAGTGCGTAGCTGGATTTTTGTTGCTCTATCGCCGTAGCCTTTAGCTTGGCGGGTGGATATTGCCTCTTTTACTTTCTTCAGGGACCAGATTTTATAATATGGTTGATTCTACCCGCTTTATTTGAACAACGCTGAGAATCAGATAATTTGACATGGACAGTACAATCTCTGCGGAGATTCGTGCGGCGGGTTATTATAATAATATGGACAATAGGAATTAGAAATTAATAAATTGAATAATTGCAAAGGCAAAAGGCAAATGGGTTATGAGTCAAAGAGTCATGGATTGGGTGGACAGAGCAAGGAGCAAGGCTGCAAGGGCCCAATTACTGAATCACAGCACAGCACAGCTGCAGCGCACGCCACAACAATCACTGAATTACAGCTCAGTCTTCACTCTCCTATTAATTACTAATAAGTCTGTTCCTTCTTTTTTTTCATTTGTTCTCTGTTCACACAACACAACACATAACTGCAACTTGCGGGAAGAAATTAAAATAAAGAAATCAGGACAGGAGGAGAGGAGAGGAGAGGAGAGGAGAGGAGAGGAGAGGAGCACAAGTGCACAGCTGCGTAAGATTGATTCTCTCCTCTGTTGATTTGAGATTTGAGATTGATCCCATTCCAATTCTATTCTTCCCTATTTGATTAACCTATATATTTATTAATTAATTCAATTAAGCAAGGGCCCTGGGGACTGTGCTGTTCGGTTCCATGAATCCATCATCAATTCATCATCTTTTATCTTTCCTTGTCGGAATCAACCTTAGCTTACCCTCATACTGTACTCTGCCTCTGCCTCTGCCTGGCCCTGGCGCGTGCTTGCTGCTTATATATCCCCTCATCACCCTTAAAAATTAGAATTTTATTTTATAACCTAATTAGTTACTTATAATTTAATCAGATTCTCTTAAAGGCAAAAGCCGAAAGGACAAAAAAAAAGTTGTGGCCTATGGACTTGTCTTCTCATTCTTAACTTGCTGCTCATGATTAGTTCATTAATAATCCACCCGCCCCTCTTCTTCCACTTTCACTTCTCCACTCCTCGCTCCTCCTCCTCCTCCTCCTCTTTCCTACTTAATCCCTTCCTATCGTGTGTGCACATCCAATAACCTTGCTAGGAAGGATAGTAATTAAGAATCAATCACACAGAACCAAGAGAGAGGAGAGGAGAGGAGATGACGAGAGATGCATGGACGCAAGTACTCCCCCCTACAGACCACTGCTTTAACTCCAGGTCTTTCAACAGCCGCCTTGCTTTGCTGCCAGGGGCCCACAAAGCAGCAGTCATGAATGGGAATTGGACAAGAGAGGAGAACAAGCTGTTCGAGAACGCGCTCGCCCGTGTCGAGGGGGACAGTCCCGATCGCTGGCAGCGGGTGGCAGAGGCCATCCCTGGCAAGACTGCCTGCGAAGTCATGGCCCACTACCGTGACCTTGAGGCCGACGTCACTCAGATCGAAGCCGGCTACGTCCCCTTCCCCATCTCCGGCACCTTTGCCTTTTCTGCTTTCACTCTGGATTGGGGCTCTGACCTTCATAAATATCATGATCACAATCATCAAAGTCAAACCCCCTATTTCTCTGGTGGCGGAAAGCGCCTACCTGCTAAGAGTGCGTTGGATCAAGAGAGGAAGAAGGGTGTACCTTGGACCCAAGAGGAGCACCGGTCAGCCCACTCTTCTCTAGTTTTCTTATCTTTTCTGTGTTTCAACTTTCAACTTTGAAATAACATTTAAGAAAATAGATATATAGAGCACACCAGTTAGCATGCATTTATACAAATTCATCTGGTTGGTTGGTAATGATCGATGTGTAGATAGTTTCTTTAATTTGTTTGGTCAGTGGCACCTGCAGGTTATTTCTGTTGGGTCTGAAGGAGTACGGGAAAGGGGACTGGAGAAACATATCAAGGAATTTCGTGCTGACGAGAACGCCAACGCAAGTAGCAAGTCATGCACAGAAGTACTTCATCAGGCTGAATTCAGGTAACAAGGACAAGAGGAGGCCTAGTATACATGACATCACTACCACCAGCCTGCCCGATGCCATTGCTAGGCCTAATTCCTCCATCTTCACCCCTCCCAATCCCATCGATTCCAGACAGCCTATCTATTAGTTTGTTCTACTTGCCTTGTCTTTAATTTGTACTAGTTATATATATATATGTATGGAGCTTGTTAGTGTGCTTTTAAATTAAGACAACAACTCATCAATACGTTTCTTCTTTTTTTCTTTTCCTTTCTTTTCTTTTTGGCATATATATAATTGAATTGGAAGATGAGATGACAATATATACTCTATTCGATTGGATCCATCGACTTTGTCTATTAATTTGAATGGCTATCTTTTCGTTCTTATAATGCTTCTATGAGATTTCAATTTTTTCTTCTTGTTTTGAACTTAAATTCACTCTCCTGGCTTAAATGGGACGGTGCATATATGGAATTTCTAGCACAAAAAATTTTAACTTCCAGGCGAGCTTCTGCTTACTTTCTGAGATCTGGTGCCTGTGTTTCCATAATCTTCTATTGGAATTAGTGTAAAGAGAATAACTTAAGTTGTGTTCAGTAGTAAAACAGGATGAATTAATTACTGCACGCTGGTAAAACCGTTTCATTGTGCATGTTCAGTAGCAATGATTCTGCTGTTATTTCTCTTGTTCTACGTAAAATCCATATAATAAAGAAATAAATAAATAGAACACGCGTCAAGTGGCATTTGTAATTGTACGGGTGCCTCCACTTTTGGTGGCTCCAATTGATATCCGACTCCTGATTCAATCTTAGCCTACAAGGAGATGGAGATGTAAAGAAGCCATTGGTGGAACTGTGGATAATGCTTAGTCCACTCAGAAAAAAAAAAAGGTTAATTGGAGATGATTTCAATTCCACTAACTTTGCATCTCATGCTGTCTTCTTGCTCAAGGAATCTGGAATTATTTTTTTGGATGTTAGTTCGTTCAGTATTTGATTATTCATGCTTTGTTCTTAAATTAATTATAGATCTCAAAATATTCCACAATTTGGAATTGCACAGCGGCTTGACACTGTTATATAGAACAAGTATCTGTTATCTTTGGATTAATGTAAAAGTGCTTCTTGTCACAGATGATGGTATGAAAAAATTGTGATCCTCACTATGTGGACCTGTATCTAGAGTGGGTAAAATGGCACGGCGGAGCCGGCTCCGACACGGAAAGGCACGGCACTCGTGTCTGTTATGTGCCGTGATTTGCGTGTCCCGTGCCGTGACTATTCGCGTGCCGTGATTATTTTTTGAAAATTTGATACGGCACGTCACGCGAAAGATTTAGTCACGGCACGGCATACGGTCACGTGAGTCACGTGTAATTATGACCGTTAGATCTTGACCAAATGGTTAATCTTAAATAAACTAACTTAAATTATGATAAAATGATCATGCGAGTCACGTTTGGTCACGGCACATTTAGATACGGCGTGACTCACATGACGTGACTATTCGCATGACCACCTCTTGATATTTTGGTCATGTCACGGCAAGACACGCCACAAGACCAAAGTCACAGCGTGTTAGTCACAACACGGCACAACAAGTTTTTTCCACTTTACCTGTGTCAGCCGGAAATGTACTGCACCAGTAGTAGAATAGAACAAACATCAACCACAGTGAAGGATTTTGCAAGTGACTATATATATAACAAAGCATAGGAACTCTACATCCTATGTTGTATATTCACGGTGCTTTGCCTTTCAGTTGATGGGATTGTCAATAATAATATTGACTCTATATGATCTTATTATCTGAAGTCATCTCCGGATACAAGCAAAGCAGGTTGCAAGTTGCAACCGACTGGCCTCTCCGCCCAAGCAAACCAACCAACCAACCAACTAAACAGTGACCTACCTATGTTATGTATCCTCCCTCGTCAAGGAAGACAAATACACATTTTATATATAGAATTATAATCATTTTCCTTGTTCCATTATCCATAGGAACTGGGATCATGCACGACAAGGAATGGATGGAATCAATGCGCAAGTTTAGTGAAGTACAACACATTCATCTTTGACGGAATCAATCAATATTCAATAATATCAATAAACGTCCCTGATTAATTAAACACAATACAATCAATCTTACATAAGCCACGCAATGATATGACCATCAACTTCTTCAAGTGCACAAGTACATGATAAAAAACTACATGGGTAGAAACTCAAATCTAACAACTAAATAAAGATCTCATCAAGTACATACTCCTGCTCTAATCACGTCAACAAAAAATACAAAGAAAGATCTCAGAATAGTTTGGTGGGAAAGCAAACAAGAACCCCAGCTGGTAAGTGGTACCATGGAGCAAATGGAGCACAAATAAATGGGGAAAGGCAAAGGCAAAGGCATCTAAAATTACAAAGGAGGAATACAGCGAATGTAGGGAGGGCAGTCAGTGCGTCTTCCTGCAAGGGAGTAGTATGCCAGAATCTGGACCTGGGCATCAGCATCTGACTCTGAATTTGGGGAAATGAACTCAATGTTCCAAAAGGGGCGCACCATGGCCGCAAGGTCACTTCCGTCAGGAGTCGCCTGGTACCCCTGCACCCAGATGTACCTTAGAGAAGGCAGCCGCAAAACCGCAAGGGCCAGCGCTCGTTCGCTGAAGCGGCAGCTCCTCAGCTCGAGCTTCTGCAGATTGGGACGCCCGCCAGCAAACAGCATCAGCCCCCGGTCACTCTCCCCCACATTACCAAGCAGCATGTACCTTACATTCCTGCCACACTCTCCTATGTAACCCAGCCCAGTGTCCGAGAGTCCCCCAGGTCTCAGGTACAGAGAAAACCTCTCGAGCTTGGTGCAGCCACGCAGGAGGGCACGGACTCCATTATCTAGTGGCAATTCGGTAATCGTTGCCTCTCTGTCGAGCAGCACCAGGCGGAAATCAAAAAGGTTCTTGCTATAAGTGCCAATAGACTCGAGAGCAGTATTTGTGATGTCAGACACATGAACAGCAAGATGTTCGAGGTCGGGACAGCCCTGTGCGATACTTATCAGGCCGACTTGGGAGACACGGCCTTGCTCATCTTCAACGCCACCTTGATCGTCTGCTCCTCTCTCCACTCTCAGCCTCCGCAGCTTCCTGCATGTCTGAGCAACAACTTCCAGCCCCCTATCACCCACCACTTCCCTCACCTAGTTTAGTTATACAAAAGGGGAACACATGTAATATAATAGACAGCTCAGGTAATTAACCTAAAATAATAGAACAGGAGTTCAACACCAACACTTGCAAAAATGTACTTTCACTGTTAAGGAAATCATGAAATTTACTTGCCCATATACACAGAAAAAACTACCTCATTCCAACTAGTTAAAACAAGTCTGTTCTTTCTAGTCTACTACTACAAGATTTTTTGTTATTTTAAATGCAGTAACCATTTGTGTTAAGGTGAGGTGGAGCACACTATACATACCGCAAGGACAAGCAGATTGGGACAACGGGGGATGAGCTGGCAGTGGTCCTCGGTGCTGAGGAGGGCATACTGCAGGTCAAGCCTCTTTAAGATGGCAGCGTACGGGAATAAGATGTGCATCTCATCAGTAGCCATGAATGCAAGGCTGAGGCTCTGTAAGGAAGGAGGGAAGTAGAAATTATTGTACTTGTTGACCGCCATCCCGTTCTCATCATCAAATGACCCCCCACCAAAGTCCTGCAGCGCATTCGCCGCATGGAAAAGCCCAACAAGATCAGATATGTCATGGTCGCTTATCTTCAGAGTGGTGAGAGACCGGCAGTTTTGGGCGAGCAGCTCCAGGTCAGCTGGGGAGAAACTGAGATCTGTCAGATAGAAGTTTAGGGTCACCAGGGCGGTGTTGTTCGTCGCCAGCTCGTGCAGCCACTCACCGCCATGGTCTTCAATAATACTTTCTTCCAAGAAGAGCGTCTCCAGTTTCCTGCTCATTTACTCATTTAAGATAGGGAATGAAGCCACAGCAGCGGCATATATATAGTAGATGCAAGCAAGAAACAAAGAATTTGTAATTTGTACCTGCAGGCGGAGGTAATGCGGGAGAGGGAGTGGGTAGAGAAGCCGTCACAGCGGTCAAGCTTGAGGGAGAGGAGGAGAGGGGCCTTGACAGCGGCGAGGAGGGAGAGGTCGGGGTCGGTGACAACCATGCGGCGGAGATGGAGGGAGCGGAGGAGGTCGAAGGAGGAGGGCTGGCAGATGCGAGCGAGCCAGGGAGCGGCGGCGCCTCCCCAATCGCGGGGGATGAGGTTGAACATAGCGGCACGGGGCTTGGATTTGAGCTTGAGGGAGAGAAGGCAGGGAAAGCGCCGGGCCAGGACGGCGGGGGTGGTAGAGTATGACATGGCGATGGTGACGTGGCGGCGGGTGCGGGCGTCGGCGCGGTGCCAGCTGCGGCAGACGAGGGAGACGGCGTCGCGGTCCCGGGGGTGGTCGATGAAGGCCAGCACCAGATCCAGCGCCACGTCGGGGATACCGAAGCTCATCGCCCGCCGGAGTTCCACCATCGGTAGTAGCGCAGATCCGTGGGAGTGTTTAAAAGATGAGGTGAGGTGAGGTGAGGAGAAATTAGATTAGATTAGAAATTTAGGATTCAAGTACGATTGATTGAGCATCAGATCTACCGACTGCCCCATCAGCTGCTCCTTGCCTACTTGCCTAGCCCCCCTCAATTCTTCCTTCCCTCCCTCGCCACTTGCTGCCAGTTGCTACCTTTCTCTTTCTCTTTTATCTTTCTCCCCCTACCTAAGTCCTCTTCTTCTTCCTTGTCAGAATCTCACGTGACTTCCTCGTGGACTCCCTCCCTCAGTTACTTGTAATACTATATCATTTACTTCGCAAAACTTCCTCAAAAAAAAAAAAAATAATACTTTGCAAAAAAAAAAATACTATATCATTTTAAACATATCAATATATGTAATAGAGAGATAAAGTTACAATCAACAATACTTAATATATCTATTTTATATTATTTTATTCTATTTTTTTTTGCTTGTTTATTTACTTATTTTTTCAAACTTAATCACATAAAAATTATTCTAACAGACAAAAATACATAACTCTTACGTGAGAAATCATGAATTCAATACCCACAAAATAAAAAAATTCTCTACGTAAAGTTTGACCTCAACCTATGTTTAAAAAAATTATTCTAACAATATTTGTTTTATATTACAATTATTATTCAAAAGAAGAAGTGAATCGAACTATGGTGTAAGACTCAGGCACAGCATGACAAGTCTTGTCCCCTGGGCTTTTGTTTTTAGTCTCCAACCAAATTCTCTTGTTTGTTCTCTTTCTTTATTGTTTTCTGACTCCCTTCATGTAATAATACATACCGTTGTAACAAACAAGTAATTAATTATCAATTGAATATTTATATTGTTATATCCATTTCTCTGCCGAAATATTTTTAGTTACCACCTTAACATGATAAAATTTTGACTTTATTAGACACCGCACATTTAGACTGTGCAAAACCAGGAAGCTCCACGTGGATGTTTTTTTTTTTTTGAGAATATGGTAGCTCTTAGTTTTTTTTTTTAATAGTTAATTTTAGAGCAAACCATCGACACTATCGATATTTTTTAATGAAATATCAATGTACTGTAGCTGGAATTGATAAGGGTATAAAACACCAGCACGTCATCGATGTCTTTACAATGAAACATCGATACATTGTTTTCAAACTTTAAACGACCATACATTTTGATAGAAAACTCCTGATTTAAGTGTTTGACTCCAAATTAGAAAGCTCATGAAGAGACGGAGGGCATGATAGCCCGAGCTATCGCCCTAGACAGTTGACGGAATCATAATTACAAAAGACATTGTTTACGACCTCAAAACTTCAGTTTCTGATCCTCAGTAATTATGTATTTCTCTTTTATTTCAAATATAAATATCCATTACATGATATTTAATTTGACAATAATTAACATCTAAAAATTAAGTACTAATATTTGAATTTTTTTTATTTTTCTTTCAATGGATATTTCTAGTTGAAATAAAAGAGAAATACATAATTACTAATCTTCATAAACTGAAGTTTTAACATCTAAAAATTAAGTACTAATATTTGAATGTTTTAATGTTACCATTTACGGAGTATCAGCTCGACGATTTGAACTTTGAAAATCGCAAAATCAAATTGATAGTATCAAAATTTTAGTCATACCACTTCTTAGCCAACTTCTATTTATATATAAATATATTTAGAGAGAGAGACACACACACCAGCATATTCAAGATGCGTGGAACCCTTCTCCGCAGTCTGATACTCAGTAGATGGTAACATTAAAATTTTCCAACTGTCCGATAAGATTAAAATTTTAAATATGAAGGTGGTAACTAAACAAATTTTTTATTTTTCTGTTACTTTTCTTGACAATGATATCTCCGACCAGGCTGCCAAGTAGCTCCACTTTCCACCGTCATTTTTGTCAAACCATCTCCAATAAAAATGACGAAACTTACCGACACCTGTCTTTCTCCGATGCCACAAAATGATCTCATCTGTTGTTGTGCAGAACATAAATAACATTGTTGGCTGATTAGTGAATACAATGGAATTGGAATCAGTGCACTATTTGGGTTGTCAATTATTCTTTCGTATATCAAATTTACATTTTCACCTCTAAAATTGCAAATGTCTATTTATCATTCTGAAAATTTCTATTTGACCTTTTAAAACCTACAGACTGACCTACATAGTTCCCTACCAAACATGAAAACATCACGTCTATTCTTGTATGAACTGACTTATCTATCTACGATCGTTCTACATATTACAAAATTTCAAGTCGTGTCTTGTATCATTTTGATTTCTAACAAACAATGTTGGATGGATCGGATGCGAAATAGGTCCAAAAGAGGCATGTTCGTTCGTCACGTAATTATGCAGAATAATATTTGTAAATACAAAAACTCACAAATTAATTTGTAGAAACTAATATTTATGGATTTGATCAGCAGAATCCAATACTCATGAATAAGTATTGGAATAGTTTTTTTTTTTAAGATGAGTGGACACGTTCCATGAGTCAAAAAAAAATTCATTATCCAATCACCAAATATTAATTAAGAATAGTCGTGAAAAATTATATTTTTCTTTCTAAAATACTTGACAACAATATAATTATTCTTATTAATATAATTAACTAAGAGATTAAACAAATAACGTAACAATACTTATTAATTATTACTTCATAACTAGGCTTTTGTTTGTAATTTATTATCCAATCACCAAATTAATTAAGAATTAAATTAACAAATTGATTAATACTGATACTTAATTTGCTTGAAAATACAAATATGCATTTTTTAATTTTTATACTAAAACCTATTTTGTTTATCAAATATTCTGAATTCATTTTATATAACAACTATTTTAAACTAAACATCAATTAAAAATAGATTAATTTAGTTGTAACATAATTCAAAAACTGAAATTGAGAGGAGTCAACACAAAGACATGAGATTGGAAGAAGAAGAAATATAGAAGAGATGGACTAATACTTCCACCGTGAGAAATAAAAATGATGTCAACTTGATTATTATTTTCCTTATCAATTTACACTAGATTGCGAAAGAAAATTAAAAAAAATCTCAATCTCATTTTATACAAACTATCATCTCAATGAGTCATGAGATTCAAATCCCGTTAGTTCCAAATTCCATCCATTCCATTGAGAATTGGAACATCCCAACAGGGCTATCAAGCTACAAGGAACCTGAGGCCTGCAATTTTCTTCTTAAATACAAAACTATTTTTTTTTTTAATTTCGAATCCTATCTTAGTCCGTTTGCTCTTTTATCTTTACATTTCGTATTGTGTCTGTCGTTGTAGATGAAAACAAGAATCATTAGAACTTTTGTTTTATAAGGATTAGTATATTTATAAATTTGGAGGGAAAAGTATGTGATTTTCATGTTTAAGGATGGTATATGCAAAATTTTATTCGCAATTACTTAAATGGCTAAATCTCCTTTTTTTTTTTTCCAATACACAGCCTACGAAAGTATATGCACCAGTTGGAGTACTTGCAAACCCATAGAGGTCAGACTGGTATGGCGCGAGATGTACACATGATTCAGGGCACCAGAGCATAACAAAATCTTGTTTTACTTTTGTCTTGCTTGTTTTGTTTTGTTTTACTTTCCTTTAGTTTAGTTTAGTTTTTTACTAGTTCCTTCTTTTAATTAAGTTTTCTTACTTCCGAAGCTCAACTGTTTTGAGCACCTTTTTGCAACTTTTGCTTATTTCAATTCCAATACTTGTAGGTTACAAACTCTGTAATCATACTCATTAATCAAATATGGGCTAGATTTCTATTTTTACTCAAAAAAAGTTTGAAGTCTATAACAACATATGAGAAGTTCAGTTCGTTTAGAGAAAATAAATCTGTAGGTCCCTGCTATTTCAAATCAAACTGTTCATTTGTTTTGAGATTCGTGTAAAAATGTTGAGAAATAAGATCAAGATCTCAGATTCATATATCATCATTGATCAAGGATTCAAAGGCTAGGATTTAATCAAGGGGCAATAAAACCAACTGCTTTTGAGATTCATACATTCCAAAAGGTTAACGGTTTGATTTAGAATCGCATCAGATTTTTTTCCTTGTTTGGATAGATGCTTAATTTCACCTTGGGTTCAGTGTGCAATTCAATTCAATCTTCTTAACTTTCATTCCTCTCTCTTCTTTCCGAAAGATGGATCCGTTGTAAATTGTAACATAAGTTATGAAATAAGCACTTTATTCAGTATTTATGTTGTCATGTTAGTTGATTGAAATAGTATGAAACAAACAATCATTTATGCTATCGTAGGTTAACCCACCTAAATAGGTTAATAGTTTATTCTGCGTTATTGTTGTTGTTAGCATTATTATCATCGTCGTTGTCATCGTCATCATTAATATTATTATTATTATTATTATTATTATTATTATTAACAATAATATTAATTTTAATATTATTATTATTGTTATTACAATTATTATTATTGTTGTTGTTGTTCTAATTTGGAGTTGTCTAGTGCTACTGATATTGATCCATGAGATATTGTTTGAAATAATATTAAGAACATACTATGAAAACAAAGTTGGCATAGAAATTAAAATTATATGTAATGTAAACTACATTATTGCTTGATTTATATTTTCC
This sequence comes from Carex parvula, assembly GCA_025461045.1. NCBI lineage: Eukaryota > Viridiplantae > Streptophyta > Magnoliopsida > Poales > Cyperaceae > Carex > Carex parvula. The sequence goes on along the minus strand of JAJGRW010000302.1, from coordinate 92,165 downwards.
ATCTCTAGTTTAGTATATTGTGTTCTAAATTATATAATGTTATTTTTTTAATTTTAAAAACCTTCAGTTGTAATTTTTTTGTGTCTGCAAATTACTGTGCATGGAAAGATTAACATCTATAATTTTAAATTTTAAATTATATTGTAATTAAAAATACTTGTTAATTGTTATCAAATGTGTAAAATAAAATATGAGGATTAAGATATTCAACTTATTCATCATAACTTTAATCCACAACCAACAGAAATATCTTATATCATCTTAATTTGAAATAAACAACTTATTCCATCACAACTTTAAACCACAATCAAACATGGACGTTATAGTAATGGACTAATGGTAATGGACTAATGGACTAATGGTACTACACCTTAAAAATTTGAATTTTTTTTATTATAATCAATTATTAATAGGAAAAAAATAGAAACAGCCAGCTAATTGAATATTTTGTATATCGCCATTCGCCACTTGCATGAAATGGGTATAATTGCTTATTATTATTTTTCCTTAGAAAATTATTATACTGGTTTATTGAAAATAACGTATTGGAAGAAGGACACTAATGACTAATGTGCCTTGTGACGGTTGGGTGTTGATTGGAATGGGTAAAAAGCCCAGATCTGGTGCAGAATCAGGGAAGGGGTGCGGTTTAAAAGAAGCATAAACCAGAATAGCTGGAGTGTGTATTACATGTCATGAACATAACAAATTGTACAAAACTGATGATATTATGATAAGATAGTTTCAGCCAGAGCAGAGCATAAACCAGAATACTTGGAGAAGAAGTTGCATTCTGTAAATGATTCACAACAAAGTACAAAATTAATGAAAGAAAGATACCGCCTACGTCCACAAAGAAAGGAAATCAAGAATAAGAAGAAAAAGGCTGCAGTTTTGCCTATGAGGTGCCGTCACTGCTGCCTTCAGCGACTCCTGAAAGAAATCATATAGAAATAAAGATGATCAGACAAGTTTTCATAAGAGAATTAATTGTGAAAAAATGAAGAAAAAGAAAATGTAATAGATGCCGGTGCACCCCAAAATAATATTCTGATATAGTAATGTGAATAGCAATCGGATTTAATTAAAGGATGTGTCTTGAGACACAAGCAGGAAGCATAACATTTACCTGGAGCAGCTCCTTCCCCCTCCTCGGGAAGCGGACCATCAGGGTCCTCAACATCTTCGTCATCACTGAGTTCATCCTGGCCGTACCGCTCATTGAGATAGTCTACGGCGGACCTGGTGAAGACAAGCTTGCGTGAGTCAAGGATGTCAAAGAGGTTGAGGGTGCGGGGGGTCAGCATCTTGAGGGTGCCGATGTTGCGGCCACTGAGCCACACATTACGCGGCAGCTCCGTTGTCAGGAGGAGGGCCTTCTCGCTGGGGTCAAGCCCCCACCGCTTCATGGCAGTCACGAAGTCTCTGGTCTTTGGCCCATCCTCGAACTGCTGCTCAAAGTCCTCAATTACAAAGGCGTCTGCGGCGGAGGCTGCGCTAGAGAGGGCAGTGGAGATGGCGAGGCGCTTCTCCTTGCGGTTGATCTTGATGGACCAGTCACGGGGCTTGGGGCCAAAAATGACACCACCACCGGGGCGAAGGGGGGTACGCTGGGACCCACGGCGAGCATGACCCGTCTTCTTCTGCCGGTAGGGCTTCTTGCCACCACCGCGCACCTCACCGCGGGTCAGAGTAGAGGCTGTGCCTCGGCGGCTGTTCTGCTGGTCGGTGATGATGGCACGGTGGACAACGGCGCGGGCGGTGGAGGGCGGGGCGGAGCGCAGGTTGAGGGAGGCTGAGCCGACTCGCTCCCCCTCAAAGGACAGCACCGGCAGGCTCGCCTGCTCCGCCCGGACTCGTAGCAGAGCAGTGGATCTCTTGGATCGGTGCTGGGACTGAAATTGGAATTGGAGGGAAGGGCGAGGGAGAAGGGGGAAGGACAAGTGAGAGAGCGACGCTGCCGCCGGCATTATTGGATGTTCGTCGGAGGAGGAGCGGTAGTTAAGTAGTAACTGGTAAGAGCAGCGCGCGTTATCCTCTTCTTCCTTAATGCTAGTACGTTAGAGAGAGTTTGAAGTGTTATCCAATTCCAATCCACCCTTCCCTCATTCCCGAGTCCGGATCCCCTAAAGTAACTCAATTTTTGAGTTTTGACGTGTACGGTGCCTATTCGGTGGTAGCGCAGGGGGCCAGTATTATTTGTGGGGTCCAGGTTCTTTAAGATTCGTGTTAGAGCACCTTGGACGGTTTGGATCAAAACTCAAAAATTGGGTTACTGCACTGGATCTGAATTCCTCATTCCCTTGGAGTTGAAGGAGTGGAGCGGCTGGAGGTAGGAGGTTGGTGCCAGTGGGCTCTGTCCGTTCGTTTTTCTTGGGCTAGCTGGAGGCCTGCACTGTATTTGTGCATGGATCAACATTAACGAATTAGAGAAACCACCAGTCAATATAATATCTAAAACAAGCAAAGGCCCAATGCCCAAATATGAAATGCATCGGTTGGGGCAAAACTCAAACGAGACCACAACGCCAAGGTAACGAATACAAGAAAGACTAACACAAAAACTGAAATAAGCTGACGGCACATAATGTCATGCATCTATGCATTCCTCAAGCGCCAAATTCACCGCTTTATTACATCTTGGCATTCATTCCTGCCCTAAACTAAATACAACTTCCGTAACATTTATATATTCCAACCATCTCATCTATTCCTGTGATGATTTCTTACAAACAATGCCTGTTGTGCCAATTTCAAGCACCTTATACGTGCATATAAAAAAAAAAACGATAAAAGCGAAAAAAAATTGCAGACCATGCTCCAATATATAACACCCTTTTTTCCTTCAAAGTCGTTATTTATCTAAGAGAGATGAGATGGCTTGGGTTTTGAAGGCCGGACGAGGCCAAGGCTGAGGCCTCCAGTGACAACTAAGTGGGCTGCCTTGACGAGCTCCTCTTTCACCATGAAGAGCACAGCGGCTGCAAACACACTCTGCACTATCTTTGTGCTCATTCCTTTGTACAGCACCCATGCACCTTCGTACTTTATCATCTTTCTTATTGCATCTAACGTGCCTGCATAGTAGTGTGGATACATACCCTCCAAATTACTTGCTTCACAACACAACAAAACAAAATTTAACTTTGTTCTGACAAACAGTACCTTTGTATTGCCTTCGCTTGTCATTCTCCACCTTTGGTCTTACCTGAAGCCTAGCCTGCCGAACAAACACCAATATTCATCCTTAGTTTGAAGCACGTCTCTGTACAAGAGTTAAAAGACAAAAATAAAGATATGACCATTGGTAGGTACCTTAACGACCAAAAAGGGGTAAGTGGCAATAGTGGCACCGAGCTTAGCAAGAGCTCCTAGGAAAAAAATCTGAAATACAAAATTTCAAAATATCAAAGAACAAGTCTATAATGCTGCATTACAATTCCAAAAGCATCATCTATAAGACCTTTAAAGAATACCTATGATTCACTGAATTATCCCCATATACATGCAATTTCAGCACTATAGATTCAAACTTTTAATTAATGCAAATTCCGAAGTCCTTAATGGAAAACATTATATTAGGATCCACTTAATATTCAACATACAACCTTCCAAAAAAAATATTCAACATACATGTATAAACCATATTATTTACCTCAAGAGCGCTTAATCCATCAGCACCTTTCAAGTTGGTAGCCCGCTTCTTTTTCAAATTTTTTAGTAGTGTCTCATACAGCATAAACTGAATTGCAGGGTTACTTACCTACATAAGAGATGACCGACTATAACTAAAACAAAGGATAAAAGATAACAGCCAGGGAAAAGTCCAAACAAGAAATAAGAAACTGAGATAACTTACCATAATAAGTGTAGGCACTACGCCCTTCCAAAAACCCAAAAAACCTGCTTCATTGTAAAGTTCATGTACCTGCAGCACTCAATAAAGCATTAACATCAGCACATAGAGCAGAAGCCAATTACTACAATGCAAAGTGCATCAATATTGACTCCTCTAAGCAGAAACTATGGCATCAATTGACTGTCCTATGATATACCTACTCAAAATATTAGATTCACATAACATAAAAGGCAATTACCAACAATAGTACATGAGATAAAAAGTAAAATTTTATTTAGGAAGACCACCTTCACAGACGCCTATGAATAAATACAGACCACAGAACTCGATCCCCATCCCAGTCACAGCCATAGCATGAGAGACTTATAATGTCATAATGACAATGGTATTATTCAAACATGATCTTCTGAGCTTTAGAAGGAACACAAGTCATGTATTGTATATTTTAGGGTGTTGTACACACTACTACATACCACTTGGCTGGTTTTGTAAGGAGAATTTTCAACAAGTGCAGGTTGTGGGACTGGATGCAGAACAGCAGGCAAACCATCAACAGCTGTCGTTTCTTTCCTTGTCTTTTTATGAGTCTAAGGGGCATCATCATCCAAGCATCAGATTAGTAAAGCATTTTGATTTTGTATTATTACACTTTTGACTTTCCCCTCTAGGAATAATTAATTTGTACCTGCATCCGAGCGACAACTACCCAGATTGGATTAGTTAGCAGAACATTTACACATCTGCAAACATAGGAGAATTAACAAGAGAGTATAAGCATCGTAGAACATCACAAACACAGAACATCTACCTAAAACTTGAATTGATTGGGTTTTGGTCATGTAGGATTGACTTGAGAAAGATATTTGTTGACCATGGAAAACAGGCATGGTGTGGTAGAGAGAATGGAGAAAGAGAATGCATCACCCGGCAAGTGCAGCAACAAGAAGAGACTGGAGAATTCCAACAGATCCATCGCCAGTTCCTTTCTTGAAACGGGCGAGCGCTGCTGATTCTGCTCGGTCCCTAAATATCTGGTAGAAATAATAATATACACCCTGCATGCATCCAAGAGAAGACCAAATGGCATGTGATTGTAACAAATTTGACTTGAAAATAATTAACAAAAAAAAGGAGAGGAGAGCTGAATGAGGGTAAAAAGCATACCTGGGAAGCGGCGGTGCCAACAAGAGAAGGCGTGAGGCCACCGTAGAGGCGCTCCCATCCCTCATTCTTCACGACCTGTTGTTTTGTTTTGGTTTGGTTTACTTAGGAAAGGTTTACAAGTATTGGTAATTGCTAATGCTATAGTAAAAGTAAGCCAATCAATTGATCAATCAATCTAACAAATTAATTAATATTAATTAGAAGGAAGGAGGAAGGAGGAAGAGAAAAGACGGACACCGTACCAGGTACATCAGGCGAAGAGTGCCATCAGTGCGAGTGCACTTGGAGGGATCGCGCTCCGTCTGCTGACGTGTGTTCACCTGCAAAGAAGAAGAAGAGATGATGATCGAGGAGGCTTCTGTAGTGCCGTGTCGTGTAGGATCAACCTAACTTACCTACCTACTCAATTGATTTGTTTCACATTTAACTTTTTTTTTTCTTTAGAATTAGTAAAAGACTGGAGAGAGATGAGAAAGAGGGAAAGAAGGGAGAAAGGGAGTGAATTACGTACGGTTTGCAGGGGGTAGGTCAGGAGCTGAGCGATAATGCCGCCGCCGGCGCCAGCCAGGCCGTTGATCAGCGCGTCTGACATCTCTTCTCTTCTCTTCTGTTTTTTCTTTGCCTTGATCCCCTCCCTCCCCTTTTACCCTTTTCTCTCGCGATCCCCGTCTCCGTTAGACACGATCGCGAACAAATGTATTAATTTATTATTTAACTCATTAAATGCTACAACAAAAGAAAAGAAATAACAGAAAAGATGGCGATACAAGCAGAACTTTTTATTTTAGAAAGTAATAAAAAATTAATTAATCGAAAAGATGACGAATAAATTTAGATGACGTAGAAAGAATCATACCTGATCAGCTGTTCTTCGCTTTTTTGTTAAGAAATTTCGGAGGTTTGAAACTTGAAAGTCTTTTGTCCTCTCCAATTTGTTGTCTTCTATGATATTATTAAAAATATTGACCCTCTTTCCGGTAATTTAAAAAATATTTATTATATTTCTAAAACTAAAAAAATTGGAAGTGAGTGATTTCTTATGAGAGAAGAGGACTGTCATTGTCAAGACTCAAGACTCGAGAATATAAGTAGTTGGGCTGGTGTACAAATACAAAACACTCAATACCAAAAAAAAAAAAGAAAGAAATATTGTTTTCAATGAAAGCCTTAAGGGGCTCTTTGCCAAAAAAAAAAACAACGCTCAATACAAGACGTGTTGCTTTCTTTTTATTAATTTATTATATCAATCATCTATTATTTTTATTTTATTTTATTTAAGTACTCAATTATAATACGAAGAGAGAGAGAGAGAAAAAACGGCGACTTGGCAAGACAAAGGAGAATGGCAGCAAGTGAGAAGACGCAAGAGGTTCCCGGAGGGATGGAGGTCCCCCTCTGCGACTTCTCAGGACATAGCGAGCTACCGACATATCTCCCAAAAATCCACGTACGCTCAAATACTCCAAAGCCAGCCCCCCACCCCCCTAAGAATGGGAGGCAGCGGCTCCAACAAAACCTCTCCATCCTCCAGGCCCTCTTCACCGACTACCCCCCAAGTACCAACTACTGTGTGTCCCCCCCATAGTCCTTCCCGTCTCCGGTTCCTTCCTTTGTCCAAGTTTAGCGAATTATGGGAACGTTGTTTCCGTTGCTGCAGGACGGGGCACACAATGGCCCAGTGCCGCAACCCCAAGAGGTGTGGGAGGTGTTGGCATAACGGTCATATTGGGGTATACTACAAGTGACCAGCAGTGCAATCGGCAAGCAATGCAGGGCAAAAGGGTTCTGTCAAAACCCCTGACCGAGGGAAACCAGGGTTTGAGGAGTTGTTGACAGACTCTTACCCCTACGACACTCCAGAAATGCCGGAAGGGAGACCCAAAAGAATCCATTGCTTTAAGGAAGAACACTTTCAAGATATGGAAAGGCTACAGCTCCATGCAGTGGTGATGAACATGGGGAGTTACCAATAGGACTTTACACCGGAAATGTTATGGACTATGCATTTAAGACAGGACTAGTATCTAAGAAAGAAATACAGGTAGGATGTCTACCGGATCACAACAGAAAAATAATACAACAGAAAATCTAGACAGAAAATATAAAAAAATAATTAAGGAAACCGGTCAGATTCTAACCGGCTTCTGGGGGAAGAGCAAAACCGCCAGGATCTGACTGATTTGGACATTTTTCGAAATATTCTGAGTATATTTATTAATTTGTAATTAACTTTGGATATTAATAAAAATGTCGGAGGTTTAAGTTGTAAGGAAGTGCCCAAGATTTTTATTAATATCCAAAGTTTAATAGAAATTAATATTTATGTCCAGAATTCTGGATTTTGGCCAAAAATATCCAAGCCGACTATATATAAAATGGCCAGCTTACTCTTTTTTTTTTTTTTAGAGACACTATGAAAAGCAAAATAATGAAATCTAATACTGAAATTTTAAATTTTTTGTTTAAATTATTTGTTAGATTACTTCTTTTGATTTATAATTAGCATATTTATACTAAAATACACTAGATTACTTGAATTATGTTGAATTACACGAGCAAAACTAGGGTGTGATGTGCTCACCAAGAGGGTTGGTAAGCACACCTCCAAAAGACTATTAGATTGACTTCGAATTACGAATCCAAACCGTTGAAATTCATGTACTTCGTGAGTGATGCATGTACATGCAAAAATTTTAAAGTTTCGAATTCATTTAGTACATGGTCAAGTGGTCGAAACAATGAACATTTTATAAGTTATTTTTTAAATTGTTTTATGTATTCATTTTTCATCATTGTTTTGACTGCTTGACCATTTACTAAATGAATTCGAAACTTTAAAAATTTTGCATGTACATGCATCACTCACGAAGTACATGAGTTTCAACGATTTGGATTCGTAGTTCGAAGTCAATCCGATAGCCTTTTGGAGGTGTGCTCACCAACCCCTCTTGATGAGCACATCACACTCTAGTTTTGCTCGAATTACACTATATTACAATAAATTATGTTGAATTGCACTAAATTACGTTAAATTACGCTAAATTACAATAACTTCGCTAATTATGCTGAAATACGATAAATTACGCTAAAGTAGACTGATTTTGTGCCATCTTTCATGAATTATAAAAAATAGTAAAAAAATTTGAAAAATAGTAAAAATTGGTATTCTACAAGTTCATTATGTAACTAATTTACTGAGCTGCTTAGATTGAATAATAGAAATGAAAATCTTAACCGGAAATTTCAACTCAAGTTTTGAGGCTCTTCCCTTTATTTTTTGCAATTCTAAATTTCGAAAAACAACATAGTTGTCACTGACGCATGCGTATTTTTGCAAGCTTTTTGAAAAGTGGTCATCTGCTGAAATCGGACACTCGAGCGCCCTTTTATGACCGTTTGAAGTTTCGTCGTCGTTTTTAGCCTTTTCAGTGAAGATATCATCCCTATTCATATGTAATTTAGCGTAATTTACCGTATTTTAGCATAATGTAATGTAATTTAGTGTAATTTAACTTAATATACAACATAATTTCAAGTAATTTAGCGTATTTTAGTATAAATATGCGAATTATAAATCAAAATAAGTAATCTAGCAAATAATTTTAAAAAAAAATTCAAATTTTCAGTGTTAGATTTAATTATCTTGCTTTTCATAGTGTCTTTACTAAAAAAAAAAAAAAGAGTAAGCCGGCCATTTTATGGCCGGCTTATGGGGAGGGTAAACTGGCCATAAAATGGCCGGCTTGGGGGAAATTTTTTATTGGTAGTAATTAATAGAAAAGAAGAGAGACAAATGGTAAGATTACAGTAATATTTATATTGATAGTAAGATCGGTAGAATTTCTGCCGATCTTAACTTTTTTTTTTAAGTCTAATGTATAGATGAAGAGAATTCTTATATTTGATTTCTAGTAAAATATGAAAAGTTTTTCAAAAATAGATGAAATGTTTTTGATATATCTAAATTTTAAGGAGGGATCAAGTTACAACAATTTTGAGTTATAACAAAGTTACCACAATCATTTTCTACATTTTGAAATTCCAAATCGTCGATCCAAACCGTTCAACATGATCTCCACAATAAAATATGCTTCCAGATCAAATTTTACATTTTTTTGAATTTTTATACTATTTATTAAGTATTTTACAAAAACTAGTCAAATTCAGACCATTGAATTTTGTACCCATCTTAATAAATAGTAAAAAAATTCAAAAAAATGTAAAATTTGATCTGGAAGCACATTTTATTGTGGAGATCATGTTAAACGGTTTGGATCGACGATTTGGAATTTCAAAATTTTAAAAATAATGTAAAAAAAAATATATTTTACTAGAAAAATAAAAAATAAAATAGTTTAGATCAGTAGAAATTCTACCGATCTTACTACCAATATAAATATTAATGTAATCTTACTATTTGTCTCTCTTCTTTTCTATTAATTACTATCAATAAAAAAATTTCCGGCTTGAAAATTTTTGATAAAAATCCAAAATTCTAAGCATAAATATTAATTTCTATTAAACTTTTGGATATTAATAAAATTCTCGGGGAAGTGCCCAATGACTTAACAGACGTTATTTTTTTATATAATAATATATGCCTTGGCAGCCGGTGCCAAGATTAAAAGAGAGAGAGAGAGGAGGGAGGAATAGAATTGTAATGTCAGAGTCGGATGCGTGTGGTAGTTTGGTGTACCACGAGAGGCAGAGATTGCAGCTGTGCCTGTTGCACGCACTGAACAATCTGTTCCAGCAAAAAGATGCATTCACCCGACCTCGACTCAACGCCCTCGCAGAGCACCTCTTGTTGGAGGATCAACAAAGGCAGAGACAGATTATGCCCGCCCTATTCACGCCCCACCACAACGTCCTCAGCGGCAACTACGACGTCAACGTCCTCATGGCCGCCCTCGACGGCCCCCCAAAGAAAAAGGTGCTCTGGCACGACCGCCGCACCCCAGCAACCTCCATCGACCTAGCCTCCCCTGATCTCATGGGCATCATGCTCAATACCACCATCTCCCGCCTCAGGGGGTTCTGGACCTCCAGGCACTGGCTCACCTTGAAGAACATACGTGGTGTCTGGTACAACTTGGACAGCCACCTCTCTGCTCCCCAGCCCTTTCCCGATCAACAGCGCCTCATCTCTTTCCTCGACGACGCCGTTGCTCAAGGAGGAGAGATATTTCTCGTTTTCAATCAGGAGGAGGATTGAAGATATTTCTCTAGAGATACTTGTTCGGACAGGAGCTATGGAGGAGGACAGTAAAAAAAAAAAAACATGTGCTGCAGATTATGCCAAAGGGGGTGGAGGAATCGCATTTGCCTCAGCAACTGGAAGGGCCCGTACCAGTTTTTGCTACTTTTGAATATTTCTTATTAAATTAAGTTTCTCTATCTGGGATGCTTGTGATAAGTGCAATTTTGACCTTGTGTAATTGCTGCTTTTTATTTAGAGAGAATACAAGTGCTTGGTACTGGTACCTGTGAATGACTTTTCTGTTTCATTGCTTTCTCCCTTTTTCTGCTGACACAGAGCAACCTGATATTGGGTTTTTCTTTTTTATTATTATTACTTTGCTGCGGTTGACTTAGTGTTTGGACATAGCATTGCTTTTCTTTCATTCATAATGAAAGTAGGCGGCTCTTGAGCTGATCATTTAAAAACAAAAGAGAAATGAAATTTAGACCGATGGTCCTACTATTTAACCCAATCAAATCAACAGTCGGACAATGAGGTTAAAAAAAAAAAAACGCCCCAAAATAACAAGCTTAACGTTAGGAAACTTCAAATGGGTCTTTCCATCAATAGGAGGGCACTAAATTTCATAACCTAGAATCTTTCAACGATTTTGTTGTCTACAAGCTGTTAAAGTCCTGAGAAATAAAGGCAAAACAAATTACAATAACAACTTCAATCACTTCATCCAAAACTAAGCACATAGGAAACTTCATCGTATTAACATGTCAACTTCATCCTTAAAACTAAGCACGCAACAAAAAGAATGCATGGAGAGGCAACACACGTGAAAGATTATTTCATCAGGAAAACAGAAAAACAAATAGTTGTGCCATTGCAATAATTAAGCTTACACTGCGCCATTAATACCTAATAAACTTTCTGACACTACTATCCCTAATGTACAGCAATGTAGAGAAAAAAAAGCCAAAAGCCTGTGCAAACTTTATGGAGAATATATGCATGCGCACGAAGCCAGGTCATCGAAACACTCTCACACATGCAAACTACAGAGGATGGACATACAATATATTCATATGGTTTCTGTTTTTTTTTTTGTTTGCCATTCGCAAACCCTAGACTAGAAAATAACGCAGGGCAGCAGAAAGAGCGAGCGTGGAGAGGAGAGAGAGAGAGCTAAGACCTAGCGGCTGAGGGGCCCCTGCTGCGCCTCCAGTAGGAGACAGCAGTGCTGTAGTGTTCGTTGCGGATCTTCTTGGAGGCAGCCCTCCAGTCATACTTCTCGGTGTCCTCCCTGGCAGCGTGGCCCATAGCCTCCCGGAGGTCAGGCTCAGAAAGGAGACGCTTGACCTTGGCCAGGCAGTCGTCCAGGTCCCCTGGAGAGAAAAGGAAGCCCGTCCTGCCCTCCTCATCAGCCGGGATGATGTCTGGGATGCCCCCCGCCCGCGCTGCCACCACCGGTACTGCCGACGACATCGACTCCAGCACCACCTGCCCCAGTGTCTCCGACTCTGATGGCATCACGAACACATCCGCGCTCGCGTATGCCCGCGACAGCTCCTCTCCTGACAACATCCCTGTGAACACGGCCGGCATTCCCTTGAACAGCTTCTCTAGCTCTTGTCTGCTCCCACCACACGCGCACACAAAAAAAAAAACTCATACATCAGTTCCTCTCTCTCTCTCTTCACATGCATGCAGCCTTTCTAGGCCACCTTAATTTAAATATTTCTTAATTAAGAGCCCCTTTTAACAAACAAATTCTCAAAGCATGCATGTGGAATAGCATACCTGTAGGGTCCATCTCCAACGAAAGCGATTCTAACTCCTGGCAGCCTGTCCATGACCCTGAGTAATTTAATCAATCATTACAACAGCTTAAAGATGCCTCAATTCTTAATTTTGGATATCATCACAAAGTCCCAAATTGCAAGATCCATGACAATTTCTTAGAACAAAAAAGCAAATAACCACCTCTTGAGAAAATCCAAATTCTTCTCGAGACCAATGCGACCCACATGAATCACCAATGGCTTTTCCGGCTCACCCTCGCTAAAAATATAATAAAAAGTTGATACACAACAATCACAACTGAAACACCAACATATTTATTGACTGTACTAATTTATATAGAGAGATAGATAGCCAAGGACAATTTACGTTAGCTTGACACGCATCTCATGGCTACGGAATTGGGGATGGAAGCTGTCAGAGTCAACACCCTTGTTCCACAGCCTTATTTTGCTAGCTGGAAATGCAAAAGGAACAATAAGTTCAAAATAAAAAACATAATTATTATAGTAAACAGAAGAGGTTAGAATAAACAATCATATTAGACTTGAAGTAGTCCACATACATGATAAAACTTTGGCAGTTTCAAAATCCTTAGCAATGGCAACAGATGGCACCAGTGTAAGATCGGCTGACCTATGGAGAAATCCTTTAATATGAGCAAGAAAATGATAAAGATTAGTAACAGTCTTGGATATTGAGCGGTAGTGAGCTAAAAAATAGGAGGTAAAAACAAGAGATAAGTACCAATAAGCTGCCACATAGGCTCCACTAACCAATTGAAGGTGTATCTGGGAATATATCTGCCCGGCAAACATGTGAAAGGATTCAATAAACCTCAGCAAAAGATGTAGCAATTAACAAAAAAGGATCACCGGTATGGATTAATTCTAGTTTGAGACAATATTGGTCAGAGATCAGATAAACCACTCTAGACTGACTTCCATTTTGTTTTATTGTGCATAAAAAAATGATATACCAATAGAATAAATATAAACCAATAATCATTTGGTGCATTTATGATATATAATACTAGAATGGTAAATTTATCTAGACTGCAATTCTTTTTTGCAGAGGGGAAAAATGTCAGAGGCATTTTCAAGTGTATCAGTATCAAGGAAAGCAAGTATTGTGGCACGATGCTGTTAAAGTTCTGTTAGCTATACCAGAGATGAAGCTATATGCACAGGATTGGATTTAAAAAATGGAAGCCCAGGCAGTTGGATTAGTAACTTACGCTGGAAGATGAGTGTGATAGGACATCACCATCGGAAGAGAAAGCATTTTAGCAATTGCAAGAGCACCAAATATCTAAAAAAATATATATATATTTAAAAAGCGAAAACTAAGAAAGAGTGTGTAGTAAGATCTGTTAGGACGGTAAGTACCATAATGCCTGGCGAGGTGGCATGGATAATGTCAGGCTTAAATTTAGCAACCTCTTGAAAGATTCTTGGGCTGAGAGCCAATGAGAGCGGAACGTTTTGGTACATCGGGCATGGAAAACTGAATTAAAAAAGAAGCAGCACTGTCCATCAGTGAGCATAGCATAAATGTTAAACATCATCGTGCAATTTAATTTGGCCAATCAATGGTAAAGAGAAGTCAGAAGGAAATGAATAATATCCATGAGCAAAAAGAAAGACATATATTTGTTATGATAAGGGGGAATTGAAATTGATTGGCTTACCTCCAAGAACCAATGACTTTGGCTCCATAGAAATCCTTGGGCACTCCCTCGTGGGTCGTCACTACAAGGACCTGACAGGGTAAGATGGTAAATTAAATGATAACAATCAGTCAATGGATCAATCTACTAAATTGAAATTGAGATTCTCCAATCGATCATTCCGGCATCGCATCGCATCATATCAACAGGAGAAAAAGGAAGCAAGCTGACGTACCTCGTCCCCAATTTCACGCAGATGCTTGATGAAATTCTGAAAGCGGTTCTTGTACCCAGAGATGTATCTGCAACAACACAACACGTAGTTTAGAATCAGGGTTGAGTAAAGTGAACTGACAAATCTGAAGCATAGAAGTGACTGAATTGATTTGTCTAAGGAGTAAGGATGGACAGAGATTTAACGAGTAATGCATTCAATGTGAAAGGAAAGGATAATTAGAAAGAAGTGGTTTATTGTGTTTCTTGATCTGAAAGCTGAAATCTAGCGTTGACTGGGCGATAGAAACTTAAGCGAACAAGAAATAGGGAAATAGGGAAGAAAAAATGGATTCATTAAATTATTTATAAAAAAAAAAGGGAAATGTTGAGAGAGAGGTAGAGAAGAGAACGAACGCAAAAGGGGAAGGCTCGATGAAGAGCGCAATGCGGCGGGGAACGGCAGCCCAGTCGGCGGCGGAGTCGTGGTGCAGCAGCGGAGGCGCCTCCATGTCATTCGCATCCTCCATCGTCATCTTTCCTTTTCCTTCCTTCCTTCCTCGCGATCAAATCGAATCAAATCAATAGGTACGAATTCTGCTGTTTTCTTCGACCGATCGAAAGGCAGGCAAACAGGAAGGCACGCAGGCAGACAGGTGACGATAAATTAATATAAATTAAATTAAATGTAATAAGAATAATATAAGAATAAGAGGAAGGGGCTGCCGGGGGAGAGAGAGGCCGCCGGGTCAGAACCCAACGCAACGAGAGATCGTTTGTTTTATAATCTCTCTAACAATTGTCTTTCTTTTGCGTGGGAAGGGAACCGGGAGGACCTCGCGAGGGAGAGGAAACGACTCTCTCTCTCTCTCTCTCTCTCTCTCTCTCTGTCTCTGGTATGATTAATAGTTTTAATATTTTGGTATTATTGGTATGATATGTTTTGATTGATTGATTGGAAAGAAAACTAAAAACTAAACTCAAGAGAGGGAGTCAGAGGAAGGAAGCGTGGGATGGTGGCGTGGGAATCTCAATTTAACAAGTAAGCTGAGGCTTAAGGTCGAGGTTGAGTTGAGGAGGTGTTTGGATGGAATCGTATATTCCCAGCATAGCATTGGAATTGGAATTTTCGATTGGAATAACTTTCCAGCATATGCTTTTTCACTTCTCAGCTGTCCATTGGATTTGGATGGAATAAACCAATACTTCTCTCTCTTTCCAAGCACCAACGCAAAATGGCAAATCCACCTTGACCGCCCCCAATTTTGATTCGCAATCCATCGTCCATTTTTCTATTATTTTTTATTTTATTTTTATTGCTTTGCATTTTCATCTCGTGTAACCGTATGCCGAAATTTTTATTTCTATCATATTCATAAAAAAAAAAAACCAAAACACTTCCGTTCAGTGGGAATTCAAATTTTATTAAGGCCGCAGGGGCATTTGGCTACCTCAAAAACCGGAGGTCGCCAATTGGCTCTGCGGCCCCAGTCCAAGGGCCTCCAAATGCCCCTGCGGCCCCATTTCTTGATCTTTGTGCTACTTAGTTTCCAGACAAAAAAATAAATTGTTATCGGTGCCATTACAAAAAAAAAAAAAAAATAGGGCCGCAGGGTCAATTGGAGACCTCTGGACTAGGGCCGCAGGGTCAATTGGCGGCCCCTAGTCTTTGGGGCAGCAAAATACTCCTGCGGCCTGAGTAAAATTTGAATTCCCATCAAACGGGGTGATTTGGTTTTTTTTTTATTACACTGTAAATAAATATTTCGGGTTTGTATGACTAGATTCCGAGACTGGTGATGTGTAATTAGCTCTTTTCTGCTCGTATTTTTTCACTAAATGGAGTTTTTTAAAAGCTTTATAATTTATGACGATAAGATATTAAATATGTACGCATCTTTAATATTACCATACTTAAATAAAAAATGTCAAGAATTATTGCTTAATATTTTTAGCAAAAAAATATAGAAATCTTAGGTGACTGCATCTTAAATGATTTATACATGTGTTTGAATGTTTAGTATGAATGACACTTCATACATACTTGTACACAATCATCCAATAGATGGTGGTCTCGGGCCACGTCCCTTTACTCTTCACATGCAAGAACAATGCCACACACCCTAAACATTTCAAGCTCGAGACCTTCTGGTTTAAATACCAAATGCCAAGGGAGATGATAGATCAACTATGGAAGGGTAATGAAGTACTGGTGGACTTCCAACAGAAGATTAAAATTTTTTTTAACAAAACAAAACTTTTACAGAGGGCTCTTACCTTATGGCACAAACAGGAGTTTGGTGCCATGGATACTCAACTAACATTTGCAAAACAAGCTGTTTCCTTTTTTGATAGGATTGAAGAACGAAGGGTGTTAGCGCAACATGAATTCAAATTAAGATGCAGAATCAAGGAGCGAGCCTTTGAGATGGCAAAGAATTTAGAAGAACGGTGGCACCAAAGGGCTCGCTGCAAGTGGCTTAGTCAAGGGGACCGCAACACACGCTACTTCCATGCGCATGCCTCGTCTCGCAAACGCCGCAACACCGTACTGTCATTGCACCACAATGGGGACACACTCTCTGACTCGGCAAGCATTAAAAAAGCCTTCTACGAACACATGCAAGGAACACTCGGGTTGTCGAGACCGGTGCTCAATTTCGACCCGCATATACTGTACCCTAACAGGATTGACCTAACCCACTTGCAGCAACCGATTACTCAAACCGAAATAGATGAAGCGGTTCGAGGCCTGGCAAAGAACAAGGCATCCGGACCTGATGGGGTGCCTGCTGAGTTCTTCCACACCTATTGGCCGCAAATCAGGGAAGAGATCACATCCATTGTGCATGGCTTCTTTAGCCTACGGCTAAACCTGATAGGGAGCAACCTTGCAAACATAGTCATGATACCAAAAACCGACACCCCTACAAATGTTGGTCAGTTCCGGCCGATTAGTATCATTAATATCATCCCAAAACTAATTTCAAAAATCATGGCGAACCGGCTACGGAGTGAAATGCCAAAACTCATCTCTACATACCAAACGGCATTCATCAAGGGTCGGCAAATCACCGACAACTTCGTCGCCATCAGAGAAATGTTGCACCACATTGCGTGCTCAAAGAACCGCGCCGTGTTCATCAAACTTGACTTCGCCAAAGCGTTTGACACGGTCGAGTGGGACTTCCTCACCCGGATCATGGAGGCTCGGGGCTTCCCGGCTATTTGGATCACATGGGTAAAGGAACTACTTAAAACAGCCCAGTCTACGGTCCTCATTAATGGGGAAGCAACCGACTATTTTCAGCACAAGCGGGGTCTCCGGCAAGGGGACCCCCTCTCCCCTTTACTATTCGACATTGCGGTCGACACATTGCAACAAATGGTGTCCTCGCTTAACCAAATACTCCCAACCGGCCTCACAAGAAAGGTGCAAGAAGCGGTGGTGGCAATGCAATATGCGGACAACACGGCTCTCATCGCCAACGCTAATTCCACTACAATGATCTCGCTTAAAATTATCTTAAGGCTGTTTGCATCAATCTCGGGACTCAAGATAAATTTTAGCAAAAGCAGCTTTGTGCCTATAAATGTTCCACAACAGGACATGGAGTGGATACAAAAAATTCTTGGCTGTGCTCGCACGGAATTCCCGGTAATGTACCTTGGAATGCCCCTCACAATCCGAAAGCCAACGAGAGAAATGTATCTGCCCCTTGTTGAGAAGGTTGAGAGAAGACTTCAGGGGTGGAAAGGGAAAATACTATCGAGAGGGGGTAGACTACAGTTGGTCCGATCGGTATTGTCCGCAATACCTATCTATCACATGACATGCTTCCGATTACCGCAATGGGTGATAGCGAGAATTGATAGGATAAGACAGGGTTTTTTATGGAGTAAGGGTGACTCGGCAATGGCCGGCATACCTTTAACAAACTGGATGACGGTTTGCTTGCCCCGTAGCCATGGTGGCCTTGGTGTCTCCAACCTTAACCTTGTCAATATCTCCCTGCTTCTCCGGTGGTGGTGGAAGGCCTACCATGAGCATCAAAGTCTATGGTCTGTTACGGTTAGCAGAATACGCTCGAAAGGATCGACCGAATCGGGTCCCAAAATATGGATCATTGTGGGTTCCTTCTTTTGGAACCAGTTGCAAAAAATCCGACCACTATTTCACTGGAGCACATCTTGGAATCTGGGGAATGGCAAGTCGGTGTCCTACTGGTACGATTCATGGCATGGTGAACCAAGAGCCAGTTCTAGAGTGCTAGCATCCCACAAACCGAATATATCACTATTTTCAGCCTGGCAGAACATCCGAATTATTAATCCACAAGAGCAACTACTCAACAGCCCGGTTTTTATCTCTGACATGCCAGACACTATCCGCTGGAACTGGACTGCTCACGGCCTATACTCGGCTAACTCGGTATACAAAACTATGATGCAGGGAGGCCTAATTAAGTGGCGCTTCAAGGCCGTATGGCAGCTTAGAATCCCCCCCACGGTAAAAATTTTCATCTACATGGTGTTGCAGGGCAAGATATTAACAAGAGACGTACTTGCGCGACGGGGCATGACGCTGCCGAAACATTGCGAGATGTGCCGCAACTGCCCGACTGAATCAATTCTCCACTTGCTCTACCTATGCCCATATGCGGTTCATGTTTGGTTTGAGGTTTCACAAATCGTGCAATGCCGAATTATGACGCCGGCACTAACAGTGCAACAAACCTGGGAAACTTCATGGTGCTCGGCTCGCATGAAACAGGGTATATCCCTCAAAACATGGATGGTCCTATTCAGCTGCGTCTCATGGGCGATTTGGAAACAACGGAATGCGGTGGTGTTTGGCGACAGGAGAATACCGGCTAATTTGTTAGCTGGCAGATGCACACATGAAGCGAGAATGTGGCTTAGGTTATGTTAGGATCTCACTTAATAGGATGGGTAGATACAGTGCAAGAGTGAAAGTATGTAACCGCTGTTAGATGCTGAGTATTGTACTAGCAGATGCTACGTAGGGCACTGTAAACGTTGCATATCATGCAATTGTGCATCAGTCACTCAATGTAACCCCTTTTAATTAATATAATCACTTGCCAGTCACCGGCAAGGTTTCAAAAAAAAATCATCCAATCAACATAAAAAACATATCAATAAAAAAAATCAATTTTTAATCTAATGGTAAAGATACATATTTCTTATACAAGAGGTTATGAGTTTGAAACTCAAAATGAGAAAAATTATTTATTACAAATATTGAAATAAAAGATATTGCGCGACCCACCACTCATTTAAAAAAAACATAAAAAGAGCACCAATTTCTCTTATCACTGTAAAATCATAAAGAGAAACAGTTACATCTTATTTTCGTACGTATTTATTATTGATATCTAGCAATTATACGTTTTGATTTTAGAAATACAAAGCCTTATATACTGTAATTTTCCTTACTTAAAAATAAATATAAAAATAAAAGAACAAAATTTCTTACATACTGAGTTCCATTTAGTTGTTTATAATGAGTGAGCCTAACACTCAGAAGCGGAGTCAGACTTTCAAGCTGTCAGAGTCAACAAATTGAGAGTCAATAGTGTAAAAATATTCATGCTGAATGAAAATCAATTTTAGAGTACTCATAACATTTTACTCTAAATTATATTAAAAATTTATGTTTAAATCTAAATTTTTTGAAAATAAATGTGAGTCAATTGCCCCATTCGATACATACAAGTCCGCCCCTACTGACACTTACCTTCTCGTCCCTCAATTAGTTTAACTTTACATTCATACGAGCATCAAGGATTCTAAGATTTTATTTATCATACAATAGGTAAAGTTTTTCAAAAAAGACCTGCAGCAAATACTTCTACAAAAAATTGATTGAATGAGTTAACAACAATTTGTAACCCGAAAATGATGAAATAAAATCCTTTTATGGAATACTACGAAGTTTTTTTTTTTTTTTTTAAATATAGGTTGAGGTCTTTGCTTTTCAAATCCTACCTCTCTTATTACTATAGAGAAAGTTTTCATTCAACAATCTAATAGTCAGGGGCGGACCCAGAGTATTCCAGGGGGGCAGTTGCCGCCTCTGGATTTGAGTTTTAGTAGAGATTTATCGGTTTCAATCAACTTTGTCTTCTCCGGAATTTTTTTTGCCCCCCTCTGGACGTTTAATTTGTAATTCGAGTTAAATTTAGGGTTAAAATTAAAATAAATCTGTTGAATTTCATTGGTAGCTAGAATTATAAGTCAGAACATCAGAAATTACAAGTCAAAGTATTAGAAAGTATAAGTTAAAGCATTATTTTTTGTCGAGTACCCAATTGGTTAATGAATTTAAACTCGATTCGATATTTTTTTGCCCTCTCGACGAAAATCCTGAATCCGCCGCTGCTGATAGTCAGTAAAAAGTTGCATACGTATAATTTGAAATGAAGCATGATTAACTCGAATAGTAAAAAATTTAGTACGTAACGTCAGAAAGAAAATTATTTTCATATAATTGGCCGTCCAATATAATGTCATTCAGTTCAAACATGAGAAAACTTGAGACATATTTTTTCGCATATTAAAAGTTTTCCAAGAAAAAATAGAATTGCAAACAAATTAGTCTGAACTAAATAAAAAAATTTCCCACATTCGAGGGGACTAAACCAAAGAAATAAAAAAAATATGGAGACGGGCAATAAATATATATATTCCATATAATAGTTGTTTTGTTCCTAATGATTGTACGAATGTTGTAGAAAAAATATCGGAGTCTAACATTGTTATGAAAACAACGATAATTTACAAAAGAAATTGTACCGTTGTTGAAATTATAAGGGTCCTATATGCAAAAACAAACGGTAGCTGAATTGAAATTATTGCAATACTGTGTGTAGCGGATAAGAAATTACTAATTTTCAAGGTTTAACACAAAATTATGCGGTACTGAGGCTGCAGAAGATCAAAAGACCAACCTCCGCAGCCCCACAACTGAAGACGTGTTGATTTTTTTTTTTTTTTTTTTTTTGAGGAAGACGTGTTGATTTATTGGACGTGACAGCGGTGCTAAGCATGTAGTAGAAAGCGAGACTTACGCTCTTTTCATAACGATCGTGTCCGATCTGATTTCCTAGCATAACGATCGAGGCAAAATGAATCGAGAATTGACCTCGTAATCTCATTTCCTGACTCGCACATACTTTGTTATGGATAACGTACCGCAAAGTATCCCATTAAAAATTCAGGATAAAATTGGCTGGGCATATAATATGCGCGACAAGCCACGCGTGCGCTTTTCAGAGCACATGCATATTACCGTCTAAGCAGACATTGTCACAGGGAATATTTACAAAATAACCTACCATTGAAAAAAAAAAAAAATCAAAATATCTCCTCTCTAAAAACTTTTGACAAAATAACCTTGTGGCCTCATATTTCCCTTTCTTCTCCCTCCCTCTGATTCTCTCCAATTTACTCTGGATTTTATTTAATTCCATATATATGATATTTCAATATTACCATATATCTCATATTTTTAATACCATAAATCTCATTTTTGAAAAAATAGTTTCAAAAAATAAAATATTCCTTACTCAAATGGTTTAATATTACCATATATATCATATTTCACATCATATATTTTCAGTATTATATATCTCATTTTTTAGCGGAGCTATTTTTTCATGTATCTCAAAATCCACATGTGCTTATTCATTCCAGCCAATGTTATTTTTTTTTTAATAAACCTGTCAATGGTTTGCATATGGCTCCGTCTTGCCTTTGTTTATTTATCAATTATTTTGCTTTATCGTTGAAGGGATGCTTTTGAGCTCTGTTAGTTTTAACGCTGAACTTAGAAGAGAATAAATTAATATTTATAGAATCCTTTTTTTATCTCATTTGTAGAATCTTTTTAATACAATCCGTGTGTAGCAAAAATCATATATATTGCCAATGTTGGAAATTGGAAGCTATGAGAAATATATTACGTGCTTTTCGTTACAACCCTTCAAAACATGAGAATATCACAAACAATATATCTGATCCTTAACAAACGGCAAATTGCTTGCAGTCAATAATATAGTCTCCTAACTAGATATTTCTGAAGTATTTAATCAATATAACGACAACACAACATCAAAAAGGCTAACAACATTATATGTTTAGATTACTAAATACTACATCAACAAAGCAAAAGAATACAAAGGCATAAAATGTCACTACAAAATGTAAAACATAAATTTAAACTACTTTTGTAACCTTCTATGCTCGTATCAAGGTTTCAAAATTCCTGCAATACAAAGAGACATTTAAAAAGTAATAAAATAAAGTGAATAACTTCATATTAGAAAACAAAATCAATTAGTAATTAATAAACTTTAAATCATCAAAGAATCTCACATTAGATAAGGATAATGTTAAACATATTTTAGTTTTCAATTACAGACGAGATCTCAAGTTGTGGCACCTGCGCATTATATATTTTTGTTAGAAAGAAACATTAATATTTGAAACAAATACAATGACAAAAATATACATTACCTCTAGCTTTTCAAAGCTGCGGACATCTTTTTTTATAATGGCCAAGCTCACTGCAATGCGAGCATTTACGCTTTGTTGCACCAGTTGTTTCTCTCACATCCATTGAATTACGTATGCGAGTTGACTTCGGACGACCCTTTTTATTCCTAAGTGCAGTAGGGAGCACAGTTGGTCCTTCAATGCTTGGCCAAAATCTCTTGTCTGGTACATGGATGAAACCGGACGAAGTATGCATTTCAATACATCTGAGTGAAATACCAATCATGACAAAGTGTATGAAAATCTGTTCTATGCCATTGTTCACCGCAACAAGCCAACATATGACTACAAGGAAGGCCTGTAAGTCCAAATGCTTGACATACACAATGTGATGACCTCCCGTTTATTGTCACCGGATATGTTGAGCTTCCAATATTAACCTCAAATTCACATGGACCAAACCGACATACCTAGTACCCGTGAGATGCAAATTGTCGAGAGCGTATTTTGTCAATAATTTTAGGGCACAACTAGGTTGTCATTTTTCTTCCTATTTCGCTACGCTCGACAAAAGCTTGGTTTACTCTATAAAAAGTAGCAACAACAAATGCAGTGACAAGTAATGATCGTGCACCTCTAAGTACCTAGTTAAGGCTCTCGGACCAATTGGTGGTCATAACGCCATACCTTCTTCCACCATCAAATGCTAATGCCCAATATTTACGCCATCATTTATTTTGTCCTCTATCCATTTCCAAGCAATCTTGCACTTAGTTTTTAATTGCTCTTTCAATCTAATAAATTCTACAACCTCATTTGCATGTGGCGCAAACACCAACGAGAGCATGACCATCATCAAGAGAAAATACACTACGTACCACCTCTTTATTACTAGAAAAATCGGTCAGATATGATGCAAACATTCCTTTCGCATATAACAAACTCTCTCAAGGAGTGAAGAGATCATTCCCAATTATCTCCATTTTCTTTATCACAAATTGCAAAAGCTATCGGATAAAGCCCCCATTAGCATCAATACTTGTAGCAATTAATGCACATCCCTCATATTTACCATACAAATGAGTGCCATCAACACTTACCACCGGTCGACAATATTTCCACCCCTCTATCAAAGGGCCAAAGGCCCAAAAGACTCGCCTAATTTGTTGTATGCCTTTTCCTATCCAGGAAGGGTTCATCGTCCAAATAGTAAGATTTGAAGCTTGCACCATATTTAAGTACCTTGGTAGATCAAAAAAAGATTTTTTCCAACTACTGTATATAATTTTCAATGCTCTACTACGTGCCTTCCATGCTAAATCATAACTGATATATGTTTTCCAATCATCCTTGATCTTGAGTCGAATTTCTTTTACACTCATTGATAACGATGCTCTCATTGATGGAAGTATTTTCTCACAAATTAAAGCAGATGTGCAATTTCGGTGCATGTTGTTACCAATTGGAATAACACAATTATGAGACCCGAGTATTGACTAACTAAAAAATACGCAGCTCATTTTTCAGTCTGTGTGCGTGCAACCTCCAACGACAATTGCTTTCAACACAAACACAAGTATAGCGACATGCCTCAGACTTATTCACTTTCATTTGAACAAAGTGGGTGATGTGCCACTCTTCAAGTGCCCTCGATAAAGCCTTTTTATCAGAAAATATTAGCCCTTTCCAATCCCCATTCGCATTTGCAGCGCCTTGCGTGACAAATTGATTCTTGTTAGCCAAGTCTACTATCTCGTATGTTGCCAACCAAGATTTGTCAGTATTGAAAGACATCAGGTTGTTGACAAATTCACCGTCCACCTCTAGACCACCATTATTTTCAACTTCTATCTCGTTATCAATATTATCATTTTCAACCTCTAGACCACCATTATTTTCAACTTCTATCTCCTTATCGATATTATCATTTTTCAACCTCTAGACCACCATCATTTTCAACTTCTATCTCCTATCATCAGAATCAGAGCACTCTTCATCTTCAAGGCTTAAATCACTAGACCATCTAAACGATATTGTATCATCTAACAAAATGTTATTTTGTACCAAGTTTTCGAATTGGTCAAGTGAATCATCCATGATCCTATATGTAAACAAAAAAAAAACTCAATTAAAAATATTTCATATGTGCTATGTAAGTAACATAGCACATATGTAAGTAATTTAAAACAATTATGATTAAAATCCGAATAAATTATTAAAATGAGTTAATTAATCATGATAATGAATCGTCAACCATTCTTAATAAAAAAAAAACTAAAAAAATTATACTCAGTCTCAGACTTGACAAAAAAGCTATTTACAAAGGTTTCATCATTCTCTGGACCATATAGACACATATTCATCATTTTGTATTTTCATTTAAGTTTACCAAATTATTTCTAAGAAATGCTATCGACATTGAAAATTTTCTACAAGTGCTGGGTTTCGACACCTATTTTATCACCCTAACAGTAAAAAAAGGTACGACTAAGTATACAATATTGAAAATTTTCAATTTCTTATTTCATCACATTGTATGTTCTTCAAGAGAATATAATTTTCATTTTTTATTTCATCAGTTTCTATAATCGCAGCAGAAAGAAAATATTGAACCAGAGGGGAATTCTTCAAACTTCAAATAAGCTTCGTTTCTATTTCTCATATCTATATCAAACTTCAAATATTTTTCTCATTTCAAGGTGAATTCTTCAATCTAGACAGAAAATTGAAGTGAAATTTTTAGCGCTAGTGATTTCCCTTACCAGCAATAAATCAATTTTTTTATAGAGGAGCGAAGTCATACCTCTGCTGAGGGCGGAGTCGAACCAGGGGTGAACTTGACAAGCAGAGAGAAAACTTGATGAGCGGAGAGTCAATGTTCGGAGGAAGAGAGCGGGGTAAGTCGAAAAAAGTTGGGGCGGATAGCAAGGTGCAAAGCCAGGGCCCAGGAGGCGGACAGAAGAGGGAGATGGTGCGCTAGAGGGACCAAAAATTTGGAGGAAGGTGAAGAGACAGAAAAAATAGAGTAAATTGAGGGAAAGAGAAATTTTTACCTGAGTGGATCCCAGAAGGTCATTTTGTCAAAGTTTTTAAAGAGGAGGTATTTTGTTCTTTTTTTTCAAAGGTAGGTCAGTTTGTAAATTTTTCCCATTGTCACATTGGCTACGAGATTTTGAAATTGTGTCAAGATTTTGACACAATTTTGACAAATTATCTTGTGTCAAAATCTTGCCCAAATTTATGAAATTGTGTTAAGATTTTGACACAATTTTGACAAATTACTAAGCTGATAAATTTTGTTATATGTTTAGGGTACAAATTTAAATAAATCACATAGACCCGATATGCCTTATATGTGGGAAAGTTCCGGAGACTATCATGCATGCGTTATTTAAATGTGATTTCGCAAGAGCGGTATGGCTGGTGTCGGAGTTGGGCCTCAGAACGGAGGATCTTCCTGATTCTTTCAAGACCTTCATTGACTCGGTTTGGAAATCTCTTTCAGATGAGCAAAACTGCTATCTGATTTGTACGATGTGGGCGATTTGGAGGTCCAGAAATGAAGCGTTGTTTAAAGCCACGAGACAAACAATATGAGCCTGTCAAGCTTTCTATAAGGCAACGTGAGAATCATGTCAGACCACTATACTGACAAGTTCCTCAACTTCCTCAAATCGTACTGGTATTGTCTTACCGGGTTCATCCCTGCAGCCCAATCCTCATGCCCGGGGTAGTAATTACGTGGCCTATGTTGATGGTCATGGGACCAGGAAGGGGGAGTAGGTATTGGAATATACCTCATGCACAACGGTACACTGGTACAGTGGGTCTCAAAGGCGGTAAGGGCAATTACCTCTGCACAAGCTGAGGCATTGGCAATACTAGAAGGTCTCAAACTGCTCTGCAAATTGGCAAATGGGGAAGGGCTGGTTCTATCTGACTCACTAGATATTGTCAGCGTGGTACAGGCAACAACTCCCAATATCACAGACTGGAGGGTCTTTTCTGAAATTTGGCAATCTTGGAAACTCAGGGTGGAATCTCAGGGCAAATGTAGGGTAATTCATTGTAACAGAGAGGATGAAACTCTGCGATTTGCGCACAGGCTAGCCAATCAGGGTAGGCTCTATGGGTGGGAAAAAACAGGCTGTACTGAGAATGTTTTTAGCATAGAAGAGCTATTGTAGGCCTACGGGTCATGTCCAGTTTGATCTAATTAGGATACAATTTCGGATGTGATCAAATGCGTCAAATTGGTTATGAGTTTAGAAATAATTGGATACAATTCTGGTACAATCTGAGTAACTTTTTTAAACATTTTGGTATTATTTTCGTCTACCGTTTATTTGAATTACACTTTACAATTACTTGAAAATTTCTAATACAGGTTTTGACGTTTTGAACGTTTTTTCAACAAGTATTTTTCTTCATATTTTATCTTTTACAAAACTATATTTTATTTTTTCAAAATTTAAGTAAAATACTCGTTTGTATAAAATCGATGTTTTATTAGTCCGACTCTGATGTTTTATATCTTTTATCTAAGATAGAATATTTATTCGCAGAAAATCAATATGCTACCTCGTGATGAAGAGTTGTTATATGTCACTGATCTTATTTTTCTAAGAATAAAATGATGTCAATAACATTATTTTACTTCAACACAAAAACGACCTTTTATATATATTTTTTATTTATGTTTAAAATAATTGAAATAAAATAATTTCTGGAGAAGCATTTCTCTCAAACATCAATATCAAAGTAACAAGAAGTATTTTTCTCGAATATCAATATCAAAGTAATAAAAAATCAGTTATCAGTAAAACGCTTTCCGGTATGCACTTCTTCGGAGAAATAGAAACGCTTCCCAGCTTTCGTGACAAAGTTTCGAGATTGCCTGATACATGCTGCTTGTTTAATTTATTATTTTGTAAGTGTTAGAAGTTAAAAAATTGATATGAAGAATTAGTTTTTAATCTAGTGACAAAAATATATGATTTTTATGTAGGAAGTCATGAGTTTAAAATTTAGATGGGAGAAATTTTTTATTGTAATAATAAATGTGTAAAATTTAAAGATAAGACTTTTATCTTTCTTAAAAAAAAAAAGATAATCGAGATATCATTGGGCCAATTTGAGGGATTTTTTTTAAAAACCGTAAATAAAATAATTAAATCTACGAAACCAACATGATGACCGCAAGATTTACAAAAACCATCAGAACCGAGATGCCAATTCGGTCCCAACGAATTTCTTTTCTCCGGACCGAAATGGCAATTCGGTCTGGCGGTTTTTCACCGGTTGTAGAAAAAACGTCACAGAAAATCAAAAAACAGGCCAGACCGAACTGCCAATTCGGTCCAGAGTTTTTTTTTTTTTTTTTTTTTAAAGATTAGAGATGAGCAAAATTTGACATATATTAGCATATTCATACTAAAAGAGGAGGGATCAAGTTACAACAACCATTTTTTTTATTTTCAAAGTCCAAATCGTCGATCCAAACCGTTCAACATGATCTCCACAATAAAATGTGCTTGCAGATCAAATTTTACATTTTTTTGAATTTGTTTACTATTTATTAAGTATTTTACAAAAAATAGTCATATTCAGACCATTGAATTTTGTACCCATCTTAATAAATAGTAAAAAATTCAAAAAAATGTAAAATTTGATCTGCAATCACATTTTATTTAGATAATCATGTTGAACGGTTTGGATCGACGATTTGGACTTTGAAAATGAAAAAAATGATCGTTGTAACTTTGTTGTAACTTTATTTAGATAATCACATTTTATTTCAGTGTTAGATTTGTCTCTTAAAAAAAAAAAAAAAAAAAAAAAAAAAAACTGGACCGAATTGGCAATTCGGTCCGGGCGAAATTACACGCAAGGCCACACAGGAAGTTGCTGGGAACTGTGAAAAACAGCCAGACCGAATTGCCAATTCGGTCCGGAGAAAAAAAATTCGTTGGGACCGAATTGGCATCTCGGTTCTGATGGTTTTTGTAAATCTTGCAGTCATCATGTTGGTTTCGTAGATTTAATTATTTTATTTACGGTTTTTAAAAAAAATCCCAATTTGAGTCCGCATCTTCTGCATTACTCGAAAATGAATCTTTTGAGTTTATTACATATCAGCCGTCTGATTAAGAGCGGAGCCAATTTCGTCCATGACTATAATGCACGGGCCCGTTAATATTTGTGCGGATCTCAATCGAACGGTTCAGATTTATTAACGCACGTTCCGTTAATGTAGAGGATACGAAAAAATCATGTAAGTTTGATGAGTAAATAACCAAAACTATATATAAATAACTAAAACTAAAGGCAAAAGCCATATTAAGTATGCTTTTTAATTATTTGATGAATAATATATACTTATATATCGTTTGCATCAAATGATGTCATTCTTATATGTATATAATCAGAGTCTGACTGGTATCATAACGTTAGAATTTTAGTGAAAATCTTAATTAATGGTCTGAAACTTATTGGTTCGACTTTAAATAGAGAATTCAAACTGTTCAAACTAATATCTTTCGTTAGTGCACAGTTAAGAGGTAACACCTCTGGTAAACTGACTTTTGTAATTATTTTTTAATTTCAGCAATGAAATGGGCAATAGTCTTTTTTTTTTTTAAATTAAAAACTGGTCTCCTTCGTAAGAAATTCGTTTATCTATAAAACTTTTAAATCTTCGAATTTATTTAGTATCAAATCAAGCGGTAAACAAATAATGAAAAATAAAAGAATTTCAGTTCACTTTAATACAATTTTTTCATAATATTTTACAGCTTGACTTAATACCAAATGAGCTCAGACATTTATAAAAATTATGTATCTAAACACATCAATACTCGTGATTTAGATTGTTGGAACGGTTTGGATAAAAATCTAAATAGGTCAATACTGAGAAATAATTATGTAATGTGATTTGTTTTAATAAAATCTGTGTGGCTCGTCTGCTGGTTTAAATGAAAAAAATACCGAGATATATATAACTCAAAGACTTCCAAAATTCACAAGATGTTATTTGTGAACTTTATAAAAAAACAAAAAAAGATTTATTACAAAATCCTGCCGTTCCAAATATGTCTCAACCTGCAAAACTTTTTTTTTGTGTCTGATTGCACTGTTTCTATGGCGTCTCTCTTTTTTTTTTGGCGGGGCTACAGTACGGTATGACCATGTACAGGCTTTTTCATTTTTAAAATTTTCCCATATTATTTCTATTATTTTTTTTTTCATATTTACAATGAATATAAATTTCGGTAAAAAATCTCTGGAGTCTGGAGGAAATTAAAGATGGGAGAGCAATAGGAATTTAGGGGGCTAGAAGTAAAATTGGGTGGTTATCGGATTCTAAAAAGCAGAAGCGACAAAGCTTCTGTTTTCATTTCCCGCCAACGCGCGAAAGGAGAGCGGGAGAGCGGCGCCGGCGTGTGTTGCGTTGTGCTGTGCTGTGCTGTGTTGATTCCTCCTCCAGGCTCCAGATCCAAGTCCTTTTGTGCTGTGTTGTGTTAATCAAATCGAACACTGCAGGGAACGTGCAAACGGAGATGGAGATGCCTACAGCGGAGGAGTTAGAGTGGCTGGAGACTCACTCTCTTCTTACCGATGAAGAAGAAGAACAACAACAACAAGAGGAAGGGGAGGACGAACAATGCCAATCCCAATCCCCAAATCCAATTCCAAATCCAAATATAAACAATCCCAATCCCAATCCGAGGAGCAGCAAACGGGCGCGCGAAGAGCAAGAGGAAGCACCTTGCGGCAATTCCAAGGACGAGGATGAGGAATGGCTGCGCTACTCTCCCCCTCCTCCATCTTCGCCTCAACCTCCGACTAAGAGGAAGCACAACACGGCTATCAGCATCTCTCGCTTCGCTTCTGACATTCGTGGCGATTGCTTCCCCATCACTGGGTCCCACGGCCAGAGGGTCTATGCCAAGCTCAACCCCCACCCCAACCCCACCACCTTATCCCAACACTCCCCTTCTGCTACTGCTCCTGGTACGCTCCTCATATCATATCATATCATGTCAGTCCCATCCCTTCTCTCAAATCACTTAAAATTAATCTTCAATCTCGCTCCTTTGTAGGTCTCCTCCCCCAATCTATTCACACTTTGTCCGAACAAGTCGAAAAGAATGCGTTTTCAAAGGTGATCTTTAATTATCATACAATTTTTTCTACTATTAGTCTGCTATTGTTACTGTTACTGTCTTACTGATGATGAGAAGTTGCCATGCATGATTGCAAAGAAAGGCTTTGCAGGACAGTATTGAATCAACCAACGGCGATCAAGCTGAAGCTGAAACTATAGCAACTGAGCAGCTCTGGGTGGACAAATATGCACCAAGCTCTTTCACCGAGCTCTTAAGTGACGAGCATACAAACAGAGAGGTGTGTTTTATTTTGTTAACTTGTGTGTTCACCAATATATAATTAACCACTATATATAGATGGGGACATTTGTGTGCATCCTTCACCCTATCATCAGCATCATCCTCAAGCCAATATGATATTAACTTACTATGCTGTGCAGATATAATAATGAAATATGATATTACTGTGCTGTGCAGGTACTGTTGTGGTTGAAACAATGGGATTCCCTAGTATTCGGGTCCCACTTAAGGGCTACAAGTGATGATGTGCTGTCTGCTCTGAGAATGCATTCTTCTGTTACTCAGAGCAGCAAGTTTGCCAGCAATAGAAGGTTCTTCTCTAAGCATCATGGTGGTGTTTCTTTGAATGATCAAAATGTTAGATCTCCAATTGAAACCAGCAAGTCTAATGGCCTGCATGCCTCTTGGAGTAACAAGTGCTTGGTTGATAAGCCTCCTGAACAAAAGGTCAGTGACAGTAAGAATCATAGCATCATGTTTTTGTTCGTCTTTATCCAACAAACCAGTTCTCTGCTTTGCTGCTATCTCTTACTACCATGTCTAACTTTGGGCTCACCTCCACCTCGTCTGTAGTAGTTCTTAATGTCCCAGTTAGTCATGAGATTGAATGTTAAAAGGTGGAGGTGTTGTTCTTTGCCCCTTCTTCTTGATATTTTATAGTTGCGATTGCAGGTACTTTTACTATGTGGGCCACCGGGTCTTGGAAAGACCACACTAGCCCATGTGGCTGCCAAGCACTGTGGATACCGTGTTGTGGAGGTTTTTACTTTTTACCTTGCACTGCCTCTTTCTTTCGTCACTCATTGGCTTTAAACAGTGCATTTTTTTTTAAAGAAGGCACATTTGGTTTAAACAATATAATTCATTCCATCAATTTACACTGGTAATATTGGGCACAATGTGCAGATAAATGCAAGCGACGATCGTTCAGCTTCAAGCATAGAAACAAAAATTCTTGATGTGGTGCAAATGAACTCTGTTATGCCAGATTCTAAGCCCAAGTGTCTGGTGAGAATGCTTCCTGGAACGTCCTCTTATTACTTAGCAAACTGTTAATAGTACTGAGGACAAATCTTTCAACAGGTCATTGATGAAATTGATGGAGCTCTTGGAGACGGAAAGGGTGCCGTAGAGGTCATTCTGAAAATGGTACTGTTTGTTTTTTTTTTCTTTTTTTTTTCCTTGGCAGTTAAGAAAAGTGAAGTGGTACATCATGCAAAGCAAGTCCATGAACGATTTGTTATGTAGGTGGCTGCTGAGAGGAAGGGCAGTTCAGAGAAAAGGGATGTGGGTGAAGAAGCCCAAGCTCAAGCCCAACCGCGAAAAGCGTCCTCCAAGAAAGGGCATAAAGTAGCAAAGCTTTCTCGGCCTGTAGGTTCTTTATTTGATGATTTCCTTAATTTTGGTGAAGCGTGCCAGTAGGAAGGTCTCCTCTTTAATATGACAAATAAAATGTTTTCTACAGATTATCTGTATTTGCAATGACCTGTATGCACCAGCTCTGCGGCAATTGCGTCAAGTAGCAAAGTAAGTAGCTGTTTTACTCGATCAACTTGTGCACTTGTAACCAGGTCCATTTTAATCTTACGGGCTGAGGTGTTGACCATATGCTTCATGTTACAGGGTTCATACATTTATGCAGCCTACAGTTAGTCGTGTTGTCAACAGGTATAACCAACAGCAACCACCGCTGCAGATATTGTTATTTAATAATTTGTTGCATGTGACGCTTAATTTCTCAAAGAAGTTATATCTTTTCACTTTGCATAAAATGCATCCATGTCATTTCTTTACAGGCTCAAGTACATTTGTACGAAAGAAGGATTCAGAACAAATTCAATTGCACTGTCTGCACTTGCTGAATGTACTGGTTAGTTTTTTTTTCCCTTCAATAAGCATGACC
Source organism: Carex parvula (assembly GCA_025461045.1). NCBI lineage: Eukaryota > Viridiplantae > Streptophyta > Magnoliopsida > Poales > Cyperaceae > Carex > Carex parvula. The sequence goes on along the minus strand of JAJGRW010000302.1, from coordinate 59,438 downwards.
TCGCGGACAACCCTTGGATCCAGCATATGGTTGTTATGCTGTTACCCAGTACAGTGAAAAGATATTAAGAATAACTTCAGATATTGCAACTGGGAGTTTGAACAAAGTTACCCAATTGTGCAGAATGCGACATCCGATCATGCCTCAACACGCTTCAGTTTCTAAATAAGAAGAAGCAACCACTTAGCATCGTGAGTTAATTTCCTCCAGTAATGCTATCAGTTGAATATTTCCTTTTCCTGTGCATTTATGGATTGCTCAATCTGCGCGCGCATGCTTGCATTTTCTCTCTGCTTTTTTTATTTTTTCACTGTGCATTCAGGCTGATGTTGATTCTCAAGTCATTGGTCGCAAGGACATGTCAAAAAGTGCTATCGATATCTGGAAAGAGGTATAATGAAGTGTGTTTATTGATGATTTTTTGGGCATTGAAAAATGATTCTTGTTTTTTACAAATAGTCAAAGCTTCAGATGTCATCCCTAGGTGCATGTCTGCATGCTTGAGAGCTCAGCTGTAGGTTCCAAGTAAATATTTTATTTGATGATTATATTAGAAGTTTGGAAATGCTTCTCCAGGTGTTCCACAGGAAAAAGTCAAAGCGTGTGCGAAACTCTGTGGATGGTCAAGTCGGACGAGGTGACGATACTACACAGCACCTGTACTCACTTATATCCAGCCGGTAATATGTCGCATGCTTAATTTTGACGATACTGCTTTTTTTTTTTTTGCTCTTTCTTAATCTGAATTTTCTTTAACTTGAAATTTCCAAATGTCACAACAGTGGTGAATATGAGTTGACCATGGATGGTATTCATGAAAATTTTTTGCGGCTCTCTTATCATGACCCCATGATGCACAAGACCGTCAGTACTTCCAAACCTTGTTTATCTGCTAATTAAGACCTATATTCTTTATTCTCCCAATGTTTTTCTTTGAAAATCATGGATATTGGTTAATGCAGGCCAGATGCTTAGATATGCTGGGAACCTCTGATTTCCTGATTCGTTATGTTTACAAAACCCAGCAGATGTCAATCCATGGTCAGATTAAAACATTTTTCTGTTATATGTTATCTTATGTTAAATCAAGCACGTGACAACTTCTGAACAATGTATTGTTCACCACATCTTGCAGCCTATCAGCCATCGATTGCAGTAAGCATGAGCCGCCTCATTGCACAGGTTGAAAAGCCAAACATTGAATGGCCCAAGTCTTTTCAGAGGTAATATGCCCAAGTTTTTCTGCCTGCCTTTTTGTAGCTTTTGTTAACATGTATGTCTTTCATAAATAGTGATTAATACCACAACTCTTAGGTGCCGAGCGATGCTTGTAGAGAAGCAAGAGACGCTGAAGACCTGGCAAAGAAGAATTACACCATCCATTTCAAGGCATCTATCAATTGAGTCATTTGTTCAAGATGTCGCGTCTCCATTTTTACATATTATTACCCCACCTAATCTGCGGCCAGTAAGTGTCCAAACCTAATGCAGTTGGATCTTACGCTGTATATTTAAAGAAATGTTTTATTTTTCTCCGTCCTAAGTGCCTTATAAAAAATTATGAAGGTGGCATTGAATTTGCTATCAGAGAGGGAGAAGGATGAGCTTCATCAGCTTGTAGATACAATGGTCTCTTATTCACTTACGTACAAATACTCAAAAGGGGACCCACAGGAGAAGATGCAGAAACTTTTTGCAGATACTTCTGAGGATTTGCCACTTTCTCTCGACCCCCCTATCTCGGACTTTGTCAATTTCAAGGTTTTTTCTGGTTAAAAATGCTTGGTTGAACCATCCTTTATTCTTTCCCTGTATACTGTGAACATTTTCAACTGATGAGAAACCATATATATTGGCAGGGCTATCAATCTCAGTATTTTGCACTTTCGCTAGCTACGAAGCAGATTTTGGTGCATGAGGTAAGCTGTAACAATCACTCAATATTAGATAGCTACTTTTTTCTCCTTTCTATTCTTTGTACTTTGTATCAGACAGAATTTCATCTTTACCCCTTAAAATCTCATAATTGCTTACCCTTTGAAAAGTGAATGTCATTATGGTTCTTTGAAAAATTCAAAAAGTCCAAGTGCACCCATTTAAAATATAAAACAATCAGATTTGTTGAAACCGTCAACTCTCGGGTTGAATTTAACTGGAACCTCGTTTTTTCCAACAATCGTTTTATATGGCCAAACATGATTTCAAACACCCTTTTTTTTTCAAATCCTATCTTCGTACAACACATATTGATCATGTGAGCTTTCTTGTAATAAAATAAAAAAATGCAAACAGTGTATTTTAAGGCGTGGGTTAATAAGATAATTTTCTGTTTTATATTTTGTTCTTTTTGGTGGAATGATCAAAACAAGAAAGCAGAATTGCAGGTGTGGGACGATGGTTATGTTGTTTATTGGAGCGAAAACAGTCAATTTTTCATTGGAGATATATCAGTCATGTTGTAAGAAAGATATTAGTTTTAGCAGATTAGCTTAATGGGGCGAGACATTCAAAAGTTTTGTGACATTCTTCAGTTTCAGAAGGAGCATAGGACAAGCATGTAATTTTACTATTTTAGGCATACATGAAGCTGAGTATTTTTGGTTTGATTAAACTCGTGACGGCAGTTTATACGTGCTGAGTAGAAAGCAAAGTTGATTATTGCTGTATGATCTGTTAAAAATATCATGCTATTGGATTTGTAGGTAGAGCAGCAGCAAATCCTGCAAGAAAACAAGCCGAAACACACGGACCGCACAGAAGATAATCCTCGACCAGTGGTTCCTCAGCACCTCACAAATGCAAATGCAGATGCTGGGAAGAATGAGAAGAATGAAGAAACAAAAACAATTGGATTTGGATTTGACGAGGAGCTGAGGCTCAAAGCAGCTCCAAGTAGGATTGATGGCCCGACACTTGCTCCGCACAAGTCATCTCGTTCTAACCCCTCAACTGACTTCTTTCGCAGGTGTTTTTTTTATCTTCATGATTCACTCATTTAACTTCCATATTTAATTGCTGGCCTTATGGCAGCCATATTCATGCTTGTATAAGTAACATTGTTGTTCATCCTTGTCCCGAGTGCAGGTTTAGAAAAGAAAGCAGCAGCAATCCTCAAACCGAAAACGCAGGCACGGGCAAAGCGGCCACCACCAAAAGGGACTCCCGTCCTCTTCTTTTCAAATACAATGAGGTTAATGCTTGACAATAACATATTCCTTCCTTGTCTACGATTAACCTGCTCAGATGTTGATACATAAAATAACACGTTAATCATTAATCCTTTCAGGGTTTCACCAATGCTGTAAAAAGACCGGTGAAGATTCGGGACCTTCTGTAGAGCACATTAGGCGCTTGTTTTGGGACTATTTTAGTTTGCTGAAGTTTGTAGCTTCTTTGAATATCCCTAACGTAGTCTATATGGAAATAAATTTTCTTGATATATTTAGGCTGCATCTTTAAACGAAAAGGAATTATAACATTTATGCATAAAAGAGAAGGAATTCCTGGATACTAGTATTAAAGTAAGCCTGGCGAGCGTTAACACGAAGGAAGTAAATTGAATTTCCTGTGCAAGACATTAACTAGTAGACCGAACCTTAACATAACTAGTATATTTCTCTGGAGGGAAAAAGATAAAAAAATTGCTTGTTGTAAGCCGATATTTAATTGGATTAATATTTACAATCGGTTGTCTCAATTTTTGAAAAAGAATAATGATATGAATGATATGGGCTGGGCCGGACTTGGGCTGGTGGTGTTGGAAGTTGGAACTGTTGAGCTGAGCAGAATTGAATTGAGGCAATCAAACTAATCATCATCTTTCTTCCTTTTGCTTCGGCGTTGATTTCCCATTTATTTTCTTCGACCTCTCTCTCATCTTCGAGTATATCCATCTCATCTTCGGCGTTGATCAGAACCGACTCTCACCCTTTAAAACGAGAAATAGAATTGACCAAGTCAGAAAGAAATCCTCTGATCGTATAGCACGCAGCGCAGCGACGATAATAGAAAGATAATCTTTCGCTACTACTGCTCTTTGTTGAAGTGAAGAAAAAAAATAAAAATAAAATAGAGGGGAGTTCCTGCGAGCCCTCTGACCAATGAAGAAAAAGTAGAAATAATAATTGAGAAAGAAGAAGAAACTGGAGAAACTGGTGGGAGTTCCCAGCGAGAAACTTTCAGGTTAGTAACCCTTCTTATAGCAATCATTATTTCTATTTGATTAATCAATTTCATTAAGTATTAGGTTAATTTACTAATTGTATTTGCTGCACATTAAATAGTGAATTAATATTTTTAATTGTGAAATTAATTTGGTGTTAAGTGAATCCGTAATAAAAGTAATTAATTTGTTGTTAAGTTGTATTAGTATTTGCTGTAATTGCTGCAAATTAAATAGTGTATTGATTGTATTTGGATTACTTACATTTAGGAAACACTTTTTAGTCAGTGTTACTTTGTGTGTGATTTGTTGATTTGGTGGTTAAATTCGGTTGTGACTGAGACTAGTACTAACATTCACAATGTCACAAGGCATTCGATTTCATTTATTTGCATATGTTTCTTTGGATCAGTGATAAACTGATAATTGAAATGATTGTGTTCTTCATTGGATCTTGTATTAGAATGTAGTCTTGTAATCTGAGGAGAACTTGCGCAAATAACTGAATATTTTTGTTTTATATCCACTAGATTTTTTGCTCATTTGATGGACAACTCTTAAAAGTCAAAATGTCACAGATTATTTTTTATAGAATTGAGTTTTGTACCAGCAAGCCCTATGGGATCAGTTTTGTTCAACTAATTTCAGTAATATTATTAATGTAATTTCATACTAGATTTTAGTTGTTTCTCATGTTAGTATGGACTCTGGTATAATCTCATCTCCTTTATGTAATATACTAGAATCTTGTGCTTTATGCATTTTTTGAAGCACTTGCATTTAAATTGAACTCTTTAACACTTGTATTGTTTCAATTAGTGTAGTGGAAGGGAGATGAGCACGGGCATGATGAGCATGAAGACGGAGACGGATATGGAGAGGGAGGGGCGAAGGGTGCGGGTCAATGTGGGTGGACGCCATTTTGAGACGACGACGCGCACGCTCCCCTTGTCCGACATTGGTGATGAGTCTGCCTCCACCTCGGTGGAGATGACCACGCGCATGCGCATGCTCATGCTCCCTGATAGTGACGAGTCTGCCTTTGTGGACCGCGACCCCTCCCTCTTCTCCCACCTCCTCTCCCTCCTCCGCACCCCTCATTCTATTCCTCCTATACACCAACTGCAACAGCAACTCATCCACGAGGCCTCCCTCTATGGCCTCCCCGTCCTGTCGCGTTTCCGCTCCGCCCTCGCTCCTCCTCCGCTCCTCGGCTATGACTCCTCCCTTGCTGCAACCCTTCTCCCTGCCTCCAACCCCTTCGTCACTGCTCTCTCCCCGGCTCCTGACGGCTCTGTCTGCCTTGCCCATGCCGGCCTCATCTCCTCCTATGACTCTGCCCTTGCATGGTCATCCACCCTGCGCACCCACCTCGACCGCATCACCTCCCTCTCCCGCCTCCCTTCTCCTCATTCCCAACAGCCCCTGCCCGTGGCCGTGGCCGGCTCCCTCCACCACCCTGGCCTCCACCTCTACGACCTTGCCAGGGGCACCCACCTGGGCTCAGTCCTCTGGTCCGACCCCTCTGATACCCGCCTCTATAAATCCTGGGTCACTGCCATCGCTCCCTCATCCTCCTCTTCCACTTCCTCCCCTCTTTTTGCATCTTTCGAGGCTCCCCACCGGGAGAACTGTATCCTCTGTGTGGACCCTGAAACACTGCAGGTCATTGGGGAGATCGGCCGCCAGAGCGGGATCGCAGCCAAGTCAGCTCCAGCAGGCCGCGTGGTGCACCTCCCACAGCTAGGGGGTGCTGTCTTCATGTCCTCGGTGAGTGCAGGGGCCTTTGGGTACTCAGGCTACATGAGGCTGTGGGACCCGCGGTCAGGGGATGCGGTGTGGGAGACAAGCGAGCCAGGGGGCCGCAGCCGCAACAGCAGCCGGTTTGGGGACTCATTTGCGGATGTGGATGTGGACGGGGAGCAGCTGGCTCTGTACAAGGTGTGCTGGAAGTCGGGGGATGTGGCGGTGGCTGACCTCAGGAAGCTAGGGGACGACCCCTGGATCTACCTCTCAGACTCTGATGCTGCGGCTGGGGCAGGAGGCGGTGTCAGCAGCATTGTGCACTGCTACAAGGGGCAGGTGTTTGTGGGCCGGCAGTCAGGGTTGGAGGTGTGGTCATCAGCAGCAGGAAGCTGGAGGCGGAACTGGGTGGATGGGGAGGAGGAAGCGGGAAGAGGGGTAGTGAGGCAGATGGAAGCAGGAGGGAACCGCTTGTTCCTCTGCCGGCAGGGCCTCGACGGTGTCCAAGTCTGGCAGACTTCCTGTTTCTCTCATCCCACCTCGCTTTCTCTAGCCTAGGCCTAGACCTAGCTGCTCCTCATCCTGCTCACCCCTTATTGTACTTCTCTCTGTCTTGTCATCTACGCATTACAGAAACAACGACAGAGCACCTTTTTGTATTCTACATTTAGGATTCATCCTCTTATGTAATGTAAGTTCATAATTTGTCCAATTTTGACTCCATTGCTTTATTTAATTAGGTATGGTATCTCAGACTTCTTTAGTTTCATATATATTCACAGCACCTCTGCGGTGATCTATTGCTCAAATACTGTGTGATAGTTATATATATTATATTATTTTTAGTTTTCAAAATTGGTTGCATCTTCATATGAGGTGCTTGTTGTCTTTCTCATTTTTGTATAGCAGTACCCAATTAAGGAGTAGTGGTAAATTTGTTACTTGAAAGTTCGTTACAAGCAGACAAATAATTAAACCGTCAAAAGAGAAAAGAAGACCTCCCTAACTTTGTGAGATGAGATTCCATTATACGTTTTTCTCTTTATTTCCAAGTTTGCGTTATAGATTATATCCAATATTTTTCTTTTCTTTTTAGAACAAAAAGGAGGGCTGGTAAAGAAAGCCTTCACATGCATAGAGTTTGCATCCATAAGAGAAGGTTGATTGTAAAGATTTATTCTGTTCATAAAGAGCAAAAAAAGTTGAGAATATCTGATATGTGGTGTTAACAGTTCCTCCTAGTATAAAACTCTCATAAAGCCTTCACATGCACTTCACAACTTGGCATATATTCCATCTCATGCATGCTTCGGCCAACCAGCAACGGAACATGTGACATGTCCATGCCCGCAATAAGCGCAAGAAGATATCTCCCTCTTATCCCAACACCCTCCCCGTCCTGGCTGTCCCACCCTGGCTCGGATGATCATGGCTGCCATCGCCATGGAAGAGCTTTTCTCTCTCTAGCCTACATCCGTTCCTGCTTTGTGAGTGTCTTCTCATCTGGGATTTGGGAATCACAGTAATGTCAGCATTAACAGGGAGCAGTCTACACCGACACTTGGAGCAGCAGCGGCAGCTTAATGTGCTCCATCTCCTCTGCCTATGACTGACTACCCAGTCCCTATCTCATTCACATCTGGCAACCGATGCAAACATATCATATTACTAGCTGCTGTTGCTGCTGATGATATAAGGAAGCACTCCTTTCCTTCGAGGACAGATATATTACTAGCTGGTTGGGCGGGTTGCACATGGCAGAGCAGCGGAATTGATGGATGTGAGAGTGAGAGGAGCTGCTGGTGCGGCGGCGGCATGTTTGAGTCTGTTGCTTTGCCCTCATCAGGTGATGACGAGTTGATTGTGTTCAATGTGAAATTAAGCCGTGCTGCCATGCTTTGTTATTCTTTATTCTTCATCATTATTGGGTTGACCCAGTCAAATTGTACTTGTTTTATTTGTAGCTTAATTGCAATATTTATGATCTCTACAGCTAGCTTGTATATGGCAGCTAATGACGCCCTCGCTTGTTTACATGTATAAAACTTTTTTTAAAGCTTCGCAGATGTTATTACATGTATAATCTATCTACTTTTTACTCTTTGATTTTTGAATGCGTGAATGCTTCTCATGTCATCTCAGTTTTCTCAGTCCTCATCTCGTTTGTACTTGTATTTAAATGTTTTTTATAAGGTAAGGTGGCAAGGAGCCATCTTACGTTTTCCATTGATAAAAAATCATTTACGAAGATCCTAAGCTCAAGGTCCTCTATTTACAAAACTTATATTTTAAATGTTGTATAATTAACATAACATTTCGTATATTTATGCTAAAGGAGGACTTGAGGAGTTTTTTTTTGTCAATTATTATCCCAACAGAACCTATCATAAATTTAGTGCTCTTCAAATATAATAATTGTACATTCATAAAAGAAAAGGCAGCGAGTAAGAAACAAAATACAACCTTCTATCTACAAAACAAACACAAACACTGCGTTTGCTTGAAGCATAAACACGAATTCGTATCCTCCCAGGTACCTGACTGAACCTGACCGAAACGGACGGCCCAGATTTACTCTCAGTCCAGATTTTTAAATTGGCACGAATCTCAAAGCACAAATAATACCCCCCTGCTCCATCTCGAGTAATCACCGGCTGAGACTAAATCTGGGCCGTCCGTTTCGGTCAGATTCAGTCAGGTACCTGGGAGGATACGGATCCGCATAAACACAAGCTCGAATTCGGATCACCCCGGTACTGCACGTCAAATTACTAAATTCAGACCGTCCTTTAATTGTGGCACAAATCTCAAAAAAGGACTCCCTATGTGTAAATACTAAATAGACATCGAATTTCAATCAAATTTCAATCGCTTCTCAGTTTATTGGACCAAATGCGGTACTGTATACTAACTCCACAAGCAGAAGCAAACATAACTTGCTATGCTCAGAAACGAACTCTGTTAGAAAGATATGAAAATAAGTAAAAATGATCTTCCTGCTTTCCTAGACTCGAGGAGGTGAGCTGCTGTGAGAATGAGATTTGAATTGCCTCTTTACTGTTTACTCTTTAGTTAGTTGGGGGAATTACTAACTAATTATCAAAAGAAAGAAAGAAAGAAAAAAAGAATTGGGTCTTATTAGGGATTGGTAAATTAATTTTAAACGGGGGTAGGTTTGGAATTTGGATTAGAGTCTTGAGTGCTTGTCTTCTCCTTGTCGTTCTCATAAGAGGTTTCTCCTGGAATTCTCTTTAGTGTAGATATCAATCTTTGTTTCTATCAATTAATTATCTTCTCGTCTCCTCTCAATCTCAAGATTCTGCATCTCGCTGTCTTTTGTCTCCATTCCCATTCCCATACATCTAATCTAGTCTATTTACCCTTCGCTTGTTTTCTTTACTCTCTAATCTCTAGCTGCTCCTCTTTTCTTTATTTGCCCCCCATTTCTGTTGCAATTGCTATTGAGGGAGGCGAGGCGAGGGTCTTTGTCTTACGATATGGAGGCGATCCGGAGGTGGAAATTGACTGGATTTGGATTTGAATCTGAAATTGTATCGATGGGTCCGGATGTCGTGCATTTCCCTCTCGCCTTGGCCTTCTCCTGCGCCTTCTTCTTCGCTCGTTTCCTCTTCGACCGCTTCTTCTACCAGGTTAGACTCAGACTCGATCACTTCTCTCTCTCTTTTCGGTGGCCTGACGATGCAATACTAATACTAGTTAATGTACCGTTTTCTTGTTGCTGCAAGATTCATCCAAAAACACACATACCTGGTTCATGTCATATGACAGTAAATTAATTAATTAATAAATTGGACTTACAATACATCACAAGGCAACACAAGCAAAGGCCCCAATCAATATCAATAGTCTTACTCTTTTAGATGAAGGAACAAACAAATGAATGCGTAGAAGCTGAACAGGCCTAAGCAAAAGTGTCTGGTAAGCCAGTGATCCTCTCCAGCCTTTCACATAGTTGATACTCATTGATTCATATCAGTTCAGTTCAGTTGGTAGAGTTTAAAATTTAACAAGTAGAGAAGCATAGATAGAGTAAACAGATCATGTGCAAATGCAATGCAATAATGCGATGCAATATGAAATGGCAGCCGATAGCAGCATGGATACTAGGGAGCAAGAGCATGAGCACAAGTGAGAAGACAAGCAAAAGCAAAAGCAAAAGCAATGGGGGGAATGGTGGGAAGGGGACAGTGACAGTGATGGGCAAAGGGGGGCATTGGCAAAATAGTAAGAGAAAGGATGAGGATGCTCATCATGCAAGTAAGATGAATAAGATCGTCAAGTTCTCAGAGTCAATGTGGAAGCTGACGTACTATGCAGGGGTGCAGTGCTGGGCACTGCTCATCATCCACCGTGAGCCCTGGTCCCTTCACACCCGCCTCTACTTCTCCGCCTGGCCCAACCAACCCCTCAGGTGCATCCCCTTTTTCTCCCCTACTTTATTTTACTCCTACCATACCATATCTTTCTCATTCTCTTCTCTTCTCTTCCTTTACAATAACAACAATAAACATTCCTAATGGTTTGACACTTGTGCAGCTTCTCTATCATGCTCTTCTACATGTGCCAGTGCGGCTTCTACATCTACAGCATCGGCGCTCTCGTTGCCTGGGAGACTCGCCGCAAGGACTTCTCTGTCATGATGTCTCATCACATTGTCACCACCATTTTGATCACCTACTCCTATTTGACCAGGTATATTAATACTCTGTAAAATACTACATACATAAATGCATACATGCCCATCTTTGCTTTTCTTTGTTTTCTTTTTTTGAGAAATGCTTTCTGTTCCTGAGCATGGTACAGGTTCTTCAGGATTGGGACGATAATACTGGCACTGCATGACACAAGCGATGTATTTCTGGAGGCAGCCAAGCTGTTCAAGTATTCAGAGAAGGATATCGCTGCCAGTGTGTGTTTCGGGCTGTTTGCTATTTCCTGGCTTTCGTTGCGCCTCATCTACTTCCCTTTTTGGATCATCAGGACCTCGAGGTCTTCTTATTTCTCTCTCTCTCTCTCTCTCCCTCTTTTTGGATCATCTGGTTAATTTTATTTGATTTGGATTTGGTGCCTTGCCCGTGATTGAATGCAGCTATGAGTGTGTGGAGTCGCTAAAGGATCTAGAGAAATTCCCGACAATGTTTTATTACATCTTCAACACAATGCTTCTGACGCTGCTGGTTTTTCACATGTACTGGTGGAAGCTCATCTTCAACATGATTCTTAAGCAGATGAGTAACAGAGGCCAAGTTGGTGAGGATGTTCGCTCGGGTAATTCCTATTCCTTTATTCTGCTACTTGTTGTTATTAGGTCCATGCAATTAGCATCACAAACCCCATTTCACACAGCTATATGATTCAAGTACCAAACACCTGTGTGATAAAGAAAAATGTTTCGATTTTATAACAAATGACTCACTAAATTGCAATTTATCTTACGGCAGATTCTGAGGACGACTGATTGCCAACAAACAAAATAAAAAATTAAAGAATGAAGAAGGATTTCGAGGATTACAAGGGACAAAAACCTCAACTGAGATTCTTGCAATCTACCTAGGCTGATTTTCCCATTTTTTCCCCACTAATTTATCTTGTGGCACCATTATTTTGTCAGGCTAGACGCTTTGGGTTAATCATTTTGTCTACAGTTTTGCCCTTTATAAATTAGAGTGAGAAACTTCTGAGCAGGTTTTATAGGCTGGCAGGTATAGATAGGATATTATTCTTTCTTAGAAAAGAAGAGTATGTTTCAATTAATTATTGGGATCTTTAATGAAAGGCCCTTGTATGTTTTTAAGATGTTATGGCTACTACCTTTTTGGGACCCCGTGTATTTGTATTATTTTTTTAATGCTATGATTATCTAGCATGTAATTATTGTTAAATTGGTTATGCCAGGGAAAAGTTCCTTTGCTTGAAACCAATTACAGTTACAGATACTCTGTCCTTTGTTGTAATTGCAAAGCTAACCAATCAGCATACTTAACTACAATGAATTAATATTCCAGTAGTAGTAGCTAGCTTCATAAAATGTACGGCAGAAGCAAATTACTAATATAGATAACTAGATAAGCCTTGCAATGCTTGAGGCTTGCACTGGAAAGTCAAGTCCTGATGCCATAGCAGAATTAATATTTACCGAGAAAGGAATTAAATCTACGTAAGAGGGAGAGAGAGAGAGCACAGACAGAAGCTTTTATTTACCCGTTGCGCTTAAAACAACATCGAATGTTAGAGGAGATAGATCTCCTATGGGCTGGGCTGGGCTGGTCTTCGAGGGGGCTTTAGGCTAGACAATAAATCGAAATTATATTGGGCTTGAAATGGCGTGATACAACCAATAAAATATGAACAGAATGAAATTATGGAAGTGGTGCCGGTGGTGGTGCGGCCGTGCGAGGCAGCGAGGGGGAAGTGCTCCCCTCCCCTCTGCCCTTATATAATTCTTACAATAGATTTGACAATTAATACTGTACAATAATTAAAGTACAGTATGTGGCGTGCTGGGCTGAAGCTGGGCGTGCTTGGCCTTGGCGGGGCGGCGGCAGCGGCGGCCGCGTCGTCAGAGGATGCGCCCATGCCCCTCAAGATATGCGCCCTCCTACCCCTCCGCCTCCTCCGCGATTCCTTCACCGCTGCCTCCATCGCTTTTGGTTTGCACCCCTCATCTCATTACATCTCTCTCAATCTCAATCTCAATCTCAATCTCGATCTCAATCCCAACCTGATTCTGATTCTGTTCAGATTACCAGTACTCGTGCTGGGGCGTGGAACAAGGCAGTGACGAGTGGAGCAGAATTAGGCATGAGGTGCACCTGCGCAGTGCCTACCGCCTCCAAGACCTCTGCTTCCGCAATGGCGGCATTTACATCAAGCTCGGCCAGCATCTCGGTCAGCTGGTCTCTTTCTCTACCGCTCATCTCCTTCATTTATTGTTATATGGGATTTTGATTTCAATTCACATAATTAATATGCTCACCTCACTTGTTTGTAAAATCCTATTTATAATAGGACTATGTTATTCCTGAGGAATACGTGCAGACTATGAGAGACTCCATGCTCAAACAATGCCCTGTGTCTTCGTATGATCAAGTCCGCCGTGTCTTCATCAGAGAGCTGGGACAGCCTCCTGAAAATGTCTTCCTTTCTCCTCTTTCTCAGTCTTTTTTTCTCTACTCTCGTCATCTTTATCTCATATTCTTCCCTCCCTGACAGTGAACATATATTCGTCTTTTGTTTAGTTGTTTGCTGAGTTCAATCCAGTGCCTCTAGCTAGCGCTTCTGTTGCACAAGTTCATGCTGCCAAGACCCATGATGGACACAAGGTCGCTGTCAAGGTGCGTATACCCGGTAACAATATCACTAACCAATTGTGAGAAAAAAAAAGAGAGAGAGAGAGAAAAATGATATTTTGAGAGAGAGCTAGAGACACCGAAATAATGAGGGTTTCTTAGTCTCTTTTGATAAATTTCAGGTCCAACACACTCATTTGACAGATACTGCTGTCGTAGATATTGCTACTGTCGGCTTCATTGTCAGTTTCTTGCATCACTGTTTTCCTTCTTTTGATTACAGGTATCCAATAAGCATCAAAACCTATCATTTGTTTTCTTAATTTCACACAGCAAATATGGCCTTTTGAGTATTCAGTATTTTTAACAATACTAGAAGACTCTGACAGTTTATTTTCTTCTTACATTTATAAATTGTGATTGTAGGTGGTTGGTTGAAGAAGTTCGTGAAAATTCACCCAAGGTATTCATGTCCATATCTGGAAAAATATTTTTGTTATTTTAATGAAGCCTTTTGATAGTTAATTCTTTAAGAGGGTGTTTGTTGCTACCTTGATAAGCTCACTAGTTATCAAACAATGGCGTATCGGGTAGAGAAATCCTTAGATGTGGTTAGTTTATAATCTGTGTACTGTATGCTTGCTTTTCAGGAGCTAGATTTCCTGCTTGAGGCGAGAAACAATGAAAGGTGTGTTGACAACTTCAGGAGACTGTCTCCTCACATAGCAGAGAGCATATATGCACCAAAGATATATTGGAACCTGAGCACTTCGAGGCTTCTGACAATGGAGTTTATAGATGCAGCTGAGGTAACAGATGTGAAGGCGATAAGGAGGCATGGATTACGACCCCATGATGTCTCGAAACTAGTGAGTGAGGCATTTGCGGAGATGATTTTCAAGCATGGTTTTGTGCATTGTGATCCCCATGCTGCCAATTTGATGGTTCGCCCTCTTCCTAACCGCACTTCTTGGTGGTATTCCTTTCTTGGTAGTAACCCACTTCTTTCTCTCCCACATATCCTTCCTTGTACATCATGCATAGTTACATACATACATACATATGCGCGCAGGCAGGAGAAGGAGAAAGCCACAGCTCATACTTCTGGATCACGGCCTTTACAGGGAACTTGATTTTGATACCAGAATAAGCTATGCTTCCCTTTGGAAGGTAAGTGAAAGAAATAAGTGATTGATAGGATAGGATAGGATAGGATAAATGATCATGATGAAATGTATAATAGATAATTAGATAGAATGAAGAGGAATTGAGAATTGAAGTCGACTGAAACAGGGGCTAGTTTTTGCGGACGAGAAGTCGATAAGAGAGAACAGCATAAAACTTGGGGCAGGGGAGGATCTGTATGTGCTGTTTGCGGGTGTTCTCACGATGCGGCCATGGAAGAGGGTCATTGATCCTTCTGTGGATCATCTTGCCCTTTGTGCGTCCCCCAACGACCGTTCTGAACTTCAGGTCTGTCTTGTGATCTTCTCTTGTCTCACCTTCATATACTTGTATAGTTGTATGTTATGTATCATCTAATGAAGAATTCATTCATTTTCCTTTCTACAATGACCCTTTTTTGAAACAGATGTATGCCGCCCAGTATTTTCCACAGTTGACGGAGCTGCTAAGTAGGCTGCCCCGCGTTATTCTGTTGATGCTAAAAACAAATGACTGCTTGCGCGCTATCAATCATGACTTGGTTTGCCACCTCTCTTTTTTTTCTTTGCCTTTTTTCCTTGCCTTTTTCTTCCTCTGACAGCCTGCGCTGAATGCAGGTGGAGGGGTCGCCTCTGGAATCCTCCTTGATAATAGGGAGAGTTTCATCTGAAGCCGTGTTAGATGCCAAAAGGATGATGAACGGCACAAATATATACAGCCGCATCAGCATCAGCATTGAGCATCTTTTGCTCGAGGCTCGACTACTGACCATGAAGCTTGCCATCTGGCTTCTCCTCCTCCGCAACTCTCTGCCTACACAATAACATTAATGCTTTGCTGCCCAATCTTCATCAAGACTACTACAATTTTCAGCTCCTTTTCATTTTCTTAAAATATAAAACGTAGAAAAAAATTCATTTATTTCTAACATTCTTCTTACTGTGTAATAATTTTCTTCTCAAATTATTCTTTGCTGGCGACTGTTATTTTTTGAAAGGAGAAATCAGTGTTTTGGCCCATGAACTTTCTCAAAGACATCAAGGATGACACTGTTGGCCCCTAAACTTCTATATGAATCAAATTGCTCCCTTGAGTTAAAAAAAAAAAGTTTGGAGCATTAATTTGATATAGTTCGAAGTGGCAATCGGATGGTTCGGATCGGGTACGAATTGTGTCGAGTTAGGTGTAATATAGTTTTAAAAATTATGTTCGGATTTCGGACAGGTCAAGATCTGCTAATTTAAATTAAAAAAAAAATCGGATCAAGTGGTGTTTAAGTCGGGTCATATCGACAAGGTCCTTTAGGCGAGTGAGATTTGTTACTTTTAAAGTGGCATAAGACGGGTTGGATCGGTTGACTTCAGAGAATTGTTGAGTTATGACTTCAGATCTCGGGTCATGTTTGGGACAGTTTGATTTTCTAAAAAACCAGGTTGGATTTGATCGGGTCAGGTTTGGGGTCCAGTTGGTCAGTTTCTTGAGATTGGATCAGATTTTGCTACCTCTCGAGAAGTTGAATGATCAATTTTCTTTTTTTAAATGGAAGGGCTGATTTGCTGCATATAAAAATTTTGGAACCAATTTGATTTCTTTGAAAAGGTGGACCAGTTTAGCATAAATGAAAGTTCGAGACCAATTTAATTTTTCTAAGTTTGGGATCAAAATCTGAACTTCTGGAATTCATGCAACTTCTTGCATTTGCGGCTTACAGCCATCTAATTGTGTCTTCTTTTAGTTTCTGGTATCATCACTGATTCGATAGGCTGAACTAAACCCATTTAAGAGACCTTTCTGAGGCCAGAGGTAATTGGTATAGCACACTAGTTATAATCTGATTTTTTTTTTTTCATCCCAAACTTAATTGAGGGCACAACCTAAGTACAGAGATTGTATTTCCACAATGCCAGCAAATAGAAATTGGAGCCCCAACATAAATACCAGTTAACATTTGACTAGTAATATGAAAGTGCTGCCAAACTAGAAAGCCGAATTAGTTAATAACGGTCTCTAATTTTATCAAGATCAAGGTCCTTACTACAAAATGAAGTCAAAACAAAGATCTAGGAAGTACCACCCTAATATAACACAAACAAAGAAGCAAACTATTTAGGTTCTATTTCTTTTTGCCCCCAGCAGGCTTAGATTTCTTACTTGTAGCCACAACCTTTGATGCCTTATCTCCTGTTTCCTGCAAGTTGGTAATGAAGGTGAGAAGATAACTAGCTCTTTGCAGTGAATACAAATTCATAGAAAGTGTAAATGGGTGAGGCCACCTCAACTTCAACATTTTTTATAACTGATCATGAAATATTGGCTACTACACTAACTACTTTGGACGTGACAAAATATTGGCTACTACACTACTTTGGACGTGACAAATCATTTCATAAGCTTATTCTTCATTTCACAAGATATAAATTAATCGTGTATTAAGATGCTTTCTTCAGCTACTTTTCAACCTTTATATGAATCTCTCATGAATTAGCCTAAACTTTCAAGATTGACTTTGCTTTCTCAGTATCTCAAGTGCAGTTGTCATTAGGTAGTTAAGACACCGGGTTCAATTAAGAAAAACAGCAGGGAAGTAATGTTTTTCTAAAAAAATTCAGTACTTACCTTTCTTTTGAGCGGGGTAACAGACGTGTTAGCCATCGGTTTAAAAAATGATTCCAGCCTGTTAAAAATAAAGAAAAACAAAAGAACCTTACAGAAACAGAATGCAACAAAAAGAATTGAGATATCTGGAACCATAAAGAAATGAAAATAACATATGCACAAATATTAAGTTCTAAGACTTATTTTAGCCCTTACCGTCCCTGCGAAGACTTAGTTTTGGCGGCTTTGATCTTTTCGATTGCCTATTACAAAAGGAGTCAACATATGCACAAATATCATTCTAAAACCTTAACATCTTGGAAAGAGTAAAAGGAGGAGAAAAAAAATGAAGTACCTTGGTAACACGGTCTTTATTAAAACCATTTTCATTTACCAGAAAGTTCACGATGCCCTGATGGAAGGCCAACAAAAATGACATGAATTGCCTTATCAGATTCTTCTATTTGTGACCAACTTGAAAAGCATAGAATATTCATCCTAAATTAAAGATCAAAATACCTCCTCATCTGGGGGGGTCCATTTTAGCTCAGGTACATCCAAAGAAACATTAGGTTCCTTGAAGAGGCGCCTTGCTTCTTCATAGGGCCAATCCTCTGGTATCTGGTACCTTTTATGATATCAACAGGTTATAACGTATTAGCATGAAAATTGGCATCCTTATATTGAACAAACCAATGAATGAACGATACCTTTCTTTGTTGATATTTTCCAACATGGTCTCTATGCAACCATACTGCCTAATCATCTTGAGTGCTGTCAGACCTCCCACACCTAATCTTACAATTCCAAAATTATACACTGCCCTTAAGTTAAACGCTTCTTTACAAGGATTATATTAATCTGAACTAACTAATACCTTTGATACTCTCACAATAGTCGCATCCGCTGAGTATGCACAAATCGATGAATTGATCCATGCTCAGTTGCAGCCCCTCTAGAACCTGCAATACAAAGGAAAATAAAGAACATATACCAATTAGACAGAAACAAACTTAATCAGCTGTCCACCTTTGCTAACAATATAATAGGGCAGGGGACCTGTAAAATTTCTTGTATTTCAATTGTATGGGTACATTGGACCTTTCAATCTTTTTTTAATAAATTATTTCAGTGTTATTTACAGCCAAATCACTGGCCTATCCACACTCCGATATTCTTAGGATTACAGTTCAGTCAAAATGTCAATGGAAAGACCCAGAACCATTTCTATGCTGCCATATAATGCAGCCTTATTGTTTATATAAATTATTTGGAAATCAAAATACGTAAGTGCTAACAACACAAACTTGCGTATTACAAGGCAATTACCTTGGATATTTCAAATTCCATCACAGGGATTTTCTTGGAGCTGGGATCCATTAAATGCCTCAGAAACCTCGGTGCACCAAATGTCAAAGAGTCCATATCTTCTGACGCAACTGCATATACCTACAGTTTACCGTGTGCCAAAAAATTGGCACCAAGAACTTTAGAGCTAAATTTTTTTGAGGTTTTGCATTGTTAACATGGCAATCAATTCAATATTACCTTGTCATCTTTGCACAGAGCTGCACATTGGGCTTCTGCTTCACAAGGTGCCTACATTATATAATCAGAAATTAAATTATATTAAATAAAATGTTTCAGTTCAGAACTTTCATATTGCGTGAAATTAACTTAACTGCTGCATAAAGGAAACATATACGATTGCAAGACTGAATGAACCCACATGTACAGTCCAATAAGTTATTGCCATTAACGTTTTAACTAGCTATAACAGTTATGTGGTTATTGTGAAATTGAGGCTAGTTTGGATTAAAAAGGCTCAATTGAAAAGTAATATTAGTTGAAGCAAAAATAGAGTTGACTTCTTCTCTAGGGGGTCTTGAAAAGCAGGACCTCCCTTGGCTTTTTCAATATGATAAGTCCTATTTACCTAAACTTTAGAATGGACCGTACCACACCACTGACACTGACACTGATGTGTCTTACAGGCAATTTATAATTTTGGGTGTAGTGTAAATCAGGTCCGGCCATCTTGAGATTTAGTAAAGCAGGGTACTGCTTTGCTTTTCAAGGTGAGAAAAGCAAAAAATATAGACCGACTTCTCTAGTTATGTCTTCAAAGGTGATTATTTCCCTAAACAGGCTGAATTTATTAATATTGAGGTTCAAAAATGCAATACTAAAAGCATTCATAGAAGCAGATCAGGCCATTTCCAATTGATGTACCTCAATAACAGGGACACCCATCAATCTCAGAAGCCTTTTACAATCTTCATTATGCTGTTTAGTCACCTACAAGTTAAAATATTTACATTAGAATCAAATTTCCATTCCAATCAAGGGGCACGGCACAGCCTCGGCAATAGTATGTACCCACAGTGCCAGACAAGCATTTATTTTCTCCCTCTGGATTCTTGTTTCTTGACATGACAAGTTTCGCCATCAGATGAATTCAGGCTAAATTGAGCACCAATTTAACAAATGAGGTTAAAAAATTGACAAATATTTCCCATCTAACAACTGTAGTACACTTTTTTGGACATATGTTAGCTGTGGTAAACAACACCAGCAAGCAAGCTATCATTTTGCAATGCTTGGTCTCATTGAAGGCCGAATGATTACAACCAACCTTGACTGTACGTTTACTGAACTTCTCAATTGCCTCCTTGTCTCCTTCCTGTTACAAGTGGGAAATTAATTTAAGCAAACCAAGGAAGAATTTGCTATATAATTGAACACAAAAGGCAAAAAGGATAATAATACAGTTGTAGTTCACCTCCACGGCTGTAGAGAGCTCCTTTGTTGCATCCTCCCTCTTGGAATACCTAATTCAACAAAACATCCCATGAAAACCATGATAATTTTTTTTTAACCTGCAACAACTTGAACCAATCTTCCACACAAAAACACTATGGTTCAGTGCTGATTTTCAAATGTGTCCATACTAATGCCCATTGAGTACAAATAGCGCCAGCAATTCAACATTATCAACTGTATTGAGATTGTCTTGTGTTGCCCATATCAAAATTAAAATTTAACTTAGCTATCAAAAAGGGCAAAGTTACCAACCAACAAACCAACCCAATAGCAAATAAGTTCAAGAATTTTAGTTACCCAACTATATCCCAGTAAATTGATCCTTAACTAGAACCAACGAGAAAGGAATTTCTTCATTGGAAAAGGAAAACAAACAAAACCAAAGCCACGCAAGAGAGAGAGAGAGAGAGAGAGTCTTGTCATGTGCCTTTTTGCGAGCTCTTGTTTCTTCAAGTCAGGTGGCTGGCCGTCAAAGACATAACTACAGCAGAAGAAGAAAAAGAAACATAAGAATTAACATGGGAGATAAGACATAATGAGGTTGGTTGTTAAATCAAAGAAAGAGAAATAAGAGAAAACAACTTACGCGGGCTTTATCCCAGCCTCAAGCAACCTTATAGTGCGGTTGAACATTCCTTGCAAATGACTATAAATAATACAAGCAGCAGGATATATAGAGGGTAAGAGCAGAGTCTGTTAAAACATCTGATACGAGCTTATTATTATTATTATTATTATTTTTTTTTTTACCTGGTAACTTCACCAGCCTCATTGGTAAGGGTTTCCATTCCAGTCCTCCCAACCACAATCTATAGTTTTGACAGGTTGATTGATCAATAAAAAAAGGATTTGGAAGAGAGGTTGAAAGAAGGCTTAATTAATTGTATAACTATAATAATGGTAGATAGAGATAGAGAGTAGAGACAAGAAACTGGTAGATGCTCATGCTGGCATCGATTGCAATCTTGCGGCCAAAGTAGCTCTCAAATTTGTTCTCCTTCATTGAGTTGGGCGCATTGTCTGCCAACAGCTTTGTCAAACCCTGGTTTTATTTTAAAATAAAATAGGAAAGAGCAGCACCAAAATCAGTTTTATTTTATTTTAGTTTGGAGTAATAATAAGTTAAGCATAGATTATGTAAATTGAAATAGAAATTGGTAGAGTATATACCTTGATTCCCATATTGGAATGGAGAAACGATGTAGCACTGGCACTGGCACTAGCCAAGGGAGGGATCAAAGGGAGGGAGCGGGAGAGGAGAGCTGTTAATTTAATTTAATTTGACAAGAGAAGAGGGAAAGGGATGAAGTTGATCAAAGGCGGCGAGAGAGCTGCCTCAGACCTTCCGACCGTGTGCGTGGGTTAGTCTTCGTGTTTTTCGACCTCATCATTCGTGGCGCTGTGCCGGTGTTACAGTGTGTGTTCCAGCCGCGCGGTGTTACAGTCTGAATCACAGTCACAGAATAATTCGGGTTCGGTTCGGCGGCGGCGGAGTTAAAAAGTTGGTGATTTAGAAATAATGCGAGTATAATTCCAAAATAATACAGAGCGAATTTAAAAACAAAGTTTCAAACGAAAAAAAGTTGACACTTAATTTCTTTCTAATTCTTGATTGAGAATTTGACACTTAGTAATTTAAACAAGAGGTGTTAGGGGAATTGTAAATTGTTTAATTCTATTTAATAAATTGCTTAATCCTATTGATTTTGAGAATTTAATAGCACGGTAACTCATTTGACATATTTTGCTTTTAGACAAAAAAATTCATACTATAGCTTAGTGAATGATTTTCATGTATATGATACAAATGTCTCCGGTGTTTGTTTATAGAGGAAAATCCTGTAGGAGCATGACTTAAGTAAAAAAAAAACAAAAAACAAATAAACAAACCTTTCATCTGACTTGGAGTGGTCCCAGACTCCCAGGCTCCCAGCACACATGGGTAGCTAAAAAAGCAATTATTAGTGACAATTTTTGTAATATTTGTTAAACCAAAAGGGTCGTTTATCAAAAGGAAAAAAGTCCGGAGGTTTGAATAAAACGCGAGGACGTCTCTCAAGTAGGGGTGTAAACGGAGCGGATTCGGAGCGAATAATGCTAATACCAAATCCGTATCCGTCTTTCAATGAGCGGATACGGATACGGATAATAAACGGATATCAAAACTCAAAACCATATCCGCCTTAACCGAATACGGAAGCGGATAATCTCCAATTGCGGATACGGAACGGATAATTGTCGGATATTGAGTCATATGTATTTTAAGATACAAATACCAATTGATCACTCAAAAGAGAGCAATGTTTCTTTTAATATTTATAAACTCGGAAAATGCTATCGGTTCGGACTGCAAGCGCACAATCCTATCGAGTAGTATATACGAGGTCGATCCACAGGGAATATTGGTTCAGTGCTTCGAGCGATCGAATCACAATCTTTCGAAAGGCTAGACGAAATCTGAAAATTGAGAGATGTTGTTGTGATCAATGTAAATTAGGAAGCAATTAAAAGTAATTAAAATAAAGATAGAGATGAGAATTCCTAGGGTTTCGGCACACCATTGCTACTCAATCCGCTTTGATAATATATTCCTGTTGCGTCTGATTTCCTGTTGTTGTTTAATGAAAGACACCACATAGGTCATTGCGATTTATGTTACGCAAGAATGACAGATCTTTCACCGAGATTCTACATAGGACACTGCGATTTTCCTTACGCAAATGTCTGATCTCTCAAATACCCCAAATTACTACATAGATCACTGCGAATTTCTTTACGCATGTGATAGAATTTGGTACGCGTTTTGTTGGTCTGGTTTATGGTTTCCCCGCTAAGGTTTTCTTCACATAAACCTAATAAATCTCAACAAGGCTAATTCATACAAATAGTTTCTCTTACCATTAAAGTACTGTCACTACCCTAACAGACTCAAACTAGATCATTGAAGTTAGATGAAGAGATAATAAATCACAAAAGCATTTTGTTTCAACAACAAGAAATCATAATCAACAGAAATATATATATCAAAACATCAAGAGTAACAAGATTTACTGCCTAGCCCTAAGAAAAGGAACTTAGCTGCGGAACGGCATTGTTACAAGCACTCCTCTCTTCTATCTTTAATCAAATCTAACCCTAATTACAAAGATATTCCTTCTGCCCAGGGGCCTTATATAGGAGTGGAGGGAAGTGTGGAGGTTGAGTAGGGGCTAAGAAACTGATCTAGAAACAGCTGTCGGCAGTTATTCCCCAAGGGTCGCCTTCGGATACGGGCCGTATCAGGTGATACGGTCCGTATTAAGACCTTGACGGTTAGGGTTTAATGCTTCCAGCGCTATCTTCTGGTCTGTGCTAGGCTTGGTCCGTATCAGGCAATACGGACTGTAACAGAGACTTAGTCGATGAGCGTCGCTAATCCGATTGACCCGATTCTAGCTCCATTTGATGTAAAATAGTCCCAAAACTTGTTTTCTGTAATAAAACATAAAGAAGGGTGACAGTAGCCTTTTTCTCTATTAAAGTAAACATAAGTGTGATAAAATATGCAAAACCTAAGCCAAAACTCTACGTAAATCATCGTTATTTTGACTCTGATCACCAATTAATAAAATTCAAATATGAAATCCTTTCAGCATATAACACGTTCGATTTACAAAATATAAAAGATATAAGGTCTGGATCTTTACTAAAAATTAGTCCAACGAGTGAAAAGATATAAAAGTGAGACATCATATATAGAAATCGCTTTGCCTCTGAAATATAAATGGGTTTCGGAGAGATGAATATTGGATACGGATATATACGGGTATCCGTTCCGTTTAGAGGTATACAAATTTATCCGTTTCCGTATCCGTGTATTTTGACTATGTTCAATATATATCTGTATCCGTATTCGTTAAGTATTCGCTCCATTTAAAACGGATACAGATAGTAACCGGATACGGAGCAGATTTGGACCGGATAGTCCGGATCCGTTTACACCCTACTCTCAAGCGACAATTTTTTTTGAATAAAACGCGATTTATACGGCAAATTAATAAAATTCGCGAATAATTTGCGAATAAATCATTAAGTTCACGAGTTACCGTTTTATACGCTGTTTGACATGATCTTAATGTGATACGATGCGCGCAGATCAGAATAAATTAAAGTGACATGCACAGATCTTAATGCGATGCGCGCGGATCAGAATTGCTTTAAGATCCATGCATGCTAGATCAGCACGGATATTGAACCGATGAGCACATACTTAATGCGATGCGATGCGCGCAAATCAGACGATAGAGGAACCCGTCAGATTCAAATTTGACTCTGATGGGCTTTTATATGCTTTTAATAAAGGGTAAAATTGGGTATTTTAAAATTTTAGAATGAGTTTTAATATAAAAGACAATAAAATGGGTAAATTTGTGAGTTTTTGAAGTTTAGAGGGGGTAATACGTAATTTTAAAGTTTAGAGGGGGGAATACGTAATTTTGAAGTTTTTGAGGGGTATACGTGAAATTCCCCTAACTTTTGATATATCAGTTCAAATAACGAATCTAAACCGTTGAAACCAATCTATTTTACGAGTGATATATTTATATGTAAAATAGCATAAATAACTTAGGGTTTCAAAAATTAGATATCAATTTAGCATTTAATTTTGAGTAATTTAGATATCAAAACCAACAAATCAAATTTTAGATTTTGTCTAACCTTTTAAAAAGGTTGTGATTTAATCGCTCAAAACTTAAATTATTAATTTCTTATGGATTGACACCTAATTGTACTACTTTGATGAGATTATGCGCTTCTAGTCAAATCAATAAAAAATTGAGTTATAAATTTTATTAGCTCTCATTTTCAATGATCAAACTCTAAACTCTAAAACCCTAAAACCCAAAACCCGAAACCCAAAACCCTGAAACCCTAAATCCTAAACCTTATAACCCTAAACCGGTGAGATGGCAGGAAACACGAACGAGTGGGGCTATAAAGGGAGAAGCAGTAAGTGTGTTCCTATTTAAACGATGGCTGCGAGGTTGGAGATATGGGTAGGATATCAGAGGGAGTAGTTGCGGGGGATTTGCTTTTTCCGACGAGCACTTATGCTGTCGCTCGAGTTTGGTAAGCCATATAGGTCTTTGTGTGTTGGAACTATTGGATTATGCAATAATTTACTTGTCTGTTTGACTAGATTTGCAAAACATATAATAGTTGAATTTTACAGTTTCTTGTCTTGAGATATGATGCAGGTTCATGAAGATATAAAGCTTCAATAAATATCAAGAATGCATGCACAAATGCTACACATATCAAGGATGTGCTGCAATGAACCAAAGAATGGACTAAGAAGACTTAGCTCAAGATTAGTATTAATTAGATATCTGTGAAATTGGTAAAATACGCTTGAGATTGAGGTTATTTACATAAACCGTTACAACGGTTATTATAACATTACAACAGAATAATTTATATGCCGATAGTGTAATCGATTTATTTCGTTACAACGCTCAAATAAACGTTGCAACGGAATAAATCAATTTCGGACCCCAAAACATCCAGAGAGTTCCGTTGTAACAATCGTTGTAACACTTATAAACGTTAGGATTTTCCAGCACAGCCAAACCCGTTAACTGGGGCTAACCGTTACAACGCTTTTATCAACCGTTGTAACGGTTGACGCTAGTTACCAAGTTTTGCTTCTCTCTCTATAAATAGAAGCAAAATCTAGGTTTGAGAAAACAATCAAGCAGCCTCAACTGCAATATTTCATATTCTTTTCAGATCTAAAATTCTCCATTGTTGTTTGTGCACAAAACTTCAATCCTTACAACAATCTCAAGCATACTCCACCAAACTCAATATTGTGTAAGAATTAGAGTGATTTGTGTGAGATCTCTTGTTTGTTTCAAACACTTGAGCCTTTAGTGCTCGTGAGCCAATTCCGTGCTCGGGTCGTATTCACTAAACACACGGAAAATTAAAAATTCAATTTTTTGGGAATATCTAATTTATGCACTAACTTGAGATATATGTTTTGCAAATCGTCAAAAGGGGGATATTGTTGGATTATGCAATAATCTACTTGTCTGTTTGACTAAATTTGCAAAACATATATTAGTTATTTTACAGTTTTTTGTCTTGAGATATGATACAGGTTCATGAAGATATAAAGCTTCAATAAATATCAATGATGCATGCACAAATGCTACACATATTAAGGATGTGCTGTAATGAACCAAAGAATGGACTAAGAAGACTTAACTCAAGATTAGTATTAATTAAAAATCTGTGAAATTGGTAAAATATACATGAGATTGAGGTAATTTACACAAACCGTTACAATGGTTATTATAACGTTACAACGGAATAATTCATATGTCGAAATCCACAGGGTAATCAATTTATTTCGTTACAATACTCAAATAAACATTGCAACATAATAAATCAATTTTGGACCCCAAAACATCTAGAGAGTTACGTTGCAACAACTGTTGTAACACTTATAAGCGTTAGGGTTTTCCAGCGCAGCCAAACCCGTTAACTGGGGCTAACCGTTACAATACTTTATCAACCGTTGCAACGGTTGACACCAGTTATCAAGTTTTGCTTCTCTCTCTATAAATAGAAGCAAAATCTAGGTTTGAGAAAACAATCAAGCCACCCTCAACTGTAATATTTCGTATTTTTTTCAGATCTAGAATTCTCTATTATTGTTTGTGCAAAAACTTCCATATCCTTACAATAATCTCAAGCATACTCCAACAAACTCAATATTGTATAAGAGTTAGAGTGATTTGTGTGAGATCTCTTGTTTGTTTCAAACACTTGAGCCTTTAGTGCTCGTGAGCCAATTCCGTGCTCGAGCCGTGTGACTTCCCAAGATTTGTAAGGGCTCACCGGTTCCACCTTGTACTCCTTTCTCATTGGGTAAAGAAAGACTCGCCATCAAGAAGGTCGTGAAGTTCCGAAGACGTAGGCGTTAGTGCCGAACTCCGTAAACAAGTCTCGTGTTAAGTATCTCTTAACTCTTCTATTTACTTTACGCACATTTGCTTAGTGTAAATTTATTTTTGTTTCCGCCAACAATAACTCATGCACACGTTAGTTAAATAACTTAAAGTGAAAATTAAAAAAAAAATCCCATATTCACCTCTCTCTAGGCGGCTCTAGATGGACAAATAGAATTCATACCATGAAAGGGGAGGTTGTGGTTCGACGCTTGTTTAGTGGGTACCGATGACACCTGCTTACCACTTACCAATTGCCTTGAGCCGTCATTCAAATATCTCAGAAAGCCGTCTTGGTTCTCTATCTCTTTGCCTCTTTCTTTCCCCTCTCTATCTCTCTTCTTTTAATTGTGTGCTTAAATTATTTCTAACTAAAATTAAAAAGAGTAGTCGTATGGACTACATATGCTAATGTAGTACAATAACAAACTCTAATTTTTTAACACTTTTATCTTATTACGCATATAAAATTGTAAATATTACTCTATCATTTGATAAATGTAAAACTTTACTAGTATTTTATTTTATCGTATTTTTTTTATTTTTGACGAATAAAAGGATTGAAAAAAAAAAAAAAGTTACATCCCTCTAACTGTCCACATATCCTATCGTACATGCATGATAATATTGTTTTAATCAATCCACAAATATTGGAAATCTTATTTGAAAATATTAAAATAATAGAGCTATTTTCGTAGTTAAACCCAAATAGTTTATGGATTATGTGTTGTGTATCTTAGGTGTCGAAATATAGGTCAATTTAATACGCTTTTCATTTTTAAAATTTATAAAATATTAATACACAATGATAAGTCGGTTACAAGCATACAACATATCATTGTAGTAAAATAGGTATCGATCCAAAGATAACGAGAAATATTATTTTTTACTAAATTAATTAATTCTAAAATAGTGCAAATAAAAGTAAATTGGGGGTTGTTGTAAAATTAGTTTTGTGGGTTCAATACCCGATTGAGAGTTGAATTTAAGCAAAACAATTTAAAACAAACAAATAAGGGAGTTTTGTGATTCGATAAGATAAAAGTCTAGAGGCTATCAGCATACAATCACTTGGCCAAATTCACATTTAATTGGTTTCTAAATTCATGTTTGTAATTATGGGGTTTCTAAGCCTTAAATATAAAAAATGGTCACTTTTGTGAATTAATGACGTGCCTAGATAATTCAAATTTCACGGTTAAGTCCTTCATTCTAGCTTTCTAGACCATAAGCATATGTTAGCCTTGTTTATCCCTAAATACCAATATTTCACGATTAAGTCATTCATACCAATATTTGGTTCAATCCTAGGGGTCTCAATTAAATATGAGGCTTTATGATTAAGTCCTTCATCTCAATTCAACCTTTGTTTCTTGTGGTTCCGGACTAAGAATAGATTTGGTCATTTATAATCTCAAATCCTAGGGTTATTCATGTATATAATTTGGTACTATTAATTCTTGATCCTATCATCTTAAGTTGGTTCAACCTAAGCAAGACGCTAATTAACAAGCACACAAATTACACAATAACATGAATTATAAAATCAACAAGAACAAACATGCAAGCAAACAATCATTATAAAGAAAATCATTGAAGTAAGATAGATTTTAACTCAAGTTCATGCTTAAAGCCTAAGCCCCTAGAGAGAAAATCTAGCCTCTCATAGGTGCACTAATATCCAAAAGAAATACAATAGTAAACATGATAAAAACTAAGAAAAACAAGAAAGAGAATAGAGTACATCAATCTTCTCTCTCGCTGCCCTTTGTCTTTACTTTGCTCGCTCGAGAAAACCTTCAATTCTTCGCTCCAATCGCCTTGAATCCACTTGGAGAAGATGGAAAATATGTATAGAGATGTGTAGAATTAAAACTAGATTAAAGAATGATTAAAGAATAAGAAATAAATTCTCCTGCTACCTCCCTATCAATATATAGCCATTTTTGTGACTTTGGGAGCAAACAAACAAGATCTGGAAGTGAATCGGGTGAAGATGACAACAAAATATGTCCAAATCTAGGCTGGACGACCATTGGTGCGGCTGCACAAAATTCTACATTCCGAATTTGAATTTGTTTCCTTCATGAAAGTTGTAGATCTTTTTGTTATAGTTCCATCAAGCTTTGATTTACCCAAATCAGAGTTCGTATGGCCAAAATACAAACTGTGTCGTTAGCTTGTGATTCTGTGCGGCCGCACGAAATGCTTGTATAGGCCGCAAAACTCTCTGAAATTTTCTGTGAACCGAACTTCAAACGGGCATAGATCATGACCCGTAACTCCGTTTTCAGTGTTTTGCGAGAAGATCTACAATTTGCTCTATTTTCTATAATTTAAATAGACTTTGGCAGTAACTTAGTTCTTGACATATTTTAACACAGAATTATAATAAAATACAAGAAAATTGACTTAATTTTTAGATTAAACCTTAATAAAAAAAATATATAATTTAGACTTTTCATTATGGAATTGAAAAAACAAAAAAGATGGATTATAATATTGGAGGAGGCGTGAGTGAAGAGACAAAAATGTTAGAGGGAATTAATTTAATTTAATTAGAAAGGGAAGTGGCTAGGCAGTGCCGATGTGTTGAGTTTTCCCATCAGTGCCTAGTAGAGTTGTAAATGAGCCGAGTTTGAGCGAGTTACCTCCAACTCGAACTCAGCTCATTAAATAAATGAGTGAGTCAACTCGAATTGTGATGGTAATAACGAGTTGTAGAGCTAACTAGAACTCAGCTCGTTATCAACTCGAGTTGGCTCACAACTCGTTTAACAAATTAATTATATACTACTAGTAAAATAATTTATCAGTATCTAATAATTTTTCATACAACAATAGTACATAAGCACCAACAATTTTTTATACAGCAGCTTAACAAAAATAATTTCTGAGATTTATTGTGACAAATGCTATGTAACTCGAGTTATAAATGAGCGAGTTGGGGTAAGCTCAAACTCAGCTCATTTATTAAATGAGTCGGCCAACTCGAGTTGGAACTGACTCGAGTTATAAATGAGCGAGTTAAAACGAGCTGTAAATGTGCGAGTTATAAACGAGTTACGAGTTTGAACAATTTTGTCCAGCCCAGTGCCTATTGGCTTGTGCTGATCTGTGAGTCCAGTCGACTCGAGTCTAAAGTCTGTGAGACTGTGACAGGTGCACTCCCCTCCCTCTCTCTCTCTCTCTCTCTGTGTCGTTTTACCTCCCTGTCCCACTTAAAAAGAAGGGGCTCTTCGTTTTATGCCACTCAAAAACTTCAAAATTAGATTTTTGCCACTCTGAGAGAATATTCCTTAGGTTTAATGATACAACATCCCCAATCTGTGCACCCAGATATATATATTTTTTTTTTTTTTTTTTTTTTTTTAAGTAATATATCAACCTTTGCTCTTAACTTTGGGGCGATATTTTCTACCGAATTTAGCTATACCTCACCTCATCGTGTTAATCCGCAATCTTCCCCACTTCTTAGGGTACTGTACGGCAGGATGATTCTTTTGGTTTAGCTATATTTTTCGAAAATCAAGCCCTATAAGCTAATATCCTTAGGTTAATATAATACGTGAAGAAAAAGCCTTTAAATTGTATAATATACTTAGATTTTGAACATTTTCATGATTTTGGTATGATCTCCCCCTAGCTACCGTCCTAGAATACCAAGAAACTTAGAAAGCCATGAATAAAAACAGACCTTAGCTCTGATACCAGGTGTGGATCGATCGGTCAGCTTTCAAACTTCAACGGGCTACTGTGAACACGGGAAGTAAGAAAGCAGAAAGCACACAAGCGGAATTTTATTAAGTGGAATGTTTACAAAGAAAGAGAGAGAAGTAAAACTTGCTGGTTCTCAGCTTGTTTTTCAACTCTGAAAACTCACACTTATATAGAGACTCAAGATGGAATCTCAATTATCACATCGGGTACTCATTTGCATGTGATTAAAGGATTTCCACAAACTTTTGTCTCCCACTAAAGGATGCTTATAATGCACCGAAAGTAAATATTCTGGCCAATTATTGGCCCACACAAAAGAAAAAGCAGAGGCCAATACAAGCAGGCCTAAAAAGCAAAACACACCTTATGATACTATCCTATAGTGGTAGGGTCCAAAATACACTTACATATGGAACACTTTTACCTCACGGATCAGTTGTTTAAACCCTTGGTAAGCCTTTTGAAGCTTAGTAAGAGTTTGCTGGACTTGAGGCAACCAATCTCCCCAGTAATTGTCCTTCGTTGCGAATTTAGAACATTGGGATTCCTTCATCTGTTGAATTTTTATTAAATCACTAATCCCCTCAAGTGCTCTTGAAATTATTTTGTTTTCTATCGCTCGAAGCTGGAGCCTAAGCTCATTTCGTCTTTCCAAGGTATGGATTTCGTCGGATTGCCGTAGTAGATCCCTGTACTGGCAAACGAGTGGCTGATTTGCAGGATTATTTGGGACATTTTCTCCTGAATCTCCTGGTTGGGATGTTCCTCGTTCTCGTGAAGAGCCCCGGCTAGATTGTCCAGAACATCTAACGCTTCCTGATTGGGCCATCCTGCATCAATTAAAACATTAATTAACCGTGATAGGGAGTCAGCCAAAAGGTTGTCCTTCCCATCTATGTGCTCGAACTGAACATTAATCCCCGATCCCGTTACAAAGTCTGTAAACGAGATCCATCGCACTCTTGACGGTTTATTAACGTTTGATTTATTAAAGAAACTAATGATAGCCTGACAATCAGTGCGTATCACTAATTCCTTCTTGTCGAGGTAGTAGATCTTTAACGCCTCCAGGCTATTCATGACCGCGAAGATCTCTGCGTCTATTGTGGATTTAGGTGGGTTGAATTTGCCACTTGCATAGGCGCACGGCTTCTCTGTGCTCTTTGGGTCATACCTCTTTGGCTTCCACTTGCATACACCTCCCCATCCATCCATGCATCCGTCTGTCTCGATTATAATGAAGCATTCTTCTGGGGGTATGCAGAGATCAGGTAGGTTTCGGACCTGATGTTTTATTGCGCGAATTAGCTCCCAATCTTGTTTATTCAATCGTTTGTCGCCAGTTGGGCTGGTTTTTGCATATAAAGGACTTAAAAGTTTCCCGAGGTTCGGGATATAGCTTCTGGCATAATTGAGGAGCCCTAGCCAAGATCTCATACCAGACTTCTGAGTGAGATCGTTTTCTTTGAATTCTTCAATTTTTGTGATAATATTTGGCTGTAACCGGATAGTACCCTTGCCTATCACTGCTCCTAAGAATTCGATTTGAGGAACGGCTATCTTCATTTTTGTTGGGCTTAGGACAAGGCCATGCTCTTCACACTTTGAGAGCATTATTTTTAAATGCTCTGCATGCTCCCTTTCTGACTGAGAAAATACCAGAATATCGTCAATATAAACTGCAATAAAATTCTCAGTGCCTTTGAAGCAATGATCCATCTTTCTTTGGAACACTGCGGGAGCATTTTTTAACCCGAACGGCATTACTAGCCATTCATATAACCCATCGGGTACCCAGAATGCCGTCCATTCGATTGAATTTGGGTGCATAGCTACTTGGTGAAATCCACTCTTTAAATCGAATTTAGAGTAGATTTTACTATTAGCTACTTTCCTCATGATGGTATTAATTCCAGGAAGGCTATATTGATCTTTTTCAGTTATATCATTAAGCCTCTTGTAATTAAATACCATGCGTTCTTTGCCTTTTACCTCCTTCCCAGTTTTCGGATCTATTGATATACCGGAATTAACAATAATCGCCGTTGTCCGGTGTCTGCTCTTGCTGGGTCGTATTACTCCGAGTTTCAGCAGGGCCTCCACATGTTTGCTGAAGGTTTGTTTCATCAGTGGCGTGACCTGCTTTAAGGGCCTATCTTCAATGATGAAGTCTGGATTTTTGATATCCAGCATGCAGACGATCTTATTTTACTCCAATGTTGCAAAGGATTCTCGCCAATGAACCCGGCCTCCTTTAGCCTTCTTAGTATTTGATCAAACTTTGTAATGAAGTTTGACGATGTTTGTCCAAAATTGTAATGGACCATTTCTTGGAGTTGTATGTACTCCAGGTCTTGAAGGTCTACTTCTTCTATGGCCAGGACCTTCGCTTGTGGTTGTGTGTTGATGACTGTCAGGTTTTTGTAGAAGGTAATTGTATCACCTTCTATCCTCAGACCCCCATGCATAGAGCGTATAAAATTGCACCCTATGATCATTTGTATTTCCCCTCCCAACTTCATTGGGAACGCATAGGTGTATGGTATGCGGAACTGGTTTTCGCCAATAATCATTCTACCATATTTTAACTTCATGTTGGCGGTCTGAGTGGAGTTTACCCCTGTAAATTGTACTACAAAGGTGTTTTCTTCAAGAGCTTCCTTTGGTACTGACCCTTGATCTATGCAGCAGGTTGTGGCACCAGTATCTAGGATTGCTCTTATTTTGAGTCTTTGAACTCCAGGAATATCGAGCTCCACTTCTAGGTTGTATAGTCTATTTTTGATAATTCTTCCAGTGGATGGATCACCACTAGTGTTATAGACTGTTTCTCCATTGAGGACGTTTGCGTCTTCATTGATCGATGGCCCATCAGCAGAGAGAGTGGGGAGAGGTTTTGGAGGAGTCGGACTGGAGGTGTGTAAGGGATGATTCAGAGTGCCTCCTGTGAGTTGTATCGTTCCTGACGGGTGGATATGGGCTTGAAGAGGCGAGATTGGGACATTCAAGGTGGTGTGGGTTGAATCGCTCTTAACGCCCTTTTGCTTCTTATCTGGCCCTAGGCTGTCAAATTCTTCCTTC
Source organism: Carex parvula (assembly GCA_025461045.1). NCBI lineage: Eukaryota > Viridiplantae > Streptophyta > Magnoliopsida > Poales > Cyperaceae > Carex > Carex parvula. The sequence continues at coordinate 25,845 of JAJGRW010000302.1, read as the reverse complement.
AGGTGTTCTTCAAGGAGGTCCTCATACCTCTTCTTGTAATTGTCAGCCTCCTTTTGCAGCCTCTCCATCTCGGCTTCGCACCATACAATATAGTCTCTCTGCTCTTGGACTAGTGTTCTGAGGTTGATTTGTGCGGGCGCGGTTGCTGGGGTAACTGGTACTCCTTCTTTGAAGTAGAATGGGCCGCATAGGTTGCATGCCGTTACTCCGCAAACTGAACAATGTATTCTAGCACGGATTATAGTCTCTCTGGCGCAACAGGAACAGGCTGTTTTGAATGGTTGCTCAATGACTTGATTATGAAGCCATTGGTGTTGGCAGCTCATCTGTTTTTCGGGTAATTTTATTCTTGGTCTGTACCCTGAATTTTCTTCTCCGAGCATGAAGAGAGAGTTAGCTGTAGGGTTTGTACTCCTTGCTGTAGCTCCATCTCCCCATCTTCTCCTTCAGATATGCTAAATATAGCATCACTCTGGCCTTCCCCTTCTTGTACTGATATTATGTCACAATCTTCTGGTATATCGAGCCCTTCGAAGATTGCTGCCCGCTTAATGTTTCTTCTGTCATTGGGGCATTCTCGCGCAAAGTGACCTTCTTGCCCACATAGGTAGCATTTACACCTTTTGTTCCTAACAAGGTGTTTTCTCTTTTCGATTCGAGCGTGAGACTCATGGGGTTTGCCTTTATAGGTTCTTGACCTTCTCAGGCCGTATCTCTTTTCTGGTTTTCGGTAATAGCCAGGAATTGGGATCTGGCTACAAAAGGAGAGGTCTTTGAGTGATCGTTTGAAAGCAGCATCCTTGCACTCGCCCTCCAGATATTTATAGGCAAACAGCACCCTCGGAATTACCCCCACCGTGAGACCAGGGTATTTCTCTTCAAACATTGTCTTTATTCTGGTCCCAAGGTCACCAGGCATTTTTAACCAGAATTTCTCTGAGAGCTCTGGGCTAATGTACATTCGCCCTGATTTTGCCGCTAATCGTAAATACTCGTTCATATACTGAATGAGATATTTAACGTTGTCGCAGGTGAGGCGCTCCAGATCTTTGTAGGCTTGATCTTGGATAGCTGTTGATCCTTGGGCAGGGTCTTCTAGTGAAAATACTCTTCTCATCTGGGAAAGTATGTTTTGTGTACCTTCCCGACCATCCGCCACTGCTATCAACGCCTCGTACTCCGTGAGGAATTGCATCCTCCATTGGACCCATGTTAATTTCTCTACTTCTCCCAATAGATTCTCCATATATTCTATTTTATCCCTGGGGTCTGTAAATCCTTTCTCAGCCACATGGTTTCGAGTAATAGACTCCCATCGTGAAAACGCATCATGGAACAACCCCAGTTGATCAGGGATTACGAACATGGCGCCTTGCTGTTGCTGCGCTGATGGTAGTGTCCACATCTCATTGTTGTAGCCCCCGCGAAATCGTCCTGCTCTGGGCACTCGTTCCTCAAAAGTGGGAATTGGTCTTGCTTCATTTGTATTTCTCGCAGGAGGGTAGCTGGGCATGTTCATTGACTGGTCCTGTGGTGGTTGGTACTGAGATATTGCAGAAGAACTTGACATAAAAGCATGCTCGTTCAGCGCTTCAGATAGGTTTTTGAATTGTGGGTAATCAAAGGTTTCTTCGTTACCATTCATCATAAAAATAGTATTCATCTCCCCACCACGCTCCGAAAAAGGATTGACCCAATCCTTGTCAGTACTGCCAGTATCTTCTTCATCATGATCTGTGTCCCAAATAGGAACAGAATCTTCTTGTTGGGGATTGTCAGGTGGTTGTGCTGACTGGCCAGCAAGGTACTGTATGTATTGCCAGTCGTCTTCTTCTTCGGTATCGCTTTCTTCTTCGGTTAGGATGAGAATTGTCTCACTCCTAACTTCATCTTCATCGTCATCGGGTATATCGCCTTCGTGATCAGGGGCTGGGACATAATTCTGGAATGATATAGAGATTCTGCCATCGAGGAGGTTATTGGTCTGCAATTCTGTAGGCATCATAGGAATATCAATTCGCGACGGCCTTACCACCCAGTTTCTTCCTTGATTTTCTTGCAGCTGAGTATCGCCTACCCGGAAGTGCTCGTATTCCCCTGCTCACCAGGTATTCGGAAACATTGCTTATTTGGTAAGCGAATCCCACATTCGATGTATTGGAAAGTCTTCCCACTAAACCTCTAGTGATTAGGAGGTTTGCCTCGCCATTCTGCCAGTTTTGGTACCCTCTTGTCAGGATTGATATCTGGAAGTTTCTATAGAAATCTCCGATCGTTTGCATAGTATCCGGTATACATATACCAGCTGGCTTCCTCTTGTTAGGTCAATCTCTGCTGTATCGAATATGGACTGATCTCCTTGCCACCTGTTGTCTCTAAAAACGACCAACGCCGAGGTGCCCTCATCTTGTCTGTGCAGGATTTGTATCCTTACTTGAGCGACCCCTATGTGGATAAATTGCATCCCACTTTGCCTAAGGGCCGCATAGCTTTCGGGTTGTATAAATGGCCTGTCGATTTGTTGGTTGTCGGTGCAGAGGATTGCCTCTTCAGAGAGATGGTTATAGACACGGTGGTTGTTGTCGTCTCTTCTGGAATTGTATAGTACTTCGGCAGGTACTATAGCAGCTCGATCTCTCAGGGATCTTCTGAGCTGAGTATCTGGATCCACCTGTTCTTCCAGAGTCATCTGGTAGGGGTTTCTACCCGTTATAGTTCGGGTAAGATTCCTCAGGTTTCTTTGAGCATTATATCTCCTTCTTTGCCCTCTTCTGTATTCACGCACCTGATCTTCAAATAATGGTGCATCTGGGTTTACTGTTTGGGTTTGGGTTACACTGGGCCTTCCCTGATGTCTCCATCATTTAAGTTTTTGCTTTTCTTCTTGGAGGATAACAAAGGGATCTTTGAAAACTCTGAAAAACCCCTTTCTTTTCCTTTTGCTTGGAGGATTCGATTGATAGTTTGGCTAGCCTGGCTGATAGTTCGTCAGTTATTTCGCTCGACAGTTGCACACCCTTTTGTTTCTGGATTTGGTCTTTAAGGATTTTAACTTCTGCCCCAAGGTTTCGGATCTCTTCTAGTGCTTGTACTAGCAGCTGGATTTGAGTGTTGTTCTGTTTGATCAATGCGGTTGTGCCTGAGATGCCTCCACGAAGGTCAGAGGGTTTCGCAAAGCCCACCGCGGGTGACTCAATTGAGTCTGTTGCTTTGACTGCTTGTTTGTAGAATTGGGTGTTTTGAGTGAGTGTGTAATCACTCATGAATTAACCCAGGTTTCCACTCTTTTGAGGACGGTTTCTACTCTTTCGAGTTTCTGGTTGAGTTTTTCAGAAATTTTTAAAGTTTCTGTTTCAATAAGTTTGGGTTGCTTTGTGACCTCTGTCACCAGAGTTCTGACTTCTGATGTTGTCAAAGGTCGGTTTTCTGTCAATAGGATTGTGAGGTTTTTCAAGTTTTGTTCAAGTTTTTGGATTTTCTGGTCCAGGGAGTAGATTTGTTCTTGGGTTTGCTTAAAATTCTTTAAGCTTACTCGGCTCAATAGGTTTAATCTGTCGTATATGACAGAAATGTTGTTGGCTAGGTGTTTATTGGTTATGGTTGTATCTGAGAGATCTAGGTATTCGAGATTAGGGGTTCGAGACTTCGTATACCACTCTTGAATGGATTGCTCCCACCTTTCGCTCATAAACTAAGTCTGTACGTAAGTTCTGTTGTGACTTTTTATTTGCAAATATTCCAGGTCAGCAGTTCAGGTTTGATCATACCATTTATAATTGTTTTTGCTCAAAATTTTAAATATGCACTTTGTTTACACATCTAGTTTATTCTGGGGACAAATTTGGGGGTACTAATCATTCACTTTTGAGGTGGAGTGGCAAATTCATAATTTCCTTGTTTTCGGGTGGCATATAACTAATTTCCCTAAAAGAAAGTCCGTCCAGTACCAGTTCAATCGTCGTCGGAGGGAAGAATAAAACAAGGGTATTAGAAATGGCAAAAGCGAATGTGCGGTATGCGCCGACAGATCCGAGCCTTCCAGCGCCGTGGAAAGGGCTGATCGACGGCACCACGGGCAATCTCTACTTCTGGAACCCTCTCACCAAGGTCACTCAGTACCACCGTCCCAGCATTACCACCATTACCACGGTAAGTTGGTTCTTTCTCTTTCTCGTTCTCTCTTCCTCTCTCCCTTTGCATTTTGCAATTGCAATTGCATGCACCTTCTAACTAACTTACTCTTCTCTTTTGCAATTATTATGACTGAATCCCAAGGATGCAACCTCTACTCCACCCAATGCAACTACTGTTGCTCCTGCTCCTGCACCATCAACTGTTGATGTTTCTCCTGCTTCTCCTGCTCCTGTACCAACAACTACTGTTGATGCTTCTCCTGCTCCTGTACCAGCAACTACTGCTTCTTCTACTCCTGTACCAACAACAACAACTATTGTTTCTTCTGCTCCTTCACCAGAAACAACTACTGCTGATCCTATGACCCCCAATCCCAATATCATCTCTCCTGAAGCCTACCGTCACCAACATGAAATTTCTGTTCGGGGAATTGATGTCCCATTGCCATTTACTACTTTCGAATCCACTTGCTTCCCTCCAGGGCTTATCAGAGAGGTGTCTCGTCTCTACTTGTACATCAACTACTTTTCTTTTATGCTAGCTACTTCTTACAATGTTAACATTAATTGGATACAAGTAAGTTCTCTTAATTTGTGTTTGGTGTATTTTGCAGTTGTACAAAGCGGGATTTAAAGAGCCGACAGCAATACAAGCCCAATCATGGCCCATAGCAATGCAGGGGAAGGACATCATAGCAGTTGCTAAGACAGGGTCTGGTAAAACGCTCGGCTTTCTCATTCCGGGCTTTATATGTCTTAAGAGTCTCCGGAATGAGCCCAAGAGGGGTCCCACCATGCTTGTGCTCTCACCCACTCGTGAGCTGGCAACACAGATTCAGCACGAGGCAGTCAAGTTTGGGGGACCTGCTAAGATCACAACCACAGTATGTATTGTATTGTATTTGTATTGTATTGAATATTGATTGCATCATGAATTTAGTTTTGTAGATATGAAATGGATGATCCAAATATGTCAAGGTTGGTGAAATAAAACAATCAATCAATAATGCTTTACCAATACGGAATAAAATAAAATATAATTTTGTAGTGCCTATATGGAGGGGCAGCAAAAGGCCCGCAGCTGAAGGAGCTGGAGAGAGGGACGGACGTGGTGGTTGCGACGCCGGGCCGGCTGAATGACATCTTGGAGATGGGGCGGCTGAGCCTGAAGCAAGTGGCGTACCTGGTGTTGGATGAGGCTGACCGGATGCTCGACATGGGCTTTGAGCCCCAGATACGTCAGATCGCCGGCCACCTCCCAGCCCGCCGCCAGACCCTCATGTTCACTGCCACCTGGCCCAAAGAGGTCAGGGACATTGCCTCCCACCTCCTCCGTAACCCCGTCCAGGTCAGCATTGGCAACACCGACTGCCTTGTTGCCAACAAGGCAATCACGCAGCATGTGGAGGTCATCAGCCCTATGGAAAAGCGTCGCCGCCTTGATCAGATCCTGCGATCCCAGGACCCCAATGCCAAGACCATCATCTTCTGTTCCACCAAAAAGATGTGTGACATGCTGGCTCATAATCTGCAGCACCAATATAGTGCTGCTGCCATTCACGGTGACAAGTCCCAGCCAGAGCGTGACTCCGTCCTTGCTGATTTCCGTGCTGGCCGGTCTCGTGTGCTGGTGGCCACTGATGTGGCTGCCCGCGGGCTTGACATCAAGGACATCAAGGTGGTTGTCAATTATGATTTCCCGAACGGAGTTGAGGATTATGTGCACAGAATTGGCAGGACAGGCCGTGCTGGTGCCACGGGTACTGCGTTCACCTTTTTCTGCGACCAGGATGGCAAGTATGCCACCGACCTAGTGAAGTTGTTGGAGGGGGCCGGTCAGAAGGTGCCGCCTGAGCTCAGGGATATGGTTGGACGTGGGGGTTATGGTAGTCGACCACGTCGTTGGGGAGGTGGAGGTGCCAACAGTGCTGGCGGTGGGGACACTGGAAGTAAATGGAGCGGAGCTGCCAACGGCGGGCCCAGTGGTAGCGGCAGCAGGAATAGTTGGGGTGGGTCTGGCAGTGGAGGCTCCAGTGGTGGTGGCAGCGCCAGCGTCTGGGGTACATCTGGCAATGGAGGTTCTAATGGTGGTGGATGCTCCAATGGGGGTGGCAATGGCAGTGGCTGGGACAGTTCTGGCGGTGGCAGTGGTTGGGGTGGCGGCAATGGTGGCTGCATGAGCTTTCATGATAGGTATACATGTGTAGTAAAAAAAATGATTTAATTGAGTTTACAAACTGTCTGCTGCTCTGTCTCTGTCTGTGTTTATCTTCCCTTGCAGACTTGCTATGCCATCATTATATTATTTATCAAAAAGAATATATATTCGAGCCTGAAATAAAAGCACACAAAAATGTAAAAAATAATAAATACAAAAAATAAAAAGAAAAAAGCGAAAAGAGTCCTGACCTAGTTTTCTGGGCAGGTCTTTCTCAGGAGCAAAAGAGCAGAGTGGAGCCCGCAGTAGGAGCAGGAGCCCTGATAAGAGTTTCTTTTAGGGCTTGCTGCAGTCAGTTAGCATCCTGGCCAACCTTTTTGTTGTTTTGCCACATTGTGGACTCTGCAGGGTCATATTTTGTCACTTCCTTTTTTGGTGATGGTGGTGGTCTATTTATGTAGTAGATACAGGGAAGGATATCATGTTACTAGTCATATGTTTATAGTAGAAGATGCTAATGCTGTTGTCATGGCCTAAACTAATAGTCTATCAACTACTAACTCTTCATTACTCAAACCCTGACAATGATAAATCTTTGTTTACTTGAGGTTTATACAGCGTACTCAAAACCTGACAATGATAAATCAGTTGTTATTTCAAACATTCGATGCTGCCATGACTAAGACTTAGTCTTGATAAGAGGGATTTTGATATGGTTCTGATGGCAGCATTAATAAATCCTTACAGGTTATATAGATTTTGTCAGTTCAATTGCTTGATAAGCAATGTGAATGGGGCTAAAAGTTTGAGAATTCCTATAGATTTTGTATAATTCTGGAGCGTTGTCAGAATTGTCTTTTTTTTTTTTTTTTTGTTAGCTCTCGTTTTGTTTTGGTTGCTAATACTACTTTCGTTTTTAGATGGCTGGGAAAAACATGTACTGGTACATGATATAGACAACCTCACATGATAATACTGACAAGTGTACAAGTGTACAAGCTGATGGATCTTTTAAGAAGATCCAGATGGACTGGTACGATGCTTGTACCTGCTGTGCCATAAGCTATTGTTTTGGTATGTTTTGATTTAGCTGGCACGTAAGATTTGGAAAGCGGTACACTAATGGGCAGATAAAACTGTCCAAATAATTGGAAAACGGATTACTGACAGTTACCTGTTAATATCAGGCATTGCAGGACAACTTTTGCATGCTGGAGCATTAAAAAATTGCCCAGAATTATTTTGTTTATATATGGTTTTGATTATGTGGCTAGAGCATATCCGGTTCAATGTTCTAATAAAATACTTGAAAATAGGAAAATAAACCAAAATGTCAAATAAAATGCTGAGGAAAATCCAGGAACTGGCTACCTGCTTATGGTTCAGCAGATAGGATAACTGTAGCTTTAACTAGTGGTAACCTTGACCTGCTAGATTGTTCGAAAGATGGATGTTCTGTTACTCTGATTTTTTGAGAAATAACTTGATCACATCACATCACAATATCACATTGCATTGTGGCATTGTACTGAACAGGTCTACACCCGCAAGAAGTTTACAAGGTATGCTATTCTCACTGGTGATGTGATGTTGCATTTACTTACAACTGATTGTTTCCATCGATAATAAATCTACCAGGATTTAATGCCAGTCTAATACTGTCTAAGAAAAAAAAATGCACAACCCAATTTCCAAACATGATATATGTAATTAGATATGTGTCCTTAATAATATCTTTTAATGTAATTAGACACATATGTAAGCCATTGGAACAGCAACATGATAACACATTGCATGCGCCAAGGTTTTAATTATATTGTTCGTGAACTTGGTGGGGGAACCAAATTTTGTTTCAGTTTGCTTTGCTGCGATGCGGGGGACTGACAACATGAGTTAGTCTGTTGTTCTACTTTAAAGTAAATTGATTCAATTAAATAACTCAATTTTGTTACTCCAATAGAGCATGCTGTTATGTTCATATGAACTTATATTAATTACAAGCATTATATGACGTCAATTTAGCAATGTAATTTATCAAGTAGGCATGCATTTCTAAGAAACCAAACATGGCAGTGGTAAACATTGTCTTGCTCCAGCCTTCCAACTTCCTGCTAATAGAGGTCAATTTGTCAATGGAGATATTATATATACACACATACAAACACACACATATACATATATAGAGTTGGGCTATGTTGCATTGCAATGTAGTCCCTCTTGTATATTGGACTATAAATTGTTGGTTTTAATTTTCAAACAACCGATCCAAACTGTTTAATTTGATATCCATATTAAAATGTGCTTGGAGACCAAATTTTACATTTTTTGGAAATTGTTTGCTATTTTTTTAGAATTTTTAAAAATCACTGTTTTTCTATGGTTCAAAAATTTCTGAAAAACAACGATTTTAAAAAATTCTAAAAAAATTCCAAAAAATATAAAATTTGGTTTCCAAGCACATTTTAATATGGAGAACATGCTGAGCCATTTAGATCAACTGTTTGAACTTCGAATCCAACGGTTTATAGTTCAATGCACAAGAGGGGCTATACATTGCAATGCACCATAGCCCAACTCTATATATATGTGTGTATATATATGTATGTATATATATGTATGTACATGTATGTATATATATGTATGTATATATATATGTATATGTATGTATGAGTAGAACTAGGGTGTTCTTAAGCTCACTAAGTCTCTTTGTGAGCTTAACTTAAAAATTTATCGGATTGGCTTAAGCGACGCATCCAAACCATTGAAACCGATCTACTTCACGAGTGATGAGTTTACATGTCAAATTTATAAATTTTCAAACTAATTTAATATAAAGTCAAGCGGTCAAAAAATGATGAAAAATGAACACATTAAAATTAACTTATAAACCATCTTTTTTTTACGACTTTATACTAAATTAGTTCGAAAATTTATAAATTTGACATGTAAACGCATCACTCGTGAAGTAGATCGATTTCAACGGTTTGGATGTATTGTTTGAACCCAATTCAATAGGTTTTTGAATTAAGCTCACAAAAGGGCTTGGTGAGCTTAAGAACACCCTAGTTCTACTATATATATATATAGATAGAGTACGGCTAACGCCATTCCTCTAGTATTTCAATAATATGCTTCCGGTCTCTAAAATTTATCGAATCGGCTTCAAACGACAAATCCAAACCGTTCAAACCAATCTCCTTAACGAGAGCTTCATTTTCATATATTTTTTTTAATTTTCGAATTTATTTACTATCAAGTCAAGTGGTAAAAAAAAATGAACAAAATAGTGTATTAAAATGCACACGAAATCCTTCATATTTTGACTGTTTGACTTGATAGATAATAAATTCGAAAATTAAAAAAATATGGAAACAAAGCTCTCGTTAAGAAGATTGGTTTGAATGGTTTGGATTTGTCGTTTGAAGCCGATTCGATAGATTTTGGAGGCCGAAAGCATATTGTTGATATCTTAAAGGAAGCGTGTTAGCCGTACTATATATATATAGTATGTATATGTATATGTATGTGTATGTGTATGATGTATATGTATGTATATGTGTATGTATATGTGTATGTGTATATATATATATGAGGTTGGCTATTCTACTTCCATAAGCATATGCCCACATATGCTTATAACTCATTTTTGCGTTTCCAATGTTCAAATGGTCGATCCGAACCGTTCATCTTGTTCTCCATATTAATATGTGCTTGGAGACCAAATTTTACATTTTTTTTGAATTTTTTTACTATTTATTAAGCCACTTTGAAAATTGCTAATCATATGGTCCAGAATTTTGTTGCACTGTTTTTACTGTTCATCCGGATCAGCAATTTTCAAAGTGGCTTAATAAATAGTAAAAAAATTCTGAAAAATGTAAAATTTGGTCTCCAAGCACATATTAATATGGAGAACAAGATGAACGGTTCGGATCGACCATTTGAACATTGGAAACGCAAAAATGAGTTATAAGCATATGTGGACATATGCTTATGGAAGTAGAATAGCCAACCTCATATATATATATATATATGTATATATATATATATATATATATAGATATATCTATGTATAGAGAGTGGCTAATATCAAAACGTTTGCACCAAGGCCCTCGTGCAACCAAGTCGTTTTTGGATTTTCAAAGTCCAAACAGTCGATCCAAACTGTTAGATGTTCAATCTATATTAAAATCTGCTTGGAGACCAAATTTTTCATTTTTTAGAATTTTTTACTATTTATTAAGCCACTTCGAAAATTGCTGATCCGGGTGAACAGTAAAAACAGTGCAACTAAATTCTGGACCATGTGATCAGCAATTTTTAAAGTGGCTTAATAAATAGTAAAAAAATTCAAAAAAATGTAAAATTTGGTCTCCAAGCAGATTTTAATATAGATTGAACATCTAACGGTTTGGATTGACTGTTTGGACTTTGAAAATCCGAAAACGACTTGGTTGCTCGAGAACCTTGGTGCAAACATTTTGATATTAGCCACTCTCTCTATGTGTTTGTATGTGTATATATGTGTGTGTGTGTGTGTGTAGAGATAGGCTATCATGCTTTGGGAAGTAAATAGAGTGTTTTACTTTCCGCTCATATCTCTATTTTTAAAGTTCAAACAGTAGATTTGAACTTATCAACATGATCTTTATAAACGATTCTTCTAAGTAGAGTAACGAATCGGACTACATCTTTTTTTTATGTTTTTCTTTTACGTGAATCAGTCTGGACTGACTTTTTTTCCGCACAATTTTCTTCTATTGGACCGTGAATTAAATTTAGAGGTAGGCATTATATCCATCCAGACGTAGACACAAATATAGAATATCACTGGGTCTAAAAAGATTTTTTTTTTCCGCACAATTTTCTTCTATTGGACCGTGAATTAAATTTAGAGGTAGACATTATATCCATCCAGACGTAGACACAAATATAGAATATCACTGGGTCTAAAAAGATTTTCAAATTCAAAGGGTAGGCTACCCCTGACCCTTTTTGGATCCGCCACTGCCTGTAGTTGATGCTCGAGAGATTCCATCAATGAACTAATTAATTCCTGCTTCTAGAATTCAAGTACCAAACTTGTACATTGTTTCATATTAAACAAAAATTCTAACATGATAATCACATTTAGTAGGTAAAAAATTGTGATGCTTATACACAATTGTGATTACCCAATGGCAAGGCAAGAAAGGCCTCCATTTAGCAATAGAAATTGTTGGATAAAAGAAATATATCTTGTCAAAAGACAGTACAGTAGCTCTGCTGAGTGGATTTACTGGCAATTGTACCTGATCACATCCTGCATCAGAAATTAATTGCAATACTTTATTCTAACTACATATATAGTCATTTGTGGCGCATTCCATTTTTTTTTATTTGTTCAGGATTTGATAAAAGAGTCCACTATACTGTTGGTTACCAAATATCAAGTCATTGTTTAGAAAAAGAAAGAAGAACAACTACCTGTCACATTTTCATTGGACTTAAACGGTTACCAGCTGGTATATATGTCATGATACCAAGCCATGCAAATTAACCACCACCTTTCACATTTTTAGCTGGATTCTTTTGAGCATGTTACCAAATATCATGCCCCCATCTTGCATTCCATTAGTATTTTTTATTTTGAGGTACAATTAAAATATATGCTGAGGGATTGCATATATGATCTGTTAGCCTAAAGTATATTCTAGCATGTGGCTCTGAAACCCTATATAGATCCACAATACGAAGATTTCTTCAACCGAGGCCTTATCCCGAAAGAAAACTTCTGGCCAGTGATCGACTGGCTTGTGCCAATAAATAAAAAAGAAGCCGTTGAATGGGGAAATGACAACTCATCTATAGAGATCCTTGTATTAAGTATCATCATATTTTAATTTGGCTGATGCAGAAGGATACCAATTTGAACTTTCAGTGCCTTTACACCATAACTGGGTCTCATTATGTACCCACCATTTAAAAACCTTACTCAGAATTGGCAATTGGCTTATGGTTTATGATGATAATGGATTTTAGTACCACCTTAGCTATATTGGTCTGGTACAGGCATGAACATGTACCTACATTTCAGTATGGTACAGCTAGCTAGGTCTGAATTTTATGCTTATTCTCAGAGGCGATGTGATGTTGCATTTACTTCCAACTGATTGTTTACATCGACAATAAGTTGCTGCCAGGAAATTAATGCACAACCCAATTCCTGAACACAGAGCTGTATTACTCTAGCAGAGATGAAGAACTAGTAACAGTTGAAGACCTAATTATACATGAAGCATCTACGGAAATTAGAATTTGGGTGCTCAATTTACATTGCTATAAGAACTTAATTTGCTACTTACAAAACTTCTCTGTGAAAAGCAACATGGCATTGTTTCCCTATTTTTTATTTTTAAAACGTAATTGATGGAAGTGAGATAAAATAAAACAGGGGATATTTCATGGAATGACATTGTTTCCCTATAGAGATTTCCTCTTGATTTTATTTACCCTCGAGTACAAGAAGACGCCAGAAAGTGCGATTCCAGTTCCTGCAACAGAAAGACAGAAAATCCATCCACACAATTAACAAATGCAAGGTAATCAGGAAATATCCATCCACCGTAATTGGATAGGGAGAACAGGGGGTGTGGTGTGAGCCTAATCAGGAAATAAATAATTGATGTTGAAATAAATACAAACCAAGGGCATTAACAGGGGCTATGGGAGTTCGAAAGAAGAGAACGGATGCTACAATCACAACCACTCGCTTCACGCAATTCCCCACCGAATGGGTCACGGGCGACACATGCTCCAGCAACATATATCCGGCCTGTTTTGATTGTTTGATTAAACCATTTCATATTGTTTCGTTTCATTTCATTTCATTTTGTATTGTTTAATAAAAATAACTCACCTGTTGATATGCATGGAAACAAAGACCCGATAGAAGACATCTAACATAAATCTCCCTTACATTAAGTCCCTGCAAATCAGGATTTCACAGAAATACTCAGGCATTGTTCACAAGGTGTATCATGATCAATTATGGGGAAGTGTTTTCTTCTGTAAAAATGAGATCGAGGCACCTACAGAAGCTTGCAGATAGGACGGAGTGAAAGTGATGCCTTCTGTGAAAATCATTATAAGCGTGGAGAGGAAGAATGAAATAATCGTAATTAGGGAGAAGAGATTTATGTTGTCGAGAGATTCCTATGCAAGTAAAAAGAAAACAAATGCAGCAGTGTTAATATATTGATCATAATTTATTTTTGGTATATATGAACTATGAAGAAACTCTTTTGTACGATGGAATTCAATTCCATTGGTTATTGTATGAACTGTTTGTGTTTCTATAAGAAACAGGTGGGGGTTACCCACTTTTGTCAAAAAAAAAAAAAATGAACTATGAAGAAAGAAATTATTTGGAGTGAACGAGTACCTCTTCGTTAGTCATGAGTTTTTTGCTGACGACGTTGCGAGATTGATTGGCAAGGTTGGAAGCCATTGCGCTCCAGAATCCGATCCTGATTGTATCGTATTGCATGTTTTACATTCCAGTGAAGAAAGGTAAAGGAGGAAGGTAATTAATAAAATTAGGAAGAGGTAGAGGAACGGGTACCGACCAATTGAAGGAAGCTTCAGTAAAGGAGGCCAAGACAACACCCCCAACAACAGGAATCAGTGTTGCTATCGCCATCCCTGATGGTTGCTGCACACACAGACACAGATATTCATTAATAAACAACAAGGAAGGGAACAATGAAGAAAATTAAGGACAGAGTAAAGAGGAAGTAGGGACCACCTGGCGGAGGAAAAGAGCGGAGAGGAGAACAGAGAAAAAAGGGCTCCATGGCCTTGACGGTGTGCGTGAACGACACCGCCACCTTCAGCAGACTCATGTTTGTGAATGCGTTCCCCACCGTGTGCACTGCTGCCAGCGCCACTATCACCCACATCTACAAATATATATATAATCCGCTTAATTAATTAGATACCTATTTATTTCATAGCTTAATTAATTATTAATTGCTACCTGGTTCCATATAGATGCAGTCAGTCAGTCAGTCACTGTTGATCAATCATATCAACTGTAATAAAATAACAAGGACTGGTAATAAAATTAGGCAAGTACCTGTGATAAAGAAGGGATTTTGGGTCTCTTGTGGAGATTCATCGACCACATGAGTAGAATCAGGACAGAACCGATGCCGAACTGCATTGCTGTTACTGTCATCGGGAAAGCATATACTTTCAACACCTGCATGCGCATCCCCATATTATATTATATTATATATGTTTTGATGACCGGAAAAGAAAGGAAAATAAATAAATAGAATATTGGCTCATCGTCTCTCTATCAAGGCCATTGAATCTAAGATTTTTTCTTTAGCTACTTTCTGGTGCCAATCTAGATCTAATAATTATTTATTCAAATTAAGTCTAATGCTTTCCTGTGATGTTAAGGATTTCCCAGACCTAATCCTGGAGGAAGAGGACAGTAGCCAGGACACAGCTCAGGTAGTGGACCTGCTATTGTCCATTGCTAGAGAGGAGTCTAGCGAGGAAATAACTACTCAGGTTTCTAGAGCTGGCAGCCTGCAAAATAAAATGTCTGGCAAAGAGTTGGCTGAAGAAGATCAAGTTAATTAGGAAGAATTTGTTTGATTGTGGTCTTTTGGACATTGTAGATTTGTTAGTATTGATGTTATGTTAGTTTGTGGCAGCTGTTTTGTTTGCACGTTGGATGCTAATATGTACTTTTGTTGTTTGCACATCTGTATGACTTGCTGTATTTGATTTTGGTATCCATTTTGGGTACCAAATCAGATACATTTGGTTTCAATATGAAATCATTGGAAATCCCTACTATTAAAAAAAAAAAAAAATAGAATATTGGATGACGTTGATGATAGTAATAATAATAATTATAATAATACAACACAATTAATAATCACAGAGGACAGGAAATGGAACTGCGGCTAAACAATTTTCTTAATTATTTGTACATTTAATTTATTGATTTCAAACTAATTAATTAGTTGTACAAGTCAACAAACAAAAAACTAACAGAAAATCGGGTGAATATAGGGTGCAATGGATCGGATAGTGGTAAAATTATATTCGTATCCGTTTTTATTTTCGGATAAGAATATATATTGACAGATACGGATACGGATCGAATATCTGTAAATGTATACATAAATTTATAATATATATTAAATATATGGTATATATCTACTTATTCGGATACGGATAATGAAAATCCGTATCTGCACAGATATTTGAATATGAATATCTATATCTCATATTCGATACGGATCCGGATAGGATGGATAATATCCGATCCGTTTACACCGCTAGGTGAATGTGAAATAGAAGTAAGAGAGGAGAGATATGATATATAAATAAATGAAGGGGGCAATTTAAAAAAACAGAAAATTTCTAGTGTACCCATACAAACTTTTAAAATAACCAATTTCCCCATAAAAACACCATAATATCCAATATCCCCATAAAACTTCAACATTCTTTCTTCTATCCCCTATTATTATTTAATCTTTATTTAATTATTTTAGAAATAAAATTGACACATATACCCTCCTCTCCTCTGTTCTCTCTCTCCTTCACCGTATAGCCAAAGAAAATTGACAAATTTCCCTGGACATTAACCTTATTCAATAGTTTAGAGCGCCTTCTTTTGTTTCATTTTTGTTGAATGAACTTAGGCGGTAGCTTCTCATAGGTTTATGGCTTTCTTTGTATAGTGGTCAATTCAGATTTTATTTGAATATAAAAGAAGAACAGAAGAGAGACGAGAATAACCCGCTAATGGTTTTTTCTTTGCTAAGGCAATTGCTGATAGTTGATAGGTACCTTGCTAATTGTTGTTGGGCGGTGTTTATTAGAACAATGTTACTGGTATCATACTAGATCAGAAT
The DNA here is from genome assembly GCA_025461045.1 of Carex parvula. Classification (NCBI taxonomy): domain Eukaryota; kingdom Viridiplantae; phylum Streptophyta; class Magnoliopsida; order Poales; family Cyperaceae; genus Carex; species Carex parvula. The sequence continues at coordinate 9,631 of JAJGRW010000302.1, read as the reverse complement.
GAAAAATCTATCATTAAAATAGTAATAATGAAGTTGACGGAATTGCTGTAAACCTTTTATCTTGATATCAGTTTCTTAATTTCTAATCAGTACGGAATGATTTAGTACTCACACCAAGCAATTTCAATATTTTCTTTCTTTACCAGCGAGTTCATTCACTCTTAGAATTTGTTATAATATCCAAATTAGAAATTCGAATTATATCCGTATTTGAGATCTATCGCAATAGGAAAAGGTCAGATATTAGCAAATGTTGTCAAGCGTAGAACTCGCCACGACAATCAGCCTCACTGTCCAGGGGGGAGGCGTGCGCCCGGTGCCACCCGGCAGTCCAGCTCTCGGTCAGTACCGCCTCAACCTTGTGGCCTTTTGCATGGCTTTTAACTAGCGAACTCAGAAGTACAAGACTGACATGCCGATGGCGGTGGCCATAGCCGCCTAAAAAGACAACACTTTCGAGTTAGTCGTCAAATCTCCATTTGTCACTTGGTTTCTGAAGAAGGCAGCGGGGATTGAATCGGGGAGCGGTCAACCTGAACACGAGTTAGTCTCATCGATCAGCCTGAGGCATGTGTATGGGATTGCCAAGATCAATCAGGTTGATCCCAACTCTAAGCACCTGTCAGTTGAGGCCATTTGTAAGTCGATTATTGGAACTGCCAATTTGATGTGGGGTTTTTTTTTGGTTGATCTATAGGTAGATAAGAAGTCAGATTGTTGATTAAGCAAATCTAAGGAATGTGATTAGAATTTGCTAGTTTGAAATGTTGAGCGATTGGGTAAATTTTGCTTGAAAATGGTTGTTTCGTAGAAAAAAATTAATCTGTGAGAAAACTGAAATTGAATGCATATAATGTTTGGGTATACAGTGAAGGAGGAGAGAACGGATGAGGTATATGTGTAATTTTATTTCTAAAATAATTATAAAAGATTAAATAATTAAAGGAGATAGAAGAAAGAATGTGAAGTTTGAATGGGTATATTGGATATTAAAGTGTTTTCATGGAAAAATTAGCTATTTTAAAAGTTTGTATGGGTACACTAGAAATTTTCCTTTATTTTTTTAAGTGGCGGGAATAGGAATAGGATAATCCTCAATCGTACCTGTTTGTTGAAAATGTTGAAGTAGATGTTGAACAAGTTCCACGAGGCGAACATGACCCTAGCGCTATATTATCCCTTGTACTATTCCAATTCCTATTCCTTGTCAATGATACTGCGGCTATTGGACCTGAATCTGAATTGGAATGGGAATATGCTCCATTGCTCTCCCGCTCTCTTTCCTCCTCCCCCTCCTGCTGCTCAAAGATGGAGGCGGAGATTGCGATTGCTATTGAGGCTCCAGTCGGAGGTGGCCCTCACAGGCCCAGGCCCCATTTCAAATTTGTCGATTCCTCCTCCTCCTTCGCTTCCAACTCGTACCGTAACGCAGGGAAGGCGCAGGGGAGATGGAGATATCGACGGTGATGAGACAAAGTGGTGGCCATGATGCCTCCATACTCGACCTTGAGCAGACCAACAGATTCCACCATGTCCCCTTTGCAACTGCAACTGCATCTGCATCTCTACTCTGTATCTCTTTGTTCAACCTTTCCTTCCTTCAAATTGATTAATTAAGAGATTGATTGATTCCTCCTAATTCGATTCACTTTTAGTAGCCAAGAGCAGCTGGATACTATGCTAAACTTATAAATGCGCATCTCGATCTCCACCAATTCTCCATCGATCTCCACCAAGGAATCAAGGGCCGGGCCCAGCTGCGCATATACTTAATTACTTGTATTTTATTCATAATATATATTCCCACTGTGACTTTGTGACTTGAGAGAGCAGACAGACAGCAACATACGCAAATCCAACCATTCATTAATCAATCAATCAACGACTATGAGTCCATCAAAATCCAAATCGGATTTAAATTCTTTAGAAACGGATGATGCATGGCGGCGCTAGCTAGTAGCTACCTTCTCTTTGCATTTTTGTTTCTTTCTTTGTTCTTTATTTATTTGAATCTCCCCTTGACCCATGTTTTAGTCCACATCCATTCACCAATCTGAATCTCACCTCGCTTTCTCGGACAAATTAAGACGACACCACGTCGTTCCACTTCCCTGCAAGTTGCCATCCGAATTAATTAATTAATTAACAAAAAATATTATTTTCCTAATTAAGTCTAGTTTTGTAAACTTGTAAGGCGAATTTTTTGAACTATATACTCTCCAACTTACAAAAAACTTCGAAGTAGCTGATTGGACTTTTCTAGTAAATAAAGTAGGAAGTAGATTACAACGTGATAAGAAAATATGTTATCAATAGGAGGTAGACTCACTCTTCTCAATTCAGTTCTCACTTCTATACCTCTATATTCACTTTCAGTGTATAGAATTTCTATTACTGTTATTAAACAAATAGATAAAGTTAGAAGAGGTTTCTCTAGCAAGGAAATTCTAAGAAAAAAAAATATATACTAATAATTGATACACCTCTTGTCTAGCTAAACAATTTGGAGAATTATCCATCTTAGATCTTAAACAGATGAATATTTATCTTTTACTCAAATAGTGGTGTAAATTAAAAAATAATAACTATATATACTCTCCAACTTTATGGAATCAAAGGAAACGGTATCTCCAATATAATTCTCCATCCATCAGATAATTAAGATTGTCTAGTCTACCTCAGATTAGATTACAATTAATATTATTATAGATTCCAGATTCCAGTCAACTTCATTAGACCTAGTGTTTTGAAAAAAACCGGCCGGTCCAAGACCGAAGCGGACCACCCGTGGAACTGACCCGTACTGACTCGGACAGTGGTCAAAACCCAAACCAGCCCGGACCGAGGATAAAGAGGGTCTTAGCATGGTTTTTGGTGTGTTTTGTCCACTAGACCCGGACTAACCCAGGCGGTTCTAAACCCGTGGACCGAACCGGACCATAACCAAACTAAACCCGGACCGGACCGTGCCTAAACTGTGATAAACCGAACTAAACTAGTGCTAACTGGACTAAACCCGTGCTAAACCAAGCTAAACTGTGCCTAAACCGTGCCTAAATCAGAGCAAAACCGGACCGGACCGTGGTCAAACCATGATAAACTGGTTTTTTTTTTATTATTTTAACAATTTAACATTAAAAAAAAATAGATCCGTGGACCCGTATGGACCGGATCGGACCGGACCGAACCGGACCGTGGTCAACTGGACCATGGTCCTAGCACGGGTTTGGGCCAACCATTTCAAGTTGGACCCATCGGACCCGGACCGTATAGACCCATAGACCCGTGAAAACCGTGGCCCGGCCGGGTCCAGACCGGACCGGACCGGACCGGCCCGTTTGCAATACACTGATTAGACCGCTTTTTTACCTTTCTTTCATTTCATATTTTTTTTTGTTATTTTTATATTAGGAGATGGAAAGCAGACAGCAACATCCGCAAATCAGTCGACTCCGTCAAATCGAATTCGGATTTGAATTTTGGTTCTAGAGACATGATTGTTTGTGGCGCCTCTCTATTGTAGAAATTTCTGTTGCGGGCTAGCTAGCTTTGCATTTCTTTTTTTATATCTTTTTCTTCCAATTAAACCCACAGAAAATCTGGACTATTACTTGTATTATTCCAAAACTTTTTGGCGAAATTTGAACCTTGTTATTTTTATCGAAATTTTTAATTAAGTATTGTATATAAACTAAGAAAGTCTCTGAACTTTGTCCATTGTTGTAGTTGCTTGCTCCAAATTAAAATAACACAAGTTAGTTGTGTTTGATTGTGACTAAAGTTAAGTCATGGCATAAATATTTTTGTTTGATTATAACTTGTAACTTGATATGGTTTAAAATAATTGTTGAATTGTATAGTGTTATATTTTATGTTTATTGTTGAACTAATACGGTGCATTTGTAAGGCCAATAAAATTCATCTTATTTGGTCTAATGTTTTTTGTCCACGCGTTTTGTAATAATTAGCATTTTTTTTAATTACAAACCTTATTTAAAATTAAAATATTATACATGTAGAACTAAAATTAAAATTAAAATTAATAGGAGAGAAGAAGCATACTGATACGTCCCTTCCCAGGAGGGCCGAGTCGTACTTGGACTCGATCTAGTAAGCTGCAGGCGCGTCCTGTCCCAGGAGAGCAGGCCGTGTGGGAGTTGGATACTGAAAGCGCAGCTCGTCCCGGTTCGAGTGAAACGGGCCGAGACGGTGGACACGCGGGGTGTCGGAGGGGTATTAACGCTCTAACCCTTTTTAATACCTTCTCAGGTTGTTACAAATGCGATCCTCTTTTCTGGGAAATTTTCTGCCTTAAATAGGGGACGCGTCACTGTAGTGGGGTCTTGTCAGCATTAATGACGAGAGTTCGCATAATTGTTGAGGGCGTCCGCACAATAGGCGGTAGCATTCGCATAATCTGTCTTTTAGCCGAACAGCGAGGCCGCACGTCGGCCTTTGGCTGTTCTGTGCTTTTTAGGCGCTGGGCCTCGTTTTATTCAGTCCCGAGCTGGTCCTGGGAGAGGGTCCGAATCTCGGGCTGTGTTCGGCCTCGGGTTGGCCTCGGGTCCCAGGCTATCTTAAACCTCGGGCTGGCCTCGGGAGAGGGTCCGAATCCCGGGTTGTGTTTAACCTCGGGCTGGCCCCGGGAGGGGGTCCGAATCCCGGGTTGTTTTTTGGTCTTGGGTTGGCCCCAGGAGGGGGTTCGAGTCCCGATCTGTTGTTTGGGCCGTGGCCTGTTTTTTGGAGAGCTTATTCTGTTTCGTTTTTGGGCCGGCCTTCTGCGAATTTGAATATGGGAGTGCTTTATTGGGCCAGGCCTAGGCTTTTTAAGGGCCATTGATATATGGACCTATCACATACAATAATGGGTCAGTATCCGCGAGGGATACTGTCGGTATTCCCTCTCGGATACTCCTGTTGCTAATAGAAAAAAAAACACCTTTCTGTCGGTATATCTTCGCGGATAGTCACTTTTTACCCTCGCGGATACTGTCTCATTCTTGTAGTGATGAGCCGTTGAGCGAATTTAATATAAAAGAAGAAACATGTGAGGTGAGTTCGTTTTATTATTTGAATGCGTTGGTGAGTTAGTTTAAGAGGAGCGAGAAAAGAAATTTGGATCATAATTTATGGAGTCTGGATAGGTGGATATTTACAACATGAATATTTTCTTATTCTATGTTATTATGTTCTTGTATGACAACATAAGTGTGAAATAAAGTATTTATTCCGTGAGTTATGTCACAACCAAACAAGAGCTATATGTTCTAGTTTGAACATGATTACATAGTGCCCCCTAACCCGCCACTTTTCACAAATTAATTACAAGTTGGCACTGTAATACAGATTGTATTGACAACAAAATTATTGGACATATAACAAATATGAAGACATGTATCAAAATAAAAATATAAAATTTCATAGTTTAGAGATATTATCTATGAAATTTGTTGTAAGTCGATAATTTTTTGATACAAATTTGTTGTATCAAAATAAAAATATAAAATTTCATATCAAAAGTTTTTGATTGCGTTGTATTTGTATTTGAATTTACTTGCATGCGGAGCCAAACAGAAATGTAAAATAAGAAAATAAATTAAGTGGGTTGATTATGAATTTATGATTGATGGTAATAGATGCAAAAAGCTAGAAAGTCACCGACCGCATTTCATTAATTATATTCCAATCGTTTATTTTATTTTTATAGAAAACCACTATATTTTTTTCTGTTACTATCATCCTTATTATTATTAAATTAGAACATGTTCATAACAAATTTAATAAATTAACAATAATATTTTCATGCTGAACAATAAAGTACATATGTTAATTGATTCAGCCGAACCGTTCAAACACTTTCATGCTAATCTTTTTTGAATTCTGACCCTTCCAGTATTAAATGTTTGGGCGCAGCTAGCACTGATTAATCTTACTCAAAATAAAATTTATATACTGAACACAAACATTATTAAAGTGATCATTAAAAATGATTGTGATAACATTTGCAACAAAAGGAATATGCGTCTTGGGTCCATGCATGTGGCATTATTTTTTTATTTTAACCCCTTGACCCGTGTTTTTAGTCCAGATTCATCAACAATCTCATCTCGGTTCTCGGACATAAAATAATTAATCCACTCGTTTCTTGCAAGTTGGCATGCGAAATAATAATAATGTTAACAATTAATAATTAATTTAGTAGAAGTGTAGAACTTGTGTTAGTTTAGTTACCCATTTAGTCTAGTTTTTTCAAGGACTTCAAAATTGAAATGGATAGCTAGCGTCCATTGCTGAAACGGGCCGGCTTTAGAAGCTTTCCATGTAAATATTAGTTTCAAGGAATGTCTCAATTTTTTCTACCCTTTTTATCTTTTCAGAGAGAGAGAGAGAGAGAGAGAGAGAGATATATATAAGAGTGAGGCTACGGTGCTATGCATAGCACGGATGGAGTCCGTGCTACGGCTCAAAATTTGACTTTTCAAAATTCTAACGGTACCAAATTTTACATTTTTTTGAATTTTTTTACTATTTTTTCGAAAATCACTTGATCTGAACATTCTAAACCATCCAAAAACAACCTATCTAAAAAAATAGTAAAAAAATTCAAAAAAATGTAAAATTTGGTTTGCAAGTACATATTCATTTTATGATCATGTTGAACGGTTCGGATCGACCGTTAGAATTTTGAAAAGTCAAATTTTGAGCCATAGCACGGACCCCATCCGTGCTATGCATAGCACCATAGCCTCACTCTATATATAATCTGGCTAATATGCTACGGGTAGCATAGAGGGCCTCCGAGCTACGGCTCAATATTTGAGTTTTCAAAATTCTAACGGTCGATCCGAACCGTTCAACATGATCTCCATATGAATATGTACTTGCAAACCAAATTTTACATTTTTTAGAATTTTTTACTATTTTTTTAGATAGGTAAAAAATCACTTGATCTGAAAATTATGCACCATTCAGATCAAGTGATTTTCTACCTATCTAAAAAAATAGTAAAAACATGCTAAAAAATATAAAATTTGGTTTGCAAGTACATATTCATGTGGAGATCATGTTGAACTGTTCGGATCGACCGTTAGGATTTTGAAAATTCAAATATTGAGCCGTAGCATGGAGGCCCTCTATGCTACGCATAGCACCGTAGCCAACTCCTATATATATAGTGGGTGGCTAATATCAAAACGTTTGTTCCTAGACCGTGGACCAAATGCTTCGCTTTTTACATTTTCAATGTCTAAACAGCTGATCCAAACCGTTCAACATTCAATCTATATTAAGATGTGCTTTGACACCAAATTTTACATTTTTTGAAATTTTTTCTATTTTTTAAGTCAGTTTTAAAATCGTTGTTTTCAATGATTTAAATTTGTTTAATTGTTTATTAAAATCAGTGATTTTAAAACTGGCTTAATAAATAGTAAAAAAAATTTCAAAAAATTGTAAAATTTGGTCTCCAAGCACATTTTAATATAGAGATCATATCTAACGGTTTGGATCGACCGTTTGGACTTTAAAAATCAGAAACCAATTGGTTGCACCACAGCTCCGAAACAAACGTTTTGATATTAGCCAAGCTATATATATATTCAAAACGTTTGTTCCTAGGCCGTGAAACAAACGCTTCGGTTTTTACATTTGCAAAGTTCAAACAGTCGATCCAAACCGTTCAATATTCAATCTATATTAAATATGCTTGGAGATCAAATTTTACATTTTTTTTGAATTTTTTACTATTTCTTAAGTCAGTTTTAAAATCGTTGTTTTCAGTGATCTAGAAATCAGAATATGACTTAATAAATAGTAAAAAAAAATTTCAAAAAATGTAAAGTTGGTCTCCAAGCACATTTTAATATAGTGATCACATCTAACGGTTTGGATTGATCTTTTGGACTTTGAAAATTGGAAAACTAATTGGTTGCACCACGGCTTTGGAACAAACGTTTTGATATTAGCCAAGCTCCCTCTCTCCCTCTCTCTCTCTCTCTCTCTCTCTCTCTCTATATATATATATATATATATAGAGTGGCTAAGATCAAAGTGGTAAGACCAAGGCCTTTGGTGCTACCAAGTCATTTTTGGATTTTCAAAGTCCAAACGGTCGATCTAAACCGTTAGATGTGATCTCTATATTAAAATCTGCTTGGAGACCAAATTTTACATTTTTTTTGGAATTTTTTTACTATTTTTTAAGACACTTTGAAAATTGCTGATCACGTGGTCCAGAATTTGGTTGCACTGTTTTTACTGTTCACCCGGATCTGCCATTTTCAAAGTGGCTTAAAAAATAGTAAAAAAATTCCAAAAAATGTAAAATTTGGTCTCCAAGCAGATTTTAATATAGATTGAACATCTAACGGTTTGAATCACCACTTTGAACTTTAAAATTACAAAAACTAGTTGGTAGCACCAAGGCCTTAGTCATACCACTTTGACCTTAGCCACTCTCTCTCTCTCTATATATATATAGAGGAGGGATCAAGTTACAACAAATTTGAGTTACAACAAAGTTACAACAACCATTTTTTTCATTTTCAAAGTCCAAATCGTCGATCCAAACCGTTCAACATGATTATCTAAATAAAATGTGCTTGTAGATCTAATTTTATATTTTTTTGAATTTTTTTACTATTTATTAAGATGGGTACAAAATTCAATGGTCTGAATATGACTATTTTTTGTAAAATACTTAATAAATAGTAAAAAAAATTCAAAAAAATGTAAAATTTGATCTGCAAGCACATTTTATTGTGAAGATCATGTTGAACGGTTTGGATCGATGATTTGGACTTTGAAAATGAAAAAAATAATTGTTATAACTTTGTTGTAACTCAAATTTGTTGTAACTTGATCCCTCCTCATATATATATTCGGTTATCACGGAAAGGATATAATTCAACAGGGAATAGAATGTATTACTCAACAACTGAGAATCCACATTTACGAGTATTCGGTTATACTGCAGAAACAAATGTGAGATTTTTTTTTTTTAAAACTTCATGACCACACAGCTGATTTATTACTTATTAAAAATGTTTAATTTTTATATTATATTTTTACAGTTCTTCTTTTATACCGGCCATGGAAGGAATAAATATATACTATAACTTGCTTTTCGTTGTAAAATAAGATATAAGCTGCAATTTTCATATTAATTATGGATATTAGTTGGTGTTGGTTTTATCTCTAAAATAAATTTTATATTACTATTTTCATGAACTAACAAAAGACTTGCCAAACGAATATAGAGAGAAAAGATTTCATCATTGAATTAGAATTCTTACAATTTCCCGTAAGCAGGAAATTAAAGAAACCAACAGGACCGACTTCTTTGCCACCTGCATCTAAGTTTTACTACAATACTACGTACCTTAATTCAGGATACAACAAACGTTTATTATTTATTAAATCTAATCCATTCATTGCAACCTGGTGAGAGAGCATATAATTAAGGTATGTTCAACACCAACCATTTTAATTGGGCTGTATGCATGACCCAGCCCAACACCAACCACCTTGATTCAAAAAACTCCAACATATTTCCACATAATTAATTTGACAATCACCTAAATTTCTCTTCTTTTTATCCAAAAAAGAAATTCAAAGTAAAATACTACAATAA
>JAJGRW010000301.1:58317-125671 GCA_025461045.1 Carex parvula | reverse complement strand
AAACACACACACATTACAACATGCCTTCGTAAATTTCGATTGTGAAGTAGTTAATACTTTTTGAAAAAATTTATTGGTATAAAAAAATTTGATCACATAATTTTAAAAGTTCCACTACTGTAGTTTGTTGACCAACGCAAAACGAGAGAAAATATAATTACGAAGTTGTATTTGTTTATTATCGATCCAAAGCCCCACTTATAGTTATGAAAGTATCGGATAAGTTAAGATTTGAAAAAAAAAAAAAAAAAAACATGTCGTGTTTGTATCTGATATGACTTTTTTAGCATATATAAGTGGGATCCAATTCTGCTAAAATCACTAGTACAAAAAACTCCTTCACCGACCCTCAACCACCGACTGTTTTAATATGTAACAGTCGATGCAGAGACTGCTAGTAAAATCGTAAATAATAACAATCTCAACACCGACTGTTCTCTTACAAAAAAAACCGTCAGTAAACCAACACCGACTGTTTTTTAAAAAAACAGTCGGTGTTGCTCATACCCTACACCGACTGTTTTTCACAAACAACAATCGGTGTTAAGCAGTCACCAACACTGACTGTTTTTTTTTTAAAACAGTCGGTGTTGCTCATACCTACACCGACTGTTTTTTTGTAAAAAACAGTCGGTGTTGAGCAATTACCAACACCGACTGTTTTTAAAAAAACAGTCGGTGTTGAGCTAACAAAATTTAGTTCCCGGTTTATAACTTTCGATCAGCCGCGAAATATTTCATTTCCCTCTTCTTTGCCGAAAACCCTCCCAAAATTTTGAGTTGAGTTTCTCTCTTTCGATCAGCCTCGCCCCGCCCCGCTACCTCACCTTGCTGCCTCGCCCCGCACCAGCACCCGAGCACCGCTGGAGCGCGGAGGAGGAGTGCGTTGTGCGCCCGAGCACCCGCTGGAGCTACGCTGAGGAGTGCGTTGTGCGCGGAGGAGGAGTGCGCGGCCTGAGGAGCTCACTGCTGCCACTGGTACGGTACCAAATCAAAACCTAAGTAGGTGCAGTGAAAGAAAATATCAAATCTCCCGTGCCAGTTGGATAATTCCTGCTATTTCTTTCTACTGAGTCCTACTTTTTTGGAATTTTGTTTTTCTCTGTCCAAAAGTAGAGGGAAGGAAGCGAACAAAAAACAGGACCGAATTTCAAGCTCGCCACTCTCTCTGAAAAGGAAGGAGTATGGCCACAGCATCATTAGGGATTCACCCATGTGTGCAGATGATATAGGTCAGTTTTAACTTCATTTCATGACTGATTGTTTGATTTGCAATAATGATTCTATGCATCAATGATTAGAAGTTCCCATTTATGGTGTAGGTGTTTGTTTGCATATACTACGTCAGTGTGGAGATATTCCAATATTAGGTGTCTGTCTCGGCCACCAGGCAATTGTTTTTATTGTTTTATTATTTTCTTTTAATTCAGTTTAAAGTGCAGTAGATAAGATCACAGTTTTCCTTTTTTCTTTTGCTCTCTCTTTTTAAAATTGTGACAGGCCTTGGGATTGGTACATGGTGCCAAAATTGCCCATGCACCCGAACTGGTACATGGCCGTCTTAGGTAATTATCATCTCTTCAATTTTCTAAGGTTTTCAATATTCATATTAGATGTACCGAAGGATCATAACTTCATGGTGCTTGTTGGTAGGTACTTAATTGCATTCAAGACAAAGTAACCACAATTTTTTGGGCATGTACTTGATTTATTATGCGGCAGTTAAGAACTTAAGGACAATTTTGTCATTGTTTTCAATAATCCCATTAGATGTATAGGACAATTTTTTCATTGTTTTCAATTTTGATTGCATTTGAGACAAAGTAATTGCAATATTGTTGCCATGTGCTTGATTAATTACGCCTCAATGAAGAACTTAAGACTCAATTTAGCCTCTGTTAAATTAATATCAATGCAAACTTATACTTCAACCATTATTTACTGGGATTGGACCATTCCAAACAAGTACCTGCATATTGTCTGCCATTGATTTTTCTTTTTTCTTTTCATTTTACCATGTATTATGTTCCACCATCATTTTACTCGGCGTCATTATCTGCATTGTCATTTTTCTATCACTATTGGTTGTTATTGTTATTACTATAATTTATTTTACATTTGCAGTGAGATAGAGCATATAGGACGCGGGCTTTTCAAACATATTCCATCAGGTAGAAGCTCTGGTTTTAAGGTTTGTAATTTTGTCAGTGCCCTTTCTAGGTTTTCCTTTTCTTTTCAGAAAAGTAATGCTGAATTTAATGTAAGAATAAGTAATTGAAAATTCATTTTAGGTGGTTAGGTACCACTCTCTTGTTATTGAAGCTAATTCTCTACCTAAGGAGCTGGTACCAATAGCATGGACTACCTCTGACCACACCCTCTCATTTCTGGAGACTGAGCATCCCTGCACAATCTCCAATCCTTTATCAAATACAAATGGAAGTTCCAGTTTTGACCTTACCAAGAGAGTATTAGTGGGAGTTATGCACTCTTCAAGGCCACATTATGGTGTCCAGGTATTCCCTTTACCATGCCCCTCTTTTTGCTTTCAGCCGTTTCATGATGCTATGCTCTCTGGTGCCTAAGAAAACATGAATACTGTCCCTACTACTATGATAAATATTTTCAAGTCAACTTTGTTTGGTTGTTAGTTGGAGTAGGTTGCAAGTGTTTCTTGGAATGTGAGAAAGGTGGGGTTCTTCTGCTTCTTCTTTCTTCCAAGGAAAACCTGGAATAATTTATCAGCTTGAAGGGAGCTTATTTGCCAAGGTGAAAGAATGTGAGAATCTATCTGCTTGATTTGTTTGTGGGTATACTGGAAAAGAGTACTTATTTGCCAAGGTGAAAGAATGTGAGAATCTATCTGCAAATCTACTAAAATATTAGGTGTTATTAGCAGAACAAAAGAATATTCTTCATGGCTCTACTCTTGTGTCATGTGTGCTTGATTTGTGAAGGTTCATACTTGTGTAAAATGTGTGAAATGTTTGTTTTTTTGTTTTGTTTTTAATTTGTAGATGAAATGGTTACACTATATTGGTTTCTGTTCTTACCACGAAAATCAATTTATCTATCCTGGCTTATGTAGTTCTGAACTTCTTAGCTGAGTAATTAAAATGTAAGATGACCCAAATTTTGGCTTGCCAGTTGTCACGTCTACAGGTGCAAAAAAAAAAAAAAAAAAAAAAAAAAAAAAAAAAAAAATTCGGTGTTGGGCGCCTACACCGACGGTTTTTTCAAAAAAACAGTCGGTGTTGGGTGCCTACACTGACTGTTATTCACCCGTCAGTAAAGATTTATCTATACCGTCGCCGCCATCACCGACGCCTCAATAACAGTCGGTATAAGGGTTTTTTAACAGTCGGTGAAGGGGTTTTTTGTACTAGTGAATCCGATATCATGAACAATAATTGAAATTTTTGAAATTCCGAATTCAACTATTGAATTATTTCGAGATGCGTACATAGAAAACTAGCTGTTTTGAGATGTGTGCATAGAAAAGTTGGACGGCTGGATTTTGAATTTCAGGAATTTCAGGGTTACTATTCATGGATCTCGGATTTCAGCTGATCTGATTCCATATAGGTGACATACCGGTATGACATGCATATCCTCAGTTAATGATGGATTCATGAAGAAATTGGAGTAGGCAAGTGTCTATTTTTGGATTTGAATTTTTATTTTCAATCTAGTAGTAATTATTTAGCGTGTCTATTCTTGGCCTGAGTTAGTCTGATTTTTGAACTGATTCATTCCGAGTTTTGGTTGATTTTGCGTATTTGTTTTTTTTCGAATCTGCGATACTCTATTGCATAAATAGAATGAAGGAGAAGAAGAAAACAATAAAGATCTGACGGTGGAATCTATCATTACAATTCTAAGGAAATAGACCGGCGGAACTTTTTGGACCTTTTATTATTCAATACATATATTTAGGTTAAATTTGTATCTAAACTTTCACTTCAATTTGCAATTTACTAAGAACAGTCCCATTTTGAACTGTGTCAAATGAAGTTTTTAATTAGCTTAGGAAAAATATTTCAATACTGTGTCAATCAATTTTATGATATAACAGATTTTTTAATAAATATAGTTATAGGGACTGAGTTGCAATTGTATACCCAATAAGTTAATGAGTTTAAATCCGATTATCTATTTAAATTCAATTAGTGCTCTATCCTGACAGAAATCCTGGATCCGCCCCTGTCTCCAGCATGTCACTTGACATTACCATAAGAATCTGTTTTATTAAAAATTGACTATTGCCAAAAATTAGCTGACATAAATTACTATACTTAGGATCATATTACCGATGGCACATGCATGTAGTGTAATATGCCAATTACATGCACCATGTCATATTCATTTGATATTTTTTTTTTGTTGGTGGTAAATTATTATAAAAATATTTGCAACTAGAAAAAGGTTGAAAAATAAAAATTCACAAAATATCAATTGTTTTAATTTTGAGCTATTTTCCTTTTGAATTTAAAATATAAAATTGAAACTTAATTACGGGATATAAGCTGTAACAATTTCTATATTTTCTGTTTTTTTCCTATTTTCAATTTTTCAACTTTTTTCAGCTGCAAAAAAACAAGATATACTAGCTAGCTAGCACGTAATCTACCGTGTTGGGTGTGTGTCATGCTATGCCGTACCAAAACATGACGAAAATTTTCATATCTTGACAGGCACATCGATCTCTTGAGATATAACACCTGCCATGACGTGTTTGACATGTTAAAATCTCTCCAAACAACTTATAATTAATTGGATATATATACAGAGAGAGATGAGCTATGGTGAGACGTGGAGTAAAACAAGTTTGTATATACAGAGAGAGAGAGAATAAGCTATATATGGTGAGACGTGGAGTAAAACAAGTTTGTACTCCACGTCATATTTTCATTTTGAAAATCCAAACAACCGATCCAAATCATTCAACATTTTCTCTATATTGAAATGTGTTTGGAAACCAAATTTTATATTTTTTGAAATTTTTTTATTATTTATTAAGCCACTTTGAAAATCACTAATCCACTATGAACAGTAAAAAACAGTAAAAAATTTTGGACCACCGGATGAACGATTTTCAAAGTGGCTTAATAAATAGTAAAAAAATTCCAAAAAAATGTAAAATTTGGTCTCCAAGCACATTTCAATATAGAGAACATGTTGAACGGTTCGGATCGGTTGTTTGGATTTTCAAAATGAAAATATAGTGCCATGGAGTACAAACTTGTTTTACTCCACGTCTCACCATAGCTCAATTATATATATATATATATATATATATATATGAGTTGGCTACGGTGCTACGCATAGCATAGAGGGCCTCCGTGCTACGGCTCAATATTTGAGTTTTCAAAATCCTAACGGTCGATCCGAATCGTTCAACTTGATCTCCATATGAATATGTACTTTCAAACCAAATTTTATATTTTTTAGAATTTTTTTACTATTTATTTAGGTAGGTAGAAAAACACTTGATCTGAATGGTACATAATTTTCAGATCATAGCATATTGACAATTCCATATATATATATATATATATATATATATATATATATAGAGTAAGGCTACGGTGCTTTGCAAAGTAAAACCTCTTCTTTACTTCGGGCTACTTTTTGCATTTTGAAAATTCAAACAACCGATCCGAACCGTTCAACATGTTCTAAATATTGAAATGTGCTTGGAGACCAAATTTTACATTTTTTGGAATTTTTTTACTATTTATTAAGCCACTTTGAAAATTGCTGATCTTGTGGTCCAGAAAATTTTACTGTTTTTTACTGTTTACCGTTGGATCAGTGATTTTCAAAGTGGCTTAATAAATAGTAAAAAAATTCCAAAAAATGTAAAATTTGGTCTCCAAGCACATTTCAATATTTAGAACGTGTTGAACGGTTCGGATCGGTTGTTTGGATTTTTAAAATCCAAAAAGTGGCCCGAAGTAAAGGGGTGGGTTTACTTTGCAAAGCACCGTAGCCTTACTCTATATATATATATATATATATATATATATATATATATATATAGAATCTGACTAATATGCTACGCGTAGCATAGAGCCCCTCTGTGCTACGGCTCAATTTTTTAGTTTTCAAAATCCTAACGATCGATCCGAACCGTTCAACATGATCTCCATATGCATATATACTTGCAAACAAAATTTTACATTTTTTTGAATTTTTTTACTATTTATTAAGCCACTTTGAAAATCGCTGATCCAATGGTTCAGAAGGTTTTACTGTTGTGTACAAATTACTGGTTTTCAAAGTGGCTTAATAAATAATAAAAAAATTCTAAAAAATGTAAAATTTGGTTTGCAAGTACATATTCATATGGAGATCATGTTGAACGGTTCGGATCGACCGTTTGATTTTGAAAACTCAAATATTGAGCCGTAGCACGGAAGCTCTCTATGCTATGCGTAGCATATTAGCCAGATTCTATATGTGTGTGTGTGTTTGTGTGTGTGATACTAAGAAGAGGTTATATAAAGTCCTCTAGATTAGTACTGGACACTTCAAATCTCTCCAAGCACTTGCGCTGATATATATATTTACCAACCAAACATATATTAGGAATTAGGATAAATAAACAGAACTTTTTGCAGAGGCGCTGTGCATGCACACCGAAAACATTTGGTTCTATTTATTAGAGGCCGACAAAGATATGTGCATGCATGCTTGCTAGATAGCAAAGTTTAAGAAGACAGATACATGCATCGATCACATCAAATGGTCCTGGATATGGCATATCTCAACTTATGGTTTTAATGACTCTTCCTCCAATATGCTCCATGTACAAAATGCCACGCAACAAGTGGCGAGTGCATACGAGATCCAAGGTAGGCTCAGGTGTCAAACCAATTAATGTGTGCATGCGTACTTGTCTGTGGATAAAATTAAGAATCTTAGCTCATGATCGTCACGAGCCTGTTCAGAGCTTGACCGAGCTAGCTCGTTATATTTTATTGAACCACTATCATACAAATTCAAAAAAATAAATAATAAAGCCCATCAAACAAAACATAGTTTGCATTAGATATTCATTTCCATAGCTCGAGCAATACTCTTAATTCAAGTACAACTAAGCAAATCAACTATCATATATTAAGTTTGCAACTAAATTCATACATACCAAAATACCAAATCTCCAAATTCATACAAACATAGTTCACAAAATAAGTTCATACGTACCAAATTCATACAAATTCACACAAATTCACAAATTCATACCTGGACTGAGCTGGCTCGTCAGCTCGCGAGCAGGTTAGACCTAGCTCAAACTCGTTAAATCTAGACCGAACTAGTGGCGAGCTGGCTCATTAACATCTCAGTCCATTAACGAATAAGCTGTTAGCGAACAAGTCAGATGCGAATCACAATCGATCCATGAACTACGAGCATTTTTGCCACCCATCTCACCCCACATAGACCACAAAAAAATCCTCCTCCCCCTCATTTTATTTTTCTAGGATCGAAATTTTCTGACAATCCATCCATTTTCTATATTATTTTTAATGAATTTTTATAAATAAAAAATTCTCAAGTTGAGAGTGTATATAGTGAGATTAGGTAATTAAGCATGACACATTTCTTTGGGAAGCAAGGTCGATCTATTTAGACTCGTCTTATATATAATAATGCTTTGAAAAATTATTTGGCGTTTACTCTTACATTTACGGTACAATATTGATGTGTTGATACGGTAAAAAAAGATAGTTAATTAAAGCTTGAAGATTAGTGACATGGAACATGTTTATTTCTAAATAAATAATATGTTTAACAATTAGGTGACAAGTGGTATGTTTAATATTCATTATTTTAAGCATGCTATATATTGGTTAGATCTATATATGGAAAGGGACACAAATGAGATATTTTAGAAGTGATACAAAAAATTGACAAAATGAGAAGTGGCAAAAGGCGGCAATATAAAAAGTATCATAATTAATTGGTCTAGTTTTATAAAATCGTGCAACTTTCAAATTATGTATTGTTATTTTTTGAATGACATTTATTCGAAGTCTGCTGCTTCTTGAGACATTTTAGAGGTATATATAGTAGGAGACTTCATATGATCAACTACGTTTGAAGTATATATAACTATTATATTGAGAACTTTGACAAGCTAATTATGATGAAGAATAACAAAGGAATTTTTCCAAGCACGCCACGCATTTATTTGGTGATCTCTCATAAAGAAAAAATTATAGATATATATACTTGACATTTATTTGGTGATCTCTCATAAAGAAAAATTATTATATGGAAATACATCAAAATAATTGAAATTTTCCAATCACGCCACGCATAGATTCATTGAACATATATATTTATGATCTTCAGCAATTATTTCTTAATCAATTTTCTCAAAAAAAAAATTTCGGTTCAATCATTCTAATTTCAGTTTGTAATCTTCATTAAATATTCTAATAATTTGTTTTACATCGATCTTTGCAATTCATTTTATAACATACCTGAAATTAATTGGCACAGTGGTTAAAAACTACAAATACTGATCATATGATATATATATACTAACAAATAGGTTACTAATAAGCAAAAGCTTGTAAAATATAATTAGCAAGTGTTTCATATCTTTGCATTAAAAGTGCAATTGTCACATGGTATTACTTGAGTAATTCAAAGCTATGGAATATATATAATATACTATTATACTGTACTAGTCTACTTTTAATTATGTTTTGCTTAAAACAATCCAGCAGATTCAACTCTAGCGGTCTAGCCCACAGTATTTTTCTATCCATGCAATATTGTAACAGCTAAGTATTATGAACACCAGTTAAGCCTATCCAGAGTCACATGAGAAAAGCATATTAGGTAGTAGCAATAAGCCAATAACAGGCGCAAAGGTTGTTTGTTCTTAATTGCATTGAACTTCCATGCATAACAATTAAAAAAGAGCTGGGCTATGGTGAGTTGTGAAGTAAGAGGTTATTTTTACTTCACGCTCATATTTTTATTTTGAAAATTCAAACAACCGATCCAAACTGCTCAACATGTTTTCTATATTGAAATATGCTTGGAGACTAAATTTTACATTTTTTGGAATTTTTTTACTATTTATTAAGCCACTTTGAAAATCGCTGATCCGGTGGTCCAGAATTTTTTACTGTTCACAGTGGATCAGCGATTTCAAAGTGGCTTAATAAATAGTAAAAAAATTCCAAAAAATGTAAAATTTAGTCTCCAAGCACATTTCAATATAGAGAACATATTGAGCGGTTAGGATCGGTTGTTTGGGATTTCAAAATGAAAATATGGCGTGAAGTAAAACAACGTTTTACTTCACAACTCACATAGTCTATCTCATTAAAAAAAATGAATATTATTTTTTTAATTTATTTATGACTGAGAAAATTAAAGTCAGCCTCTCATTTTATTTCTGACTGAGGAAATTAGAGAAATTAATTTTATTTTATGTTACCCAAGGACCTTATATATAACAATTAAAAGCAGCCACTGCCACAGATATATCCAAAGAAAAAAAAAGGTGATTTTAATATATAATGACCCAGAAAAGTGTATATTTGTATCCAGAAAAATTTACCAGTTATATATTCATTCCAAAAAGATAAATTGTGACCAAAAGCGTTCCTACCTCATAGGTATTTTACATACAGGTTTGAAACTATATATGTTGGAAGATCTTCTATTAATATTTAAAGTTAAAAATTTGAAACCCTCTTTATCTAAAAAAAATATTAAAAATAAAAAAGAGCTAGTTGCCAAGCTGCATGCATGCTATACCAAAAGTGGGGTGTTACTGTTACATATAGTGTGCTGAGACTGAGAGGCTCACAAATTTGGTATCTTTTGGACTCAGAGACAAGCACAAATGAGGCAAGTAGGCCATGCAGGCTCACAAGTAGGCCATGCCTTCATGCTGAACCTCGTACCAGGCATCCCAGTCTGTTGGGTACTTATTTCTTGCTAAACATGATATGATTATTCTAGACAGCTAGCAACGTACCATGCTCATGTGAACTTATATTCGCTTCTGTGATGCTATGGGACACCCTTGCGTAGATCTCTGTTAGCTATCAATCAAAAGCCTGCTTTGTTTGTACCTCATTCCATTTTTCTTTTTACATAATAGAAATTCTTGCCCTTGGTCCTTGTTTCTTAATTAGCTATTGACACACAAAAAAAGGTTCATTGGTAAATATCCTTAATACAGCTTACTTAACACAGCTAATAGCGTCCCTCAACCAGTAAAAGAATTTAGAAGAAGATTTGAGTACTCTTTACTCATAAAGATCCTCCTTACAAAGGAAATTTTAAGCACTTTCACCTAGAAAATGTATGGAAGATTTTGTTCTCAAATTTCCTGTGAAACATCAAGCTATCCCAACAAAAGGTAATAATGCATCATGTTGGTTTAAAGTCCAATCTATTACTGAAATTGATATATAGGGGAGAAAAAAGACAACAAAGAATCACAAAAAAAAAAAAATATGCTAATATCAAACAGAACCAATCGATTTCAATCTTTGGTTTCCCAAAACTTCAGACCGGTTTCACCGTCCTCAAGAGACACTGGCTGTGTACAGTTTGAAAAGTCTCTAAAGCACAAGACATGACCCATCTCAGAGCAGCAGGCTGTGGTGACAATTCTACAACCATCTACTGAGATGGCTGAAACACCATCGGCTAATACATCTTCACCAGGTATACGGCAATCAAGTGAATTGATGAGTTCACCACTGCTAGCATCCCAGATGTTAACATGGTGGTTAGATGAGCCTGCAGTGACCACTTTATATGGATCCATGTGTAACAATGTTACTTGCCCATCTGAATCCAAATTGGCCACCGGGGTGGAATCTTGGGACGATTTACGGATGTCCCATAGCAAAGCCCTGGACCATCAACAGTTAAATTAGTGACAAATAATTTCAATGTGTCTTTGTGGAAGAAAATGATGTGCATGACATGTAATAAAAGGGACAATGTCAAATGATTTTAGACAAAAACAACCCAAAATCATGGCCCAAGGAACAGATGCTGCTATGTTTATATCAAAACTCTATTTACAACAAACAATGCAAAAATAAATTCTTGATCCATTTTAACCCAAAACTGCTTAACATAGGAAAACTTTCTGCTATTTTAAGCCTCAATTGGCCCGGAGATTAGTTGTGGCTGTTTAAAACAGACTTGAGCACCATAGGGCAACACCACTCAAAACAAACAAACAATACAGTAACTAAATAGAGTAATAAAAATTAATATCAGGAGATAAGTGCTTCCATCAGAGGTCAATGATCTAACCTGTCATGCACACCAGTACACATCATCCATTTCGCTGGAAGAATCTCAAAGGAGAACACTTCTGTACCATTAATTGGCAAGGTAAAAGCCTTTTGCATGGTACGTAGGTCCAGAGCAGTCACAGAGCATCTGGTCGCAACATAACAGCTTGTATCATGGCATTTTACTCCGACAGGTGTCCCAGAAAGAGAAGCCGTCCCCACACATGGTGATGAGCCAGAGGCTGTTGCATCCCAAGCTCTTAGCTAAACAAAGAGAATGCAAATTATCACCAATAAGACATGGTGAAATTCTCGCTTAAACTCCTACACTTGAGATATCAGATACATCCACAAAAAACAAATAAAGATCTTACACAAGAGCATCATGTCACTCTGCTAAAATTCCAAAAACGGATGGATCGGGTACAAAAAATATATATATTTGTACAATGATAAGTATGATACTTTAATTTTACCAATGTTTTGGAATTTTGAATAGCCCAGTAACGATCATATAAGAGTCACCCAGCACATGTTTACTGGTAGGTTGGCCTTTACATTGGTTAATACAGTCTAAATTAACAAATTGCCTTATTTTCACTATAGATTCAGACAATAGGTATGGGTTACACTTAACACAGCAGCACGATCTCTATGCTATGTTCCACAATAAAAATTAGCAAAAGAGGGGAGGGGATGGAAGGGGTCACAAAATTCATTCACCTTCCATGTCATAAAAATATGGAGCAACTTTTATAATGTCCCTTCCCCTCCCCTCATCTCCCCTTTACGTCACCCCCTTCTAGAGCATGACCTTAGGCTACTTTTGTGCCCAAAAAAAAAAATACTATCCCGGTTAATAATTTATGATCTTAAATTATTGAGAGTAGCCATGAAACTGTCATGACGTTGATGCATCACAAGCACTTCAATTATGAAAAACTACAAACAACTATTAAGCCAAACATATGCAAAATGATTCCTTTGTAAAAAGAAAAAGGGAATTGCTTTTACCTTGGAGTCTTTAGAGATGCTTATTAGGAGCGATGGTTTGTGCCTGAAATGCCATAAAAGAACTGTTAGATTCACCACAGTAATCCAATAAGAAACAAGCTCAGTCAACCCACACTTGCCCTCCCCTCTTGGGCATGCAAGCAATGTAGCAAGGATTACAATCTTGACCCGTGAATACTGGTACTGGTCACGACTAAAGACAGGAGCTCCTATCTCACAATCTACCCGCCAACCCAGACTCAAATCAGCCTAAGCAAGTTTAAACAACTTAACCCACATTTGTGCAGAAAACTCAACCTCATTCTAACTTTGGCTTAATCATTCACATTCTGCCTGGTCCAATCTATAGTATTATATTTATAAAATCATTCTTGAAAAAAAGATGCAATTTTAGACAGCCACGTCACTTTTTAATAGAAACCGTTGGATCAAACTCCTTGTTGGCTTAGATTGGATGCAAGCAGTCTCCTCCACCAACACAAACAATTTAAAAAGAAAATCGCATCATGCGAAGAACCAAAAGGGCACCTCCCTTTCTTATTCTCCAGACTCAAAACCCTCATTTTACTATATTTGACAATTGATATATTCAGCAGAATACAAGCAATAAAATATAGGAGAAAAAATAATGGAAATTAAACTGTAAATCAACCCAATAACAGCACATCATGTATCAGTATCATGAACAAATAGCCAACAGATAGTAGAGTACAAACCCTTTAAGTTGACAGAAAGAATTTTAAGTAGCACCAAAAGATCAATACGAGGAATAACACTTTGTTGCAAAAGATTAGCCGAACAACCTACCAAGAAACTGCCAGAAATGACAAAGGCTTCTCATGTCCATGATAAGTTGCTATCGCGTGATTCTTATGACTGGAGCCAACCGACCACACCTTAACCATACAATCTTCCCCTCCACTTGCAAGCAATTTTGTGTCACCAAACCCACCAACCAATTTGTCAGCAAGTGCAGTTACAGGGCCAGTATGGCCTTTGAAGCAACATTGTGACTTTCCCTGTATCAAGCATGGTTCATTAGTAAGGACACGATAAGCGCATCAAATATGATGTTA
The DNA here is from genome assembly GCA_025461045.1 of Carex parvula. Lineage (NCBI taxonomy): Eukaryota > Viridiplantae > Streptophyta > Magnoliopsida > Poales > Cyperaceae > Carex > Carex parvula. Next base: position 112,290 of record JAJGRW010000301.1, on the reverse strand, counting down.
GCAAACTCCTTTTGAGACAGATGCATGGACATTTTAAGAAATTCGCAAATGTGTAGAAGAAGATAGATACCAAACGGCAATAATTTTTAACTCTATTTCTTGTATGAAAAGTTCCCTTAAGTCCAGAAGAGCTTAAATCAAGCAAAAGAATTTTGTTTTGTCTAACAAGGGTATATGCTGGTCAGAAAGCAACTATCAAGTCCAGATAAGTAATATTTCAACTTTTATTAAGCTACTTTTCTGACAAATATGCTATATGGTCAATATCTACAAAAAATGTATTGGATAAATTATGATAAGTACCAAGTACAATACTGCCAATTGTAAAAATCAGAAATGTTTGGTTATTGTATGCAGAATCAAAAGAAAATGTTTGGTACCCCATTTTCTTGTGTGATAAACTAAACAAGATATACCAGAAGAAAAGTACCAAACCCACGGCAAAAATTGGAACTCAGTGAAACACGAATAAAAAAGATATAGAAGATCTTATTCTTATTCTTCAGCAAAAGACCTTATCTTTGCCAAAAAAAAACGGGTGATCTTCAGTTAAAAAGTTAACCTCAGACAATCTACCAAACACTTAATGCTCAATCTGGTCTTTCATTAAGTTAATGGAGCCTATATGATATACTCATCTGGTTCATGTTTAATAGTGTGCAATTGCTCTACCATTGGGCATTGTACCTTTTTTTTTTTAAAAGAGGCATAAAGATGCCCATTTGCATTAGCAAAATGAAAGTCATAATTACACAGCAGCAACAGTAACGACCAAAGTCCCCCTCCAGATGTCTAAAAGAACCACAAAAAAAGGGCAATCAACAGCATAACAAGTAACTAAACTATTATTTATTACAAACTAAACCTTTCCCAAAATAACAGCTAAAAGAAACACAGAAGTAGTTATTCAGCAGCAGCATTAGGGGCTTCCCCATCTATCACCACCATCACAGGAGCTTCAGCCCATTCCCGCAGCGGAATTTCGTCGACTGCATCAGGAAGCCAAGTCTCTATCTCTTGCACCACGGCATCCTTGATATTTCCTGACCAATATTGAATTAAAGACAAAATTAGAAAGATCATCGATCGATTATTTTTAGGTGTTACCCCTGTAAAACAGATATCATTGCGATGTTTCCAAAGCGACCAACATAATGCACTTATAGTTATGAGAGCTGCTGTCCTCTTTTTAGAAGGTAAGGATTTGACAAAATCTAGAACATCATCAAAATTGTGCCAATTCAGAAACACAGCTTGGAAATCTCCCATCCAGAACCATATGGTTTTTACAAAGGCACATTGAACAAATAAATGGTTCGTAGATTCAGCAGCCCCACAAAACTGACATTGATTAGAACCTACCCATCCCTTTTTAATCAAACGTTGTTTAGTAAGAATTCGTTTATTGGACAAGAGCCACATAAAAACCCTAATTTTAGGGGGAATAGGAACTTTCCACCATATCGCATAACTATCAGCTTGAACCCCTCTAAATGCAAGAAAAGCATATAATGAATGTACAGTAAACTGATTAGAAGAATCCCATTTCCAAGATATTCGATCTTGTGCATGGGTAAAGGCTGTTACACTAATTAATCTCAAAATTTCAGTCCATTCGGCAGCCAAGACCCCAGACAATTGTCGTCTAAATTGAACTATGTCACCATGAGAGTTAAGTACGGCATTCACAGAAATATTAGGGTGTAGGCATAAGGCGTAAAGTTGAGGATAACTAATAGCTAGAGTACATTGGTCCACCCAAATATCATTCCAGAATGAAACTTGACTATTTAAACCAACTTGATACCATACACTCATTTGACCAATATATTCTAATTTTTGGATTTCCTTCCACCATGGTGACCATCTAAGTATAATAGGACCAGAATAGTACTTATATAAAACTACCGTTTTCCAAAGACTAGAATACGAGGTGTCTTTAAGTTTCCACCACCACTTCAACAAAAGTGAGATATTCATAAGTTCTAAATCTAAGATGCCTAGCCCCCCATGCTGTTTAGGTAAACAAGCAAGTGCCCAATTAACCAAATGATATTTTTTCCTATGAGTTTCAGCCCCTTGCCATAAAAAGGCTCTTCGAATTTTATCAATTTGTACTAAAACTGTTTTAGGAATCCTATATAGAGATAAAGTATAAAGAGGTACAGCAGTTAAGACGGAATTTAACAAGGTAAGTCTGCCCCCTAATGATAATAATCGACCCTTCCAGTTTTGCAATTTTTTAGAAACTTTATCTACTAAAAAGCCCCAATCAGTAACTGCTAATTTTGAGGCTAACAGTGGTATACCTAAGTACTTAAGTGGGAATTTCCCTACAGAACAGTGAAATAAAGTAGCTAATTCCCTAGCATTATCAATATTGATAGGTATTAATTCTGTTTTCTGCAGATTAATTCTAATTCCTGACACAGCTTCAAAAGATTGCATAGCCCACCAAGTACGAATGATGTTTAAAGGAGTAGCCTCTAAAAATAAAATAGTATCGTCTGCATAATGACCATTAGTCATTGCAGAACCTTGAAAACATGGGGGGCCCAACCCTTTAATCGTGTGTGAATGTCTAGCCTTTTTGAAAATTTTGCATAAACAATCAGAAGCTAGGATAAACATAAATGGAGATAAAGAGTCCCCTTGTCGTACACCTCGTTTACAAGGGAAAAAAGGTGTAAGGGAGCCATTTATATTTATACTCGTGTAGGAACTAATTAACCATTGTCTAATCCATTGAACCCAAACATGACTAAAACCTCTACTGATTAACATTTCATTAAGAAATTCCCAATTAATTTTGTCATATGCTTTCTCGAAATCAACTTTGATAACTACACCTTTTTGTTTGATAGCTTCACAGTAATGAATTATTTCATGTCCTAAAACAACATTATCTAAAATATAGCGACCTTTAATAAAAGCAGCTTGGGAAACATCAATAAGTCTATCTATGATCAGTTCTAATCTATTGGTTAACAATTTGGATATGATTTTAAAACTACAATTAACTAGACTTATAGGTCGAAATTTATTAATATGATGAGCATCCTCCTCCTTAGGAATTAAACAAACCGAGGCCTTATTCAATTTGGATAAGTCTACTTGATTAAGAAAAAACAAATCCACCAATGTAATTAAATCAGTTTTAACTAAGTCCCAAAAATGTTGATAAATTTAAAAGTAAATCCATCGGGGCCCGGTGCCCCAGTTGGATCAGAAGAGAAGACAGCAGCTTTAATTTCATCCTCTGTAAATGGCTGAATTAAAGAGCTGTTTTCCTCCTGTGTAACAAGTTCATCAGGAGCCCAAAAATGTGGGTCTAATGATGCATATTTAACCCCTGGAACCCCAAAGATACTTTTATAATATTGTGCTATGTGCTTACGGATCTCAGGGATATTATGTGACAGCTGACCATCAATATCTAAACCAGAAATAGTATTTTTCTTTTTCCTATGAGAAGCAATCCTATGAAAAAACTTAGTGTTCCCGTCCCCCTCTTCCAAATTGGGCATTGTACCTAGTAATGTAATAGAGGAAAATACCATGTGCTACAATTTCAGTAGGATGTAATACGTAACATGACTTCTACATTTACTGCCCCATGTATCCTAAAGTACAAAGCATATTGGATATAATCAACCAAACTTATTTTTCAACTGTAGCAACCAACATCAAATTTGCTGGAGTCGAAAAATAAAATAATATATGTGTTCTTTTATCATTTGATGCAACTTGCGAATCATTTTGTCACTGAATGTTGATAAAACAATCTTATTATTTTTTCAAATCGCGTGACAGATAATAAATATATATATTTGAATTGTATGAATTGATACCCCGCTAATCTAAATTATGGAGTCGGTCATCACTAGAGTCAGATAAAGAAAAAATTATAGATATATATACTTGACATTTATTTGGTGATCTCTCATATAAAGAAAAATTATTATATGGAAATACATAAAATAATTGAATTCCAATCACGCCATTCATAGATTCATTGAACATATATATTTATGATCTTTAGCAATTATTTCTTAATCAATTTTCTCAAAAAAAAAAAATTCATCGGTTCAATCATTCTAATTTCAGTTTGTAATCTTCATTAAATATTCTAATAATTTGTTTTACATCGATCTTTGCAATTCATTTTATAACATACCTGAAATTAATTGGCACAGTGGTTAAAAACTACAAATACTGATCATATGATATATACTAACAAATAGGTTGCTAATAAGCAAAAGCTTGTAAAATATAATTAGCAAGTGTTTCATATCTTTGCATTAAAAGTGCAATTGTCACATGGTATTACTTGAGTAATTCAAAGCTATGGCAATATATATAATATACTATTATACTGTACTTGTCTACTTTTAATTATGTTTTGCTTAAAACAATCCAGCAGATTCAACTCTAGCGGTCTAGCCCACAGTATATATTTTTCTATCCATGCAATGTAACAGCTAAGTATTATGAACACCAGTTAAGCCTGTGATCCAGAGTCACATGAGAAAAGCATATTAGGTAGTAGCAATAAGCCAATAGCAGGCGTAAAGGTTGTTTGTTCTTAATTGCATTGAACTTCCATGCATAACAATTAAAAAAGAGCTGGGCTATGGTGAGTTGTGAAGTAAGAGGTTATTTTTACTTCACGCTCATATTTTTATTTTGAAAATTCAAACAACCGATCCAAACTGCTCAACATGTTTTCTATATTGAAATATGCTTGGAGACTAAATTTTACATTTTTTGGAATTTTTTTACTATTTATTAAGCCACTTTGAAAATCGCTGATCCGGTGGTCCAGAATTTTTTACTATTTTTTACTGTTCACAGTGGATCAGCGATTTCAAAGTGGCTTAATAAATAGTAAAAAAATTCCAAAAAATGTAAAATTTAGTCTCCAAGCACATTTCAATATAGAGAACATATTGAGCGGTTAGGATCGGTTGTTTGGGATTTCAAAATGAAAATATGGCGTGAAGTAAAACAACGTTTTACTTCACAACTCACATAGTCTATCTCATTAAAAAAAATGAATATTATTTTTTTAATTTATTTATGACTGAGAAAATTAAAGTCAGCCTCTCATTTTATTTCTGACTGAGGAAATTAGAGAAATTAATTTTATTTTATGTTACCCAAGGACCTTATATATAACAATTAAAAGCAGCCACTGCCACAGATATATCCAAAGAAAAAAAAAGGTGATTTTAATATATAATGACCCAGAAAAGTGTATATTTGTATCCAGAAAAATTTACCAGTTATATATTCATTCCGAAAAGATAAATTGTGACCAAAAGCGTTCCTACCTCATAGGTATTTTACATACAGGTTTGAAACTATATATGTTGGAAGATCTTCTATTAATATTTAAAGTTAAAAATTTGAAACCCTCTTTATCTAAAAAAAATATTAAAAACAAAAAAGAGCTAGTTGCCAAGCTGCATGCATGCTATACCAAAAGTGGGGTGTTACTGTTACATATAGTGTGCTGAGACTGAGAGGCTCACAAATTTGGTATCTTTTGGACTCAGAGACAAGCACAAATGAGGCAAGTAGGCCATGCAGGCTCACAAGTAGGCCATGCCTTCATGCTGAACCTCGTACCAGGCATCCCAGTCTGTTGGGTACTTATTTCTTGCTAAACATGATATGACTATTCTAGACAGCTAGCAACGTGCCATGCTCATGTGAACTTATATTCGCTTCTGTGATGCTTTGCATTTACAGGTAGGTTGGGACACCCTTGCGTAGATCTCTGTTAGCTATCAATCAAAAGCCTGCTTTGTTTGTACCTCATTCCATTTTTCTTTTTACATAATAGAAATTCTTGACCTTAGTCCTTATTTCTTAATTAGCTATTGACACCCAAAAAAAGGTTCATTGGTAAATATCCTTGATACAGCTTACTTAACACAGCTAATAGCGTCCCTCAACCAGTAAAAGAATTTAGAAGAAGATTTGAGTACTCTTTACTCATAAAGATCCTCCTTATAAAGGAAATTTTAAGCACTTTCACCTAGAAAATGTATGGAAGATTTTGTTCTCAAATTTCCTGTGAAACATCAAGCTATCCCAAAAGGTAATAATGCATCATGTTGGTTTAAAGTCCAATCTATTAAAATTTATTTCACACTCTTTCTATATTTCACACTCTTTCTAACGGATGGCGGCTCCAACAGCTAACCCTAAGGCGATTTTGAAGGCGACTCCAAAGGAGATTTTGAAGGCGGCGACAAGGGAGATCTTGAGGACGGCGACAACGGAGGCATTGAAGGAAACAACACACGCGACGACAACGAAGACAGGGGTAGAGTCCACAGACAAGGATCGCAAGAAGAAAGCAGAAAACTCAACGGAATCGCAAAAAACAAAATGATACAAGGTCTGGGACTAAAGAGAAGACAAGAAGTGAAGCCTCTCCAGACCTTAGGGAGGATAACCACCAAAAGAAGGCTCCTCTTCAGAAAAACAATAATGATGAGACATATCTGATACTTATCGGTGACATACCGATCCTTCGCATTCTCCCCAACAAAATCAATGATCCAGTAAAGGCGATAACACAGCTGTCTCTTCAACTCACAGGAGAACAGAATGGTTACGACTTGCCGTCAAAAGGGAGATCAAGCAACTCTGATCAGGGTCAAAACTCAAACTTAGAAAACGCAAATAAAAATGATGATTCTCTTGGATGGACCCTTGTTACTAGAAAAAAGAGGAAAATAAATCCTAGACTTAAAAGAGGGGGGAATAACCAAGAGTCACCATTAAGCTTGCATGCAAAGAAACTACGGCAACAGAGAAAATGCTTTAAGTGTCTCCTGAAAGGTCATGTCCAGGCGGTCTGCGCCAATTTAAGAAGATGCCTATATTGCAATTTGCCAGGTCACATCATAAAGAACTGTCCAGAAACATCTAAGGGAAGATCAACAGATGCAAGACATACAAACCCACACTATAAATTCAACCCAGAACCAAAGAAGCAGACGCACTTCACACCCACAAACTCCCCTCCTAAAACTGCCACAACCCAGCACAAAACAAACAAAGAAGCCCCTTTGCCCAAGGGAAGTAACAACCAAATGGACCCACTTGACCCTTATGCAGCGCCTAGGGACTTGCAAACTGTGCCGATGAATTGTCCGGTAGGAATTTGGCAGAGAAGGCCACAATCCCTCTCAGTGTACTTGGCACCTCGTGAAGGTTTAGCCCCATCGAACCGCTTTTTGGAACATTCTGCTTTTATTTTTGTAGAACATGGTGGTGCTGATCCTTTTTTCAAAAGAAGGATATCAAACTGTCTGGCAAGGTATTTTCGCAGGGATCCTAGGGAGTTCCCAGTTCATACTATACATGAGGACTTTGGGGATTTCCTACTTATTTTCCCTGATGCAGATTTGGCAGAAGCAGCAATTCATCAGGCTAATTTCTATATTGGTAATAATACCAATATCCACCTGCATCCATACTCACCAGACTTGCAGATGGCGTTTAATCCACTGGGAGGCAGAGCAAGGATTAAGGTATACGGACTGCCACTACAAAACTGGAACAGGGCTGAACTGACAACATTGGTTTCAGGTTTTGGATATCCGCTAAGGTTTGCACCGTATTTTATCAATGGTAATTATGAGTATCTTACCATGTTGGTTGCTACTAAGGATGCAGCTGAGGTCCCTTTCAATCTCGACTTAGCCGTCAATCCACACCAAAAAGATGTCAGAGTAGAATTAACGGCTGGTTGAGGCATGACTTCCCTCCGCCACCAAATCAAGGAGGAGGTCAGACAAGGGATAGACGCAGAGATCAGGGAAGGGGCTACAACAGAGAGGGCCCCTCTAATCTAGCTAGGAGGGCACCATTGGGAGGTAGAAACAGAGGAAATGTTGACAACATGATGCAAAGGAATGGCAGGGACGACTCCAGTGCGGGGTCAAACTGGACAAGACCGGTGAACAATTGGGTTGATGAGTTAAGGAAGAGTTTAATTGCAGCCGGCATTCTTAATGAACAAACTCTTGGAGTACACCGCATTACTGGGACAGAGGAGGTTCCAATTAATGGCCGCACTCCACAGCTTGAGGTAACCCCAAATAATATTGAGATGTCTCGCACCAATGCAAAGCTCATGGACAACACAGGTAACAAGGCTTTTAATGTGCTTCTTTCGGGACCTGACACAAATTCAACCTTGCAAATTGAGTTTAACGGGTCTCAGGCTCCATTAGTTTTAATGAATGAGGGCCCACATGTATGCAAATCGACAGCAATATTGACTGAAATATTGGAGGGAAATGAGACTGATGATTTTGAAGAAATGGGGCCGGGTCAGGAGGAATATGGACCTGAAAAGGATTTGGGCCGGGGTAAAACGGTTATTCAGACTGAAATGGGGTCGGCCCAAGAGAACAACGGCCTGGAGGTTACACCTACATTCATCAATGAGGAAAATCAAGGGGCTATGATGGAAAATGAGCAAGGCCTGCCACCAGGTTTCCCTCTTCCAATATTCCAGCAGCTTGAGATGCTCCAGATTGTAAATGTCGAACAGCTGAGTGAGATTGAGGCGCATGGTCACAACAAAGAAAAGAATTTCAAAGCAACTCCATCTTGTCTTGCGGTGCGCCGCAGCCCAAGACTGCAGAAGAAATATACAACTGGAAGGGTCAGGTATGATCTCTCTAACAAGAAAGCTGGCAACAAGGCAAGGAAGGCAATTCAGATCAGGGGGGATTATCTGCAAACTTTGGATCCTCTGACTACTGAGCAAGCGGAGATGGTGGTAAAGATGGCAGGTATCAAGGTCAATGGGAAGATAGAAGAGGAAGTCGCCAAGGTGGTGATGGGTTGAGATGGAAGAATGTCAATTTGAAGTCTTCTGAATTTTAGTATGTCTAAGTTTTTAAGAATGTTTAGTATTTTGATGAAGTTTATCATGAGTCTAGTAGTAGATAACTCTATTTCAAAAGTGTTTGGAGTAGAGTTTAGTTCGAAGTGTTTTTATTTTCAAGTATGTTGGGATTGTACTGCCCAGATTGTGAGAAATGACTGTGGGAAGAAGAGTTGCCAGTGGGCAGGATCCATGTATCGGTCTGATATTAAGGAGAAGTTATATTTTGCTTATGGATATTGTCTCAAAAATTAAAATATTGTCTTGGAATGTACGGGGTTTGAATGAAAAAAAGAAGAGATTGGCAGTTCGGCAAACGGTGTTGCTTGAGAAGCCGGATATTTTAAGTTTTCAAGAAACAAAACTGAGCCTTGTTGATGGATTGCTGGTAAAGCAGAGTTGTGGGAGAAGATTTAGTGAGTTTGAATTTTTAGGAGCAAATGGAACCAAGGGGGGTATATTGATGGCATGGAGTCAGACAAAATTTCAGCAAATAGATGAGTACATTGGGACTTATTCTATCTCAGTAATTCTAAAACACAAGGAAGAGTGCTTTCAAGTCACTTCGGTTTATGGACCAAGTAACTATCAGATCAGAGGCCAATTCTTTCAAGAGTTGCAACATATAAAACCCGCAGATGATATGCCTTGGCTTGTGTGTGGAGACTTCAATGTCACATTAACAAGAGAAGAAAGATCCAATCCAAATGACAGAAACTGGAGAGAATCAGCCCGGTTTGGGGACCTTTTGCTGCAACTAGATCTGTTCAACTTGCCACTTGTAGGGAAAAATTACACATGGTCTAATACAAGAGAAGTCCCCACAATGGCTCGATTGGATAGATTTCTCATATCAAATTCTTGGAGTCATACTTCCCCAAACTCCAAACAAGAGGCTCTAGCTAACACATCTTCAGATCACACACCAATACTATACACAGCAAGCACGCGCTTTAAGAAGACTGTTTTCTTCAGATTTGAAAATGCCTGGTTATCCTCCCCTCCTTTCAAAGAGTTTGTCAGAAATTCATGGTCACAGATGCAATTGGCAGTGTCTCCCAATGATCTGAACAATAAGTTCAGAAATTTGCAAAAAGAAATCAAGGAATGGACAAGGAATCACATAGGAAGTATAAAAGAACAAACAAGGGCATGCCGTGAGTTCATGGAATGGATTGGCCGAGTGGAAGAAACAAGAAGCATTACAAGATTGGAAAAATGGGTGTTTCTGAATGTTAAGAGAAGATTTGCAGAACTAGCGGTACTCGAAGAGGAAATCTGGAAACAACGTGCTAAAGTAAAATGGGAGTTGCAAGGGGATAAAAATACAAAATATTTTCATTCTCTAGCAACTTCAAGGAAAAGAAGGAATGAAATATGTGAAATAGAGTACCAAAATCAATTACATACAACACAGGCAGCAAAGGCGAGTGCATTTAGAGATTTGTACATGCACTTAATGAGAGAAGAATCACAACAAGTACCTCACGTTAATTGGGCCCAGTTATATGAGAACACCACCGATTTGCAAGATTTAACAAGGACAATATCAGAAGAGGAAATCCTGGCAGTAATCAAGGGATGGCCGTCAAACAAAAGCCCGGGTCCGGATGGATTCACGGGGGAATTTTACAAAGAATTCAAGGATGTCTTACTGCCGGATTTACACAATGTGATAACTGAGGTGTTAAACACAGGAACAAACATTGATAAATTGAACACTTCATACATTGTGCTTATTCCCAAAAAAGAAGAGGCGAAGAAACCACAGGACTATAGACCAATCAGTCTAATACACGGTGTACAAAGGATAATCTCAAAAATCCTTGCTAACAGACTTGAAGCTTACATTCCGACATTGGTCAAGGACAGTCAGACGGGATTCACTAAGGGGAGACAGATAACAGAAGGATTTTGTATGCTCAACAAATTCTTCATTTGGCGAAAGAAAATAAAATTCCACTGGCATTATTTAAGGCGGACATTCACAAAGCCTTTGATACAATTAGTTGGAATTTTTTGACAAAGGTTATGCAAAGCTTAGGATTTCCAGAAAAATGGGTGGGATGGATTCTAAATTGTGTGTTGAGAGGATCATCACAAATTATAATAAATGGCCTGTTGGGTAAGAGGATTATATTGAAAAGAGGAGTACGCCAAGGAGATCCTCTATCCCCTCTATTATTCATTATTGCAATGGATTTCATTCCAAGATGGTTAGACAAACTCGCAGCCAATGGAACATGGCAATTGCCGTTTAATGAGATGAGGCCATGTTTACTCTATGCGGATGACTCTTTATTTTTCATCAAACCAGAAATAAGACAAGTTCAGGCTTTAAAAATTGTCTTAACAATCTTCAAGCAGATATCCGGCTTGACAGTGAATATGGAGAAGTCAGAAGTTTTATTTTCAATGGAAGAGGGCCCTAATTATCAGAGCTTGGTTGATCTACTGGGATGCAAAAAAGGTTCTTTCCCATTTACGTATCTGGGGCTGCCTCTGTCAGACAAGAAGTTACCGAAATCTGCGTATATTCCTTTGATACAAAAGATAAACAACAGGTTGCAAGGTTGGGCAGCAGCACAGTTGTCAATTGCTGGTCGGCTAGTCCTTATCAATGCAGTCCTCTCCTCTATACCTACTTATTTTATGTCAGTTTTCAAGTTACCGATATGGGTCATAAATGAAATCGATAAAACAAGAAGGAAATTTCTTTGGAAAAAGAATGGAGGTGAAGGAGGGGGCATGGCACTTGCTAATTGGGAACTAGTATGCAAACCAAAAAAGGTTGAAGGTTTGGGTGTGGTTGATCTATATGTATTTAACACTGCACTTTTAGCCAAGTGGTATTGGTACTGGAGCAAACCGGAAATGAGACTTTGGAAATCTGGCATACTAATATCGCATACTGGTAGATTGTGTGATATTCCGGATTGTAGGTTTTTTAAACAGTCCCTTGAGAATACGAGAGCCTTGTTAGAAACAAATATGAAATGGGAAGTGGGGGATAGAAAATATATCAGATTTTGGCATCATGATTGGGGATACGGACTGCTAAAACACGAGTTTAGGGATCTGTATATGGAGGTGATTGACCAGAATATCTCATTACATGAAGCTTTAAGTACACAGGATATTACATCCTGGTTTCGCATGATTGGATCAGCCCAATTCATATCACAGTTGTTGAATCTCTCTCACATAATGGTACTGGGACCAGCATCACAAGCAAATCAAGACAGTGTAGTTTGGAAACTGAGTAGTACGGGCCAGTTTACTGTTAAGTCAGTATATCAACGCATCAAGGATACACCAACTTATAAGGTCATGATACACAAAATCTGGAAGATGAAAATACCTCCACGAATTAAAGTCTTTGCATGGTTGGCTTACTACGGAAAAATTCTGACGGCTGACAACTTGGCGAAAAGAGGGTGGAATATGCCAAGTATGTGTGTAATGTGCAGAAGGGAATGTGAGACAATTGCACATCTGTTCTCAGGATGTAATTTTGCAATACAATTGTACAAAAGGCTAGCGCAAGTCTTTGCACTACCGGCGTGGAATTGGAAGTTTCTATTAAGGAGACAACAAGCACAAATTTGGGTGGTGCACACAAAAGGAGAATTGAAGTCAAGGGAATTACTGCTACTGGCAATGTTTGTTTGTTGGAGGGAGAGATGCGCAAGAATTTTCACGGATAAGACCAAATCCATAGAAGAGTTGCTTAGAGAAATACAGGAGCAGTGGAAATATTTACATTAACTAAGTTGCTAGAGGGTGTCACGGGATGGACAGTGCAGATTTTCAGTAAAGAGAGGGATACTGGTGTGAAGATCAGGATACTGGTACGAAACAGTGGTGGTATCAGGTGCGAATAAGGGAGAGGGAGGATACTGGTACGAGACCAGAGTGACTGGTACGTACGAGGTTTGGTTAATGGAACAAAGGCTGGTACGGAAATGGATACTGATATGAAAGAAGGAAGTTAAGTGAAGTTTGGAGCAGCACTAATGGTGCGGAATGGAAAACAGTGCATTTATACTCACTGACAAGAGATTTGGCAATTTTACATTTTAAACCCTGTCTTTTTCCTTTTTTTTTCTGATTTTGATGTTGTCATCATTTTTCTATTTTCTCTTTTTTATCTTGTTTTCTTCATAATTCAACTAAGTTGAATAACATTGTCTTTTTGTAATTGGTTTCATGTTGAAACCTTCTTATGATCAATAAAATAAATAAGGACTAGATCCTTATTTTTTTCTCAAAAAAAAGTCCAATCTATTACTGAAATTGATATATAGGGGAGAAAACAAGAGAACAAAGAATCACAAAAAAAAAAAAATATGCTAATATCAAACAGAACCAATTGATTTCAATCTTTGGTTTCCCAAAACTTCGGACCGGTTTCACCGTCCTCAAGAGACACCGGCTGTGTACAGTTTGAAAAGTCTCTAAAGCACAAGACATGACCCATCTCAGAGCAGCAGGCTGTAGTGACAATTCTACAACCATCTACTGAGATGGCTGAAACACCATTGGCAAATACATCTTCACCAGGTATACGGCAATCAAGTGAATTGATGAGTTCACCACTGCTAGCATCCCAGATGTTAACATGGTGGTTAGATGAGCCTGCAGTGACCACTTTATATGGATCCATGTGTAACAATGTTACTTGCCCATCTGAATCCAAATTGGCCACCGGGGTGGAATCTTGGGACGATTTACGGATGTCCCATAGCAAAGCCCTGGACCATCAACAGTTAAATTAGTGACAAATAATTTCAATGTGTCTTTGTGGAACAAAATGATGCGCATGACACGTAATAAAAGGGACAATGTCAAATGATTTTAGACAAAAACAACCCAAAATCATGGCCCAAGAAACAGATGCTGCTATGTTTATATCAAAAATCTATTTACAATAAACAATGCAAAAATAAATTCTTGATCCATTTTAACCCAAAATCATTGCCAAACTGCTTAACATAGGAAAACTTTCTGCTAGTTTAAGCCTCAATTGGCCCGGAGATTAGTTGTGGTTGTTTAAAACAGACCTGAGCACCATAGGGCAACACCACTCAAAACAAACAAACAAAACAGTAACTAAATAGAGTAATAAAAATTAATATCAGGAGATAAGTGCTCCCATCAGAGGTCAATGATCTAACCTGTCATGCACACCAGTACACATCATCCATTTCTCTGGAAGAATCTCAAAGGAGAACACTTCTGTACCATTAATTGGCAAGGTAAAAGCCTTTTGCATGGTACGTAGGTCCAGAGCAGTCACAGAGCATCTGGTCGCAACATAACAGCTTGTATCATGGCATTTTACTCCGACAGGTGTCCCAGAAAGAGAAGCCATCCCCACACATGGTGATGACCCAGAGGCTGTTGCATCCCAAGCTCTTAGCTAAACAAAGAGAAAGCAAATTATCACCAATAAGACTTGATGAAATTCTCGCTTAAACTCCTACACTTGAGATATCAGATGCATCCACAAAAAACAAATAAAGATCTTACACAACACTCAACAGCATCATGTCACTCTGCTAAAATTCCAAAAACGGATGGATCGGGTACAAAAAATATATATATTTGTACAATGATAAGTATGATACTTTAATTTTAGCAATGTTTTGGAATTTTGAATAGCCCAGTAATGATCATATAAGAGTCACCAGCAAATCGGTTCAGTACATGTTTACTGGTAGGTTGGTCTTTACATTGGTTAATACAGTCTAAATTAACAAATTGCCTTATTTTCACTATAGATTCAGACAATAGGTATGGGTTACACTTAATACAGCAGCACGATCTCTATGCTATGTTCCACAATAAAAATTAGCAAAAGAGGGGAGGGGATGGAAGGGGTCACAAAATTCATTCACCTTCCATGTCATAAAAATATGGAGCAACTTTTATAATGTCCCTTCCCCTCCCCTCATCTCCCCTTTACGTCACCCCTTTCTAGAGCATGACCTTAGGCTAATTTTGTGCCCAAAAAAAAAAAAAATACGATCCCGGTTAATACTTTATGATCTTAAATTATTGAGAGTAGCCATGAAACTGTCGTGACATTGATGCATCACAAGCACTTCAATTATGAAAAACTACAAACAACTATTAAGCCAACCATATGCAAAATGATTCCTTTGTAAAAAGAAAAAGGGAATTGCTTTTACCTTGGAGTCTTTAGAGATGCTTATTAGGAGCGATGGTTTGTGCCTGAAATGCGATAAAAGAACTGTTAGATTCACCACAGTAATCCAATAAGAAACAAGCTCAGTCAACCCACACTTGCCCTCCCCTCTTGGGCATGCAAGCAATGAAGCAAGGATTGCAATCTTGTCCCGTGAATACTGGTACTGGTCACAACTAAAGACAGGAGCTCCTATCTCACAATCTACCCACCAACCCAGACTCAAATCAGCCTAAGCAAGTTTAAACAACTTAACCCACAGTTGTGCAGAAAACTCGACCTCATTCTAACTTTGGCTTAATCATTCACATTCTGCATGCCAATCTATAGTATTATATTTATAGAATCATTCTTGAAAAAAAGATGCAATTTTAGACAGCCACGTCACTTTTTAATAGAAACCGTTGGATCAAACTCCTTGTTGGCTTAGATTGGATGCAAGCAGTCTCCTCCACCAACACAAACAATTTAAAAAGAAAATTGCATCATGCGAAGAACCAAAAGGGCACCTCCCTTTCTTATTCTCCAGACTCAAAACCCTCATTTTACTCAATTTGACAATTGATATATTCAGCAGAATACAAGCAATAAAAAAAAAGAGAAAACATAATGGAAATTAAACTGTAAATCAACCCAATAACAGCACATCATGTATCAGTATCATGAACAAATAGCCAACAGATAGTAGAGTACAAACCCTTTAAGTTGACAGAAAGAATTTTAAGTAGCACCAAAAGATCAATACGAGGAATAACACTTTGTTGCAAAAGATTAGCCAAACAACCTACCAAGAAACTGCCAGAAATGACAAAGGCTTCTCATGTCCATGATAAGTTGCTACCGCGTGATTCTTATGACTGGAGCCAACCGACCACACCTTAACCATACAATCTTCCCCTCCACTTGCAAGCAATTTTGTGTCACCAAACCCACCAACCAATTTGTCAGCAAGTGCAGTTACAGGGCCAGTATGGCCTTTGAAGCAACGTTGTGACTTTCCCTGTATCAAGCATGGTTCATTAGTAAGGACACGATAAGCGCATCAAATATGATGTTAGCAAACTCCTTTTGAGACAGATGCATGGACATTTTAAGAAATTCGCAAATGTGTAGAAGAAGATAGATACCAAATGGCAATAATTTTTAACTCTATTTCTTGTATGAA
Source organism: Carex parvula (assembly GCA_025461045.1). Taxonomy (NCBI): domain Eukaryota; kingdom Viridiplantae; phylum Streptophyta; class Magnoliopsida; order Poales; family Cyperaceae; genus Carex; species Carex parvula. The sequence goes on along the minus strand of JAJGRW010000301.1, from coordinate 95,997 downwards.
AAGTTCCCTCAAGTCCAGAAGAGCTTAAATCAAGCAAAAGAATTTTGTTTTGTCTAACAAGGGTATGTGCTGGTCAGAAAGCAACTATCAAGTCCAGATAAGTAATTTTTCAACTTTTATTAAGCTACTTTTCTGACAAATATGCTATATGGTCAATATCTACAAAAAATGTATTGGATAAATTATGATAAGTACTAAGTACAATACTGCCAATTGTAAAAATCAGAAATGTTTGGTTATTGTATGCAGAATCAAAAGAAAATGTTTGGTACCCCATTTTTTTGTGAGATAAACTAAACAAGATATACCACAAGAAAAGTACCAAACCCACAGCAAAAATTGGAACTCAGTGAAACACGAATAAAAAAGATACAGAAGATCTTATTCTTATTCTTCAGCAAAAGACCTTATCTTTCCCAAAAAAAAAAAAGGGTGATCTTCAGTTAAAAAGTTAACCTCAGACAATCTACCAAACACTTAATGCTCAATCTGGTCTTTCATTAAGTTAATGGAGCCTATATGATATACTCATCTGGTTCATGTTTAATAGTGTGCAATTGCTCTACCATTGGGCATCGTACCTAGTAATGTAATAGAGAAAAATACCATGTGCTACAATTTCAGTAGGATGTAATACATAACATGACTTCTGCACTTACTGCCCCATGTATCCTAAAGTACAAAGCATATTGGATATAATCAACCAAACTTATTTTTCAACTGTAGCAACCAACATCAAATTTGCTGGAGTCGAAAAATAAAATTATATATGTGTTCTTTTATCATTTGATGCAACTTGCGAATCATTTTGTCACTGAATGTTGATAAAACAATCTTATTATTTTTTCAAATTGCGTGACAGATAATAAATATATATTTGAATTGTATGAATTGATACCCCGCTAATCTAAATTATGGAGTCGGTCATCCTGGAGTCAGATAATTTTGCCGTAAAGTAAGAAATGAGTACAAATAAGGTTCTTTTGCAAAATTTAGAACAATATTACCTTCCACCAGAGCCGAATGGTTCTATCTGCACTTGAAGTGACCAATGTATTATCTGTATTACTTGTCTCACTTCGAGACAACCATGTGTCAGCTATTGGAATCAACCTGTGAGAGATTGAAAAATGTCACTCACTATGAAAAAAAAACATTATAGTGAAATAATATAAAATATAAGCAGTTGCAGTGAGGATGAATGAATAACATATGTTTGAACAACAACATCGCATTTAAATTTCAAAATTCTACTTCCAATTGAAATCTGCAACATCTAAAAAGTATTTCCCAATCAAACTTCAAGAGAAGTTCATAAGAAAATGTCTATTTGAAGTAGTTATTTGGAGATGTTTCTGATTCTCAAAACAGAAGAAAAGATGCTAAATGGTTTCTCGTAAAGGACACAGAACACACCGTATGCTTGTGATCCTTGATCCATGAGATCTCAATGTCTTATAGCCATGCACCGATCCAAAGGTATTCAATCTGTACAGTTCTGCATCTGATCCCTGAACATAATCACTATTACTTAGCAGCGCAAGAACAAATTTTGCAATCCTCTGGTCATCCAATCAAATACAATACACAGGCTGGTGCACAAGCAGATACTGTAATCTATGACTGACCTTAGAAGCCCAAAGGTTGGACTTGTCAAGAATTAGATGATTCACAGCCTGAGTTGGGAATGTGCTTAGATATCCCAATGAGGGATCAGAAAATTTCATCTGATGTATTGCAGTTAGGCGATTGATGTATTTTCCTCTGATATCTGAGGCCCCACCAGTCAGTGGAAGATTGGGCCACCTCTCCCTGAAATTAGTTGCTTGTCAGTATTAGATAACCCTGGTAACTGGTAAAGAGTTGTGGGTATGGAGATAAAAAAAATTAAGCTGAGTACCATAATAAATCAATTCGACAACAAAATAATTACTGAAAATAAGTAAGAGATATTTCTGGAGGCTAACTATCTTCCTAAATTATCTATTTCATAAAATTCAGCACCAGATAATAGTATAATATTCCTTAATCTAAAACTATGTTTTGCAATCTAACAACCCCTCTCGTATACAAATCCACTCAAATCAATGATAAATTCTGTCAACAACTATTCAATTGAGAGAAAACAGTAGAGTTTACTTGAAGAGGCGAAACCAGACATGGTCGGAATAGGCGGAGGCGCGCAGCGATTTGCAGGTCATGGCGAGGCTAGCAATTTCGTGGAGATCCAAGAACTCGGTGCACTGGGCCACCGCGTCAGCGGGAATGTCCGCCAGCGTTTTGCCGCAAACCGTCGGTTGTGCCATGTCCAAGGACGTGGAGGGGTCAGACTCGGTACCGGTCTTAAACAGGGATCAGCCGGAGCTGATCGATAAGTACCACTGTTACTATTTTAAATATTAAATCTTTTTTTTTTAAGGGAAGGCCAAAACTTTGAATTACAAAAAGGTCCTAGTGAAAACACGAGCTATAATAAGACAATCTATTTACAGTTATGAATGGTCATGTCACGCAAAACATGCTATGTTTAAACGTGACTCGCGCGTAATTTGTGTGGTCATTTAATTATAATTTAAGTTAATTTATTTAAGATTTACTATTTTATTAAGACTTAATGATTCTAATTACACGTGGTCTTGTGTCGTGCTGTGACATGACTAGATTTTTCACGTGACGTGTCGTACCGTATCAAATTTTTTAAAAATAGTTACGGCACGTGAATTATCACAGCACGGAACACGCAATTCACAGCACGTAACCGACACGCGTGCCGTGCCATTCCATACCATAAAAAAAAAGTATCATTCCAGTACCGTAAAAGATTTCCCTCACTTTTTACAGTTTGAGATTAACTTCTTGCCTCTTTTAAATTCGAGTTAGCACGGAGGAGCAGTATTATTGGGCTTTGAGATTCGTGCCAAGTTAAAAAGAACGGTCAAGATCCACTAATTCTAAAAGATTTCCTATTACGGTACAGACCTGCACGCACAATTTTGAATAGCAACTAGGTAGCAAGACCGTCAAATCTCGTGCGCTATTTCCAACTCTCAAGTCAAGATGGCGTGATCACAAAGATTCTCGAATAAAAGAGAATCTATCTATTTCTTTACTTGGCTGCTTGGCGCTCAAGTTCCTTACTCGGTCATATTCGGTCCAGTCCACTCATCACGGAGAGCAGTTTGGGTCCAATGTCCATCGGACTCAAAATAAGTTTGATTTATTCGATGACCGTCCGATCTGTTTTAAAATTCGCACCCACAAGTGTCTGCTTTAAAATTTGTGCGCACGACTTAAAGCAAATCGGACGGTTCTGAAATCCATCGGACCCAAATTTGAGACCCCGAGCTGCTCCCTCACTCATCCTCACTCATCATGATCAAATTTCAAGTCAGCGATGATTTATTCCGATAAAGATATTTTAAAAGGTGATATCACACTGACAAGTGCGATCAAATTAAATGAAAAAAAAAATAAATGGCATCAACATCCGTTGGACTTTGAGCACGTACTGATATGGTTGGACATGGCTTATATTTAATGAATGGATTATTATAGTTGAAGATTTAACCTATCAACTTTTATTTAATATTTATAAAGAATCATTCATTTAGATTTTGAACTCATAATCATCTCACACAAAAACAAAAAATGTTGTTCTTTACCACTAGACTAAAGATTTATTTTTAAAACTATAAAATTTTAATTGCAAATATTAGTTAAGGAGATAATACTCCTCAAAATATCCTCAAGAGTAACTATACAATGCAAATTTATATTCTCTCATTTAATTATTAACACCTATTATTAAAATTCATTTTTTTTTAAATTATGCAACTCCTAGTTTTAAGTTATTTGTAGTTGGGATTATTTTATTTATACTATTTCAACTAATTATTAATATCTATATTATTAATAATTACTACAATCCGTACATTTATATTCTCACAACGTACTACTTCTTGACAAATATTTATATCAACCACATTAACAATTATATATAAATGGGGCAATTTGTTTTACACAACCAATTAATATCAAAGTTGATATTATTTGTTGTGATTTTTACTTGTAGAAAAATATTTATATGAATAATTAGCGAGCTTAAAATTATAATTTATTTAGTTTAAAGTCAAGCAGGTAAAAAGAATATTCATAAGTTAATTTTAATGCATTTACTTTTTATTGTTATCGTCTAATTTTATACAGAATGAATTCAAAATTTATAAAATTTACATTTAAATGCATCACTCATGAAGTATATCAGTTTCGACAACTTAGATTAGTTGTTTAAAGTCAATTAGATATATTATAAAAGTCATAACACATCATGTTACTATACAAATAACATGTTATTAAAAGTTTTAAACAAGTTTCCATATTTACTTTTCGGTAAGTCGATTTTATAGAAAAAAAAATTTAATTGCATAAAATAGCTTAACAAGCGAGCTAGCATAAGTTAAATAAAGTTAATTTTGGTCAATATGCAAAATATATTAGGGGTCTTAGCCTTAGGATATTGATAAATGAAAAGCTTGAGCCCCACTCATAGACGAGAATGGAGTAGGTCCGATGCCCATCGGACCTACTTTTAGGTTCAACGAGCATGATGACCGTCCGATCTAATTTAAGATTTGTGTACACGAAATTAAAACAGACACGCACGACTTTTAAAGCTTTCTGCACGAATGTTAAAGCAAATCGACGGTGATTAAACCCATCGAACCAAAGTAGGTACTACTATCAAGTGATCATAGACATACCGTGGGGTCCACATGACGTTCGTCCAGTTCGGTCGTCGCTCCAAGTTCCAATTTATAAATCCCGTTGGAACAAACTTTATCTTTCTACGAAAACCAATTTAAAAGTTAAAACCCCTCCCACTACTCTCTTCCTAGAGCGATCGACTGAGATGTCTGAAATAATGGTGGTGGAAGGCGGAGATTCTCCGGCTGCTGCGAAGCTGGAGCTGTTTCTATCAATCGGACTGGATAAAAGAACAGCAGAGAACGCACTGGTAAACCAGAAAGTTACTTCTAACCTGGTCGCTGTTATCAGAGAGGTATATGTGAAACATCTCCACCATGTTTTCTCGATTAAGTTACTTGAGTTTTGTATTACACAACGAAGTTTAATGCCTCTTGTCAATTTGAGTTCAATTGCATTTGAATTGTAATTACGCATCAGCAATTTGAATACCATTGTCCTTCCCTTTGGTACCTGGCTATTCCGTATCCCTTATTTCTGTCAATTCGGGCTGAGTCCAGTTCGTTTTGTGCTGTACTAAACACTCTTATTTGAATACCATTGTGCTTCTATTTGGTACCTCAAAGGTATAATAACATTTTTTTTTTTTTCATTTCTAGTACTTTTAATGCTCCAAAGATGTGCTGATTGGATATTGTTGCTGAATTTGGCAATTAGGAACAAAGTTTTAGTATGGGTGGAAGTCAGTTTTGTTCCAGCTAAGCATTACAATGAAATTGATTTGTGTTTCTAAGCTCTAGATACTTTTCTCTCTAAATATTTGAAACTAGGAATACATTTCTTAAAATGTCTTCTAGTATTGGAATCCTTAATTTAACTGTATGTACTCCTTACTAGAATATTCAACTCAAAGCATATGCACAGAAGAGTCTAATTGCTCCTTTTTCCTAATTAAACGGAATTGGAAGACGAGGATGATAAATCTTTCATACTCATTTTTAATTGTCAATTTGTATGTCTCTATTGAACTATTGCAACTTACAATTCTAGTTCTTCATCAGGCTGATGTCAATAGAGCCAACAGAGCAATTGGTAACCTTCTTTATATGGTAAGCTTTGCTTCCCTGCTACTAAATTCTTCTTATAAATAATGATTATGATACTTGATATTGATACTGTATATGTATTCACCAGTATGCCTCCCATACTGGTTTGACTAATTGGTTTGGTGCTTCAATATTTAATTTAGGGTAAGAGTGAGGCTATGGTACTATGCATAGTGTGGATTGGTCCATACTATGGATCAATATCTCCGTTTTCAAAGTCCAAACAGTCAATCTGAACCGTTCAACATGATATCCTTATGAAAATGTACTTGTGGATCAAATTTTACATTTTTTACAATTTTTTTACTATTCTTTTAGATAGGTAGAAAATCACTTGATCTAAAAATTCTAGACTATTCAAAAGTAGTGATTTTCTACCTATCTAAAAGAATAGTAAAAAGACTCGGAAAAAACAAATTTAGTGTGCAAGTACATGTTCATATGAAGATCATGTTGAACGGTTCAAATCGATTTTTGAATTTTGAAAATGAAGATATTAATCCATAGTACGGACCAATCCGTGCTATGCATAGTACCATAGCCTCACTCTTAGGGTAAAGCTATTATTAATCTTACAATTAGTTATTGCTGATTTAATTTTGTTCTTCAATTCTCTATCATGTACGAGCCAGGTTGCTACCAAGTACCCAACAAATGCCCTCTCGCACCGACCTGTTCTAATCAAATATGTTATCTCATCAAAGGTACAACTTTCTATTAGAAGCAAATAATTTGTTTCATCTTTGGTAAGTGGAGCTTTCATCTAATTCTGTAGTTTGTTATTATTTCCTTGATTATTCAGATAAAGAATTCTACTCAGTTAGATGCTGCGCTGTCTTTTCTTTCTTCAGTTGGTCCTGAATCTTTTGACTTCAAAAAATTTGAAGAGGCCTGTGGAGTAGGTATGTAGGAGAAACAATCTTATTTTGTATCGAAGTATTACTAACAGCTAATAGACAAGTACAGTATGAGACGGTAGATATTATTAGTTATAACTGATCTTTTCTCTATAAAGGAGTGGAAGTTTCCACTGAAGAAATAGAATCAACAGTTGATGCTGTGCTTGAAGAGAATACAAAAGTCATCTCGGAGCTTCGTTATCACATAAATGGTCCTTTTCTAAGAACTTTTTATATTGTTTTCATAATCAATTCTCATATAATATTCTTGAAAATGCATGCAAATAGAAATAATCATTTTCTCTTCCATTTTCAGTTGGTAAATTATGTGGACAGGTCAGAAAGCGTCACCTTTGGGCTGTTGCAAAAATCATAAAGGTTTGGAGCTTTTGGTGTCACAATGTACTATAACGCCAAACACTAAGTTAAATATTCCTAATAAATCTTTGTTCTCTTTTTAGGAACTCATTGAAAATAAGTTGTCTGAGATCCTAGGTGAAAAGACTGAAGCAGACAAAGAACCTGTCAAAAAGATGAAAGGAAAGGCTGTCAAAGTTGAGGTATTTTATATGCTGGCAGGACTAGCATGTTTATTCAATAATGAAAATATGAAAGCAAGATAAATCGTATTTTCTGCATTAATTTAGGATAAATCTGAAGTCATTGTTGCCACTTCTGTGCTGTATGAGGAAGAAGCAAATCCATTTTCTATATTCCCTGATCCCAGCGAAAACATTAAGGTAACTTCAAAAAAAAAAATTTAAGCAACTTACAACAGTTAAAGGTAATTTTTGTTCAATCATTTCACTATCTTGGTTGGGGGACCTGCAAGAGAAACAACAGAAATAAATCCAGTAACCATATTAAAATTATTGAAATAAATGCTCCTGGATAGAAATAAACTCTGTTTCAAATGGTACCAAGTACTATCAGGTGCAATAAAGGTACTGATTGTGACTTGTGTGGTACTGATATTTCACAAAGGAAACTCTATTATGCTTCTTAAATTCTCATATGAATACAAGTTAATGTTGTATTTCAGGTTCAAGACTTTGTTATGTGATAGAAAAATGAATGAACTAATCTGTAGCATTGATCTGACATATCAGATTCTGATATCTATATTCCTATGTTTCTCTTTGTTTCCATCAGGTTAACACAGAAATATTTTTCAGTGATGGAAACATATGGAGAGCTCACAATACCAAGGAGATACTAGACAAGCATCTCAAAGCGACTGGAGGAAAGGTTTTCACTAGGTTTCCTCCTGAGCCTAATGGTTATCTTCATATTGGTCATGCTAAGGTCATTATCTGATTTATAATAGTAAGGTTTTCATTTGTACAGTGTTCTTATAATCACATTTAGTTATTCTTTGTCATTATAATGGCAGGCCATGTTTATAGATTTCGGTCTAGCCAAGGAGAGAGACGGTTTCTGTTATCTAAGGTATTCTCTCCAAAAGAAAGTTATAAATATTCCTAGGCTTTGGAGTTAGTGTGTTAATGATTTTATTCTTCTTTGGACATCTTGTAAGGATAAGAAAGTGATGCCTGTACTTCTTTCACAAAACCATCAATTTAAACCTTAGTCCAATAAATGCCTTAGCTGACTACAGTGATCTACCAATATTAACAAACTTTCTTTTAGGTTTGACGATACCAACCCTGAAGCTGAGAAGAGAGAATACATAGAGCACATCAAGGAAGTTATAGAGTGGATCGGTTGGAAACCTTTCAAGGTACAAATCAAGCACTACATGTCCACATAACTCTCAAATCAGGGTTCAACCCTGTTGGATCAAGTACATTATATTGTCTAATTATCCTTTCTTTCATAGGTTACATATACTAGCGACTACTTTGACATTCTGCATGAGCTAGCAATTGAGCTGATAAAAAAAGGTCTAGCTTATGTTGACCACCAGGTTTGTAATTTTGAAAGTTTTAATTTAGTATATTATTGCTACAAATAATTATTGGCTAAATAGCAGCACACTATATTGTAAGATTCCTGAATTATTAAAATTTATGTGCCTGTTCAATATAAAATATACCTGCAGTAGTGTTGCTTTCCAGCCAGCAGTTTAGCCCTTTACTCAAATTATGTCTATTTGAGATAAAATTTACCAGCAACTATGTAAATAGGCACTTCTTGAAATTGCACTTGTAGATATGAACCTCAGTTTGCTCTAAATTTATCAGTAAGTCCATTAAGCATCTCTGAAACAAACAAACAAAAGAAAAAAGTCTTAAATAAAATCAAATTACCATACGACTAGGAACTAGGAACATACAGTTGTAGAAAAACATAACTGAATGAGCACCTTGAAATCTGCTATGGTAAAACTTTGTTGGAATGTTATAATAAACCCTTCTCTTAAATTTTTTTAATCAGACTCCAGACGAGATAAAGGAATACAGAGAAAAAATGATGAATAGCCCATGGAGAGATAGGCCCATAGAAGAGTCACTACTGATATTTGATGAAATGAAGAGGGGCATGATTGAAGAAGGGAAAGCCACTCTCAGGCTAAAACAGGACATGCAGAGCAATAATAAAAACATGTGTGACTTGATAGCATATCGTATAAAAGTAATTAAATATATCTAATGAATTTTCTTCTTGTACAATTTTTATCAGTTGTAAAGCGAAATTCTAACATTCCTCTTGAATTTATACTTCTTATTTTTCAGTTCAGTACCCACCCAAAAACTGGTGACAAGTGGTGCATATACCCAAGCTATGACTATTCACACTGCATTGCGGATTCTCTTGAGAATATTACACATTCGGTTGGTACTTTTCTTCTTCTTATTTTTTAATAAATTCTTGTAGCAAAGATAAAAACATAAAAATAATGAAGGATACCGAGACTATTACAGAAAAAAAAAAGCCATTCATATGCCCTAAGTGGTATAAAAAGTTTGAGAAGTAAAGTAAAAGATAGTGATGGGAGGCAAAAATCAAGTAAAATTTGACAGGTTATCATTGTTACAACACTAGTTACTTCCTGCATTTATTATAAATGCATCCTTAATATATACTTCTGTAATTATAATCTATGTATTTTAAATTTTGTTTTGTCCATTTTTTTGTAAATTGCAGCTTTGCTCACTTGAATTTGAGATAAGACGCCCTTCCTACTACTGGTTGCTTCTTGCATTGGGGCTATACCAGCCCCATGTTTGGGAGTATTCACGCCTAAATGTATCTAATACTGTTATGTCCAAGCGCAAGGTAGTTGTACAGCTTTACTTGAGAACAAAAAACAAAAATAAGAAATTAAATTATGTATCTTGTAGAAATACCAAAATTTGTTTTGTGAAATAAATAGTGTGCCTCTGGAAAATATCAAAAAGGGTTTATGGAACTATTCAAGAAGTGACATTTTGTGTATATGCTCCAAATTAAAAAAAAAAATCAACCTTTTCTTGGTCTTTTATCTGGTTGGGATAATGGAAGGGTAGTTTGGGAGCACTTTCTTGAGGTAACCAGAGACAAAGGTACAGTTGTTATTTGCTATCTCTTAGAGGGGATATATATGATATCTCTCCTTTTTCGCAGTCTGCATTGGTACTTTGAGGTTTTTAAGGCCAAATCTGAAACTTTTCCCGAACATAAATATGCTTGAATGGTCATTGCAAAGTTGTTTTATCCTGTACCTGCTTTTCCCAGTACGGACAAAATGATAATTAAATATGGTGCCCTGCTCTTAGATATGGTATGTACTATGTACACATGTTTATCTTTCTTCTTGACCTCGTTCCCTTTTCCTTTTTTATTTTCTTTTATTTTTTTAGTTGAACCGTTTAGTAACGGAGAACTGGGTCGACGGCTGGGATGACCCTCGTCTAATGACACTGGCTGGATTGCGCCGAAAAGGTGTTTCTTCTACTTCAATTAATGCTTTCATTCGAGGAGTTGGAATTACTAGAAGGTTATATATTTCTTACCTTTTAGTTCAAGAGTTTTTTCATGCCATTTATGGGGTTCTAGAAAATACTAGGATTTACCAAAATCTATCCATGGGACTATATCATATTTTTAGATAGCCGCATACAAACACCTTCAAATATTACTTTTATGCTCGTATATATTTAATAGCACTGAATATTATAAAGTTTCTTTTGGTAATAATTTAATATTTTATTTCCTTTTGTTTGGTTTAGTTTGTATAAATTAATACTTAGTAGTTGAAGTTTGTTTTTTCTCTTTTTTTCCATGGGTTTTACTTCATCTATGCTACCAGATGAGGTTTGAACTGTTTCTTTACTCAGGAGCTAGTTAGATTAATTAATAAAGTGGCAAAATTAAAATGGAAGAGAAAACCAATATTATGATTTCTCAACTTTTATTATAGTTGTAATAAAGTATTTAAATTTGGTTTAGAACTTAACTAAACTAGGCATGTAAAATTTATTATAGCTGTTTTAGTTGGTTACTCATATAACATGTAAAACTCAATTACAGTGACAATAGTATGATACACACAGACCGACTTGCGTACCATATTAGAGAAGAGCTAAACAGAACTGCACCTCGCACAATGGTTGTACTGCATCCTTTAAAGGTCTGTCTAGTCTTATTGAAATTATCTATTATGAACTTGTTGAATGTACTTCCAAGCAATTCACCTATCACTAAATAACTCAGGTTGTCATAACCAATATGGACAAAGAGTCGATAATATACCTTGATGCAAGGATGTGGCCACATGCTTCTGCTGATGATGCTTCCTTATACTATAAGGTGCTCGTTCTGACATTAATTTTGTATTTAATTTTCTTTGGAGCCAAACTTTACTGTAGATAAAACATTTTCTTTGTAGGTGCCTTTCACGAGAGTTGTCTATATTGAAAATTCTGATTTCCGGTTAAAAGACTCAAAAGATTACTACGGGTTAGCACCTGGTAAATCCATAATGCTCAGGTATATTCACACTAAAATTCATGTTCAGCATATCCAATCTCATAATTTTTACACCTCCAAAATTTTATTTTTTCTTCTCTTAATTGTGGAAATTCAGGTATGCCTTTCCAATAAGGTGCACAGAAGTAATATATGGTGAAAATTCAGACACCATTGTTGAAATACATGCAGAGTATGATCCTCTGAAGGAAACCAAACCCAAGGTATCAATATAATTCAGTATAACTCCAATATTTTCCATGAAATTTCACTACATATGAAGCAACAAACATGACCAATTTTTATAGTTAACACCGAATAATCTTAATGTAGGGGGTTCTCCATTGGGTTGCTGAGCCCTCTCCTGGAGTTGAGCCTTTCAAGGTGGAGGTTAGACTATTTGAGAATCTATTCCTTTCTGAGGTATGTTTTTGTTTGTTTTTTTTATATACTTCATTTTTACTAGAAATATTGTAAATTCATTGGTACTGGATTTCTGCACAAGTTTCATTTTCATTTTTGGAATATGAATTGTTGCACTGTCTCCCTTAAGTTTTGATTGAATCTGCTTTACTGAAAAATAATGGCTACTTCAAATAAATTGACTCAATAGATGATTTTAAAATCAATTATTTGAATTTTACTTAGCACTCTAGCAGTCATGTCAATATAACTATTTATTAAGAAAATTAACTGCACTGGAAAACTTAGTTGTGTTTCTTATTTCTAAGGTTAGCAATTTCAGTCGGCATGATAAAAAAATCTGGCGGTTGACTAAAAAAACAATACATTTTTAAATTGAACAAGAGATGCAAGTACCACAAACTTAGAGGACTTTCTTGTAACATTTTATTTGTTCTACTCAGAAAACGATCTTTCAATGCATGTATTAATCTCATTATTGCATGGAGCAGAATCCATCTGAGCTGGAGGATTGGCTTGGAGACTTGAATCCACACTCAAAGGTGGTAATACCCAATGCCTATGCGGTGCCATCGCTTGCCAGTGCAACATTAGGGGATAAGTTTCAGTTTGAGAGACTTGGTAAGTTTCCTTCTGTTTTTATTTTGACATTTGTGCTCTTGCTTTACCTGTTTTAACTTTTAAGTATTGGCATGTGGACCAAGACTAGTTTCTTTGATCCAACTTCTCTCTTCATATATATGATTTCAGGGTACTTTTCTGTTGACCTGGACTCAACTAACAAAAAGCCGGTGTTCAACCGAACTGTTACGCTTCGTGATTCTTTTTCTAAAGGTGGAAGCAGCAACCCAAGAAAATAGGTCACTATGGTTGTATGAATACAGTGTGATGTATAAAGTATAGCTTGTACAGCAACCTCTTTATGTAATATTTGTCTAATAATCTTATTCTGGTGGATGTGTATATATATGTGTTTATATATGCGCATGATTTGCCAATTCATGTGGTTTCTGCAACGCCTCCCTTGTTATATATCTGCCTGTTCGAGCTACCCATCTTCTCATGCAAAACGCTACATGTACTGTTCTTTTAACATGGCACAAATCTCAAAACAGCCCCCTACAATCTCTATAGGCACCGGATTGAGTTTGGCCCAAATAACATTAATCTGGGCTGTCTGTTTCAATTTGCTTGAGTCAGGTACCTGGGAGGATACGGATCCTACAAATTTAGGGACAGGCTTGTTCTTGGAATTTAGATCCAGTGCAATACCATATGTGGTGAGTGGGATTTCAACTACAAAATAGAGCTCTAACCACTAGACTACGTACAACTAAATATTTGTTATTTATTGAGGAGAGTTGGACTATGTAAAAAGTTTTAAAAAAATAAAATTTCATTAAATTTCAATATACATAATAAAAAAATTAAAATCATAGGAGTAGCTTAGCTACCTTTGATCAGGCCTGAGTTCCTCCCCTGAATACCATCGTGTAGCTAGAATAAGATAAGTCCTTCGTTTTCAATCGACATGCATCTTAAAACAAATCTCTATAATCTAAATAGACATCGATATCTTTCTAAAACAAATAGACATTAATATAATTTTGACTCAGACTGGCAGTAGTATACCGCAGAGAGAATAGTCACTCGTGTTCAGCGAACGAAACATTTTTTTTTTTTGGTTAAAAAGGTCTAAGCTCAATTTCATTAGAACAAACGAAACATAATTCTTAGTTACAAAAGGATAAATCCTTAGAGAGTACTTAACAAGTCTCTCTCTGATACTGATATCTAACTAACACAAAAGACAATAGACATGTCACACAAGACAATCATTGTTTTTAAAATCTAAAAACATACAAAATATTGTTAATAATCCTATCATCTCCAGTCAGATACTACTATTTGTGTTCTTCAAGCACTTTCTTAGGTGGAATAGTATTCAATCAGCTGAAAAAGTATGCTATTTTTCTCTCCTGATAGAATCACACGTAAAGGGATTGCATCGATGATATCTTCATGAGGAATCCACTTCTGGGTTTCTTCCTGCACCTTTTTCTTCAACTTCTTCTTGAACTTTTTATAGTCGCTTTGTGATTCTATTTTTCCTTTTTTTTATTTTCTTTTTCTCTTGGGTTCACGCTTTCCCGTTATTGGGCTAATGGGCTTGCTTTAATATCTAGTTGGGCTACAGTAAAAATCTACAGAACTTCAAAAAAAAAAAAAAAATACATTGTTACCTATGTTGCACGGATACGCCAGTTTAGGCGCCGTACCGGTATCGGACACGTATCGAAACGCACCCGATACGACACTGATACGTATCAGTTGGCGTATCCACCTACGTGGCGTATCCTTACTCGGCCGATACGGTCACCGATACTCGGTTGAAACAGCTAGATACGGCTGGATACGTGTGAATACGCCTGCGAACCGCGCCTGCACCCTTGAGCCGCGGGTGAACCAACGCAAGTGGCCCTTTTTTCTGCTTTAAGCGCGAATCGAACTGGGCTTTCTCCTGTGAGGATCAAAACCTTTGACCACTACACCAAAGTTTCATTTGTGATAAATTCTAGTAACTATAGTATTTAATATATTCTTATGTTATGCCTTTAATATTTTATACATTTGATTTAAGTTATGATTATCTAAATATAATATATAAATAATAAAAAATAATATATATAATAAACGTATCGTATTTTAGATTTTTAAAAATTGTCGTATCGCCGTATTCATATCGTATCCGATACCCGTACCTGTATCCATGCAACATAGATTGTTACAAACAGGCTCTGAATTCACCAATAAATATAATTTGTTAGCTCTTCTATGCTGATACAAGGAATTTCACGGGCAGACCTCTAAATCGAATCAGAATCGGGAAGATCGGGATAAGTTTGGATCTGGACCGTCCGATCAGAATCCGGGCCAATCCGATCTGAAGTGGAATGCACGGGATTCTTTAATATCCGTGCCAAAGCAGATCGGTCGGTTCTGATCTAAACTCAAAATTTGATTTACCACAGGTGATATGAATTCCATTATTTACTCTCCTCTCTACTGTGTTCGTTTTCATCCAGATTTCCTCCAGTGTTGCCCCTTGATCGAAACCCTTTCTCCTTTCTCCTTTCTCCGATTTGAAGAGGGCAATCGCGCTGTCAAATCCTGGTAATAGAGTTGGTATTTGACGAGAATCGTAAGGAACCGAGTGGCGATCCTTCCTTCTTACCGTTTTCTTTCTTACGCTGAGAGTAGAAGATTTTGGGGGTAAGGCGAGAAAAACTTTCATCTCTTCTCCGACAAACTCACAATGTTGTTGTGCCTCGTCTGTAAATTCCCATTCTCTCTATTATTTGTGAATTTTGCTTTTTTAGCATAAACTGAAACCTAGATGGCTAGATCAGTGGTAAGACTGTAAATTGAATGAAAATTTAGGATTTTTAGTAGCTGGTCAGCAATGAATTCTCCTGTCTTTTATTCATTCCGTTTTAAAATTTTACATTTAAAATCAGTTTTGTTTTTGTTTTTTAAATCAACTCTAATTGAAGTCTATTGAAATTTTGTAGAAGCTCATTCCGATCAGAGTAAACCCCAACCCACCAAAGTTCTCCCTTCTATCCTATCGTGTGCCTTTCAGAGAGACTTCTCTGTTTGATCCCCACCTGTCCTTATTGATTGCATAGCAACACAGTAGTTTGTCTTTCCAGATGGCCCCCTTTTGAATGGGAATATTTTGTTTCCTATAGAGATGTCATTGTCTTCTCTAAGGCTCTCGTCTCTCATCAAAAGTGTAGTATGGGGTGAAGAAAGCAACACAAATTCATCAAAAAAGAGAGATGTTTCTCCCTTTATTAAGCTTTTTACTGACAAAGAGGCATATCGTCCGGGAGAGGCTGTTACAGTCAGTATAGAGATCTTTAACCCTAGAGAGCAGAGAGAAGGGCAGGAGGAGGAAGACAGTCTCTCTCTCTTGGTTGAGGGGCTTTCTTTTGAGGTTAAAGGTTTGGAGAAGGTTGATAGCCAGTGGTATGCAACTCAGAGGTCCATGCCAGGTTCTAAGGAAAAGAGAGGTATTCTGCATTTTGAACTTTATATATACTTTATATATATATATATATATATATATAGAGAGAGAGAGAGAGAGAGAGAGTACGGCTAACGCGCTTCCTCTAGTATATCAACAATATGCTTCCGGCCTTCAAAATCTATTGAATCGGCTTCAAAAACCATTCAAACCAATGTCCTTAACGAGAGCTTTGTTTCCATATAAAAAATTTTAATTTTCGAATTTATTTACCATCAAGTCAAGCGGTCAAAATATGAAGGATTTTGTGCGCATTTTAATGCCCTATTTTGCTCATTTTTTTTACCGCTTGACTTCATAGTAAATAAATTCGAAAATTAAAATTTTTTATATGAAAACGAATCTCTCGGTAAGGAGATTGGTTTGAACGGTTTGGATTCGTCATTTGAAGCCTATTCGATAGATTTTAGAGGCCGGAAGCATATTGTTGATATACTAGAGGAAGCGCATTAGCCGTACTCTCTCTCTCTCTCTCTCTCTCTCTCTCTATATATATATATATATATATATATTGCAGGCATTATTGTCTGAACTCTGAACAAATACCTGAAATTAAGAGCGGGAAGTCAAAAGTGTACTTTTAGTGATTGTAAATGCAAGGAAGAGGATGTAAATAAAAACATAAATTGCTGGATGCGATATTATTGAATGATTGAGTTGCTTTGCTAATTTTTGGTAATCTGGTGCTTATTACAATATTTAATTTAATTTACATAGGTGAGAATGTGTTTTTGGATTCGTTGGCATCATCTGTAGTTTCTAAAGTGGTTGTTTCTTCTGGAAGTACAAAAACTTGTAAGTACTCTCTCTTGCATTTCTTTATTCATCTGATAGAATACAAATTATGCTTCTTCTACCATCATTCAGGCAAATTTGAATATTGTTCTTTTCATTTTTACTTGCTCAAGGTCGGCTTCCCATTACTGTTACATCATGTACCATATTGCTGCCTGTACCTATTATAATTTTGTTTTTTATTTGCACTTAATTCTATGAAGTATGTAATTGAGCCTCAGTACAATCAACAAAACCAAAGAATAACAAAAAAAAAAAAAAAAACAGTCAAATTAAGCAAAAAATTGGGATATCTTTAGTAGGAGATGGTTACCCATAGCAATTGCTATTAAGCAATCATTAAAATGATATTTTCTTTTAGATATTTTACGAGTGGACCTGCCAAAGTTATTGCCACCTTCATATAGAGGTACAAGCATTCGATACGTTTACTATGTTAGAGCCACATTATATGCTAGGTGGCTTTATTTAGATGCAGAGCACCAGAACGGCCCCACGGGTAACTTCTTCAAGTTGGTACGATCTCGTTCTACTCCTTATTTATTCACATTTTTAATATTTACTGTACTATTTGTTGGATTATATTTAAAAGGATTATTTAAGGAAGTTTTTGTTGCAGTAAATGCAAATATAGTCTTACATTTTTTGTATTAGTGCTTATAATTCATTCTTGTTTTCTATTTTGGACTTGAAAAATTGAAGGAAGCTAGAGCTCCATTACAGATATGGGTTTCTCAAAAAAACGTCAATTTATTGAGTGAAGAAGGTAAAATTTTGTCAATTTTAATTCTAGCACATGTAGCTACACGAGGTAAATGATTTGTCTTCATTTCCTCTTAATTCAGGAGATTTACCAGTGATTACAGATCAGTTGTCTATGTATTGGAAAGAGAAAGACGAAGATTCTGAATGGGTTAGTACTGTGTAACTTTGTTATTTTTTTCTGAGTCACCAATTTTGTTATACAAGTAATGGTTCATTTGGTGGTTGTTTTTTTATGTTCGGCACAAAATATGAGTCTAAATAGCAGCTGGAGGAAAATAAAAAAGAAAAACATTACACTTACATTTATTGTTTTTTTTTATTTTTTTTACTTTTTAGTTATGTTATTTATATTGTTTGCGTTTAATCATTTAAATTTACCATAGAACAGAACAACAAGTAGTAACAAATTAAGAGGCAAGTTGTCAATGTCAAACTAGACTAGTAGGATACCAAAATGGTATACTCCAATAATTTGCTTTATCTTTTGACTTGTTCAGACAAGGGTAAATGAAAATGGAGATGAAACAGAAGAAGGATATGATAGCTCGAGGGATGAGGTGTCATCAATTTCGTCTTATAATCCTGCAAATGCAAACAATCTCGAATTCTCTTCCCTCAGAAATTCCCTTTCAAACCAGTCCTTTAGTAGTTCAAGGCTTCCTGCAGGCCCTGTTTTCCCCCCATACAAACAACTGTCTCAGCTCTCTGTTTCAGAGATTGTGGAAGAACCTGGTCCAGGTAAAGTACCAGCACCTAATTGAGAATTAATATAGCTGGAATTTAAGTGTGAAATGAGGTGTCATTGCTTACTCTATTTACAGTTTGTTGGAACTTAATTACAACTCACATTGATTCCATGATCTAGCACTAGGGATTATCACCTATTATGATTTCTTATTATTTCTGATAAATGCTTTGCTACAAATCATTTTTCACCGTAATATTTTGTTCCTACCTGTTCTAGAGTGTTGTTATGGTTTGTACCCTATTTAGTTTGAAGGAAACATCCGGGAGATTAATAAATAAATAATATTTATTAAATAATAAAACTTAACGTATCATACTTGTGTAAAATGAACGATTTTTCCTAGTACGCTACCCTTGTGGAATATTCAAGCACTAGTCTGTAACCATTGCTATTGTTTTGATTTAGCGTAAGTGAATTATAAAAGGGGTACCTTGAAAAGCCTTGTCTTTGTTTCTGTTCCATTATATAGTACTATACCAGTGTGACTAAGAACCATTAAATTATCTTAATATTAGATATTTTAATATGACCTACAGGTTTAGTCTCACCTCAAAGAAAGCTGAGCATTTCTCTGCCTAACATATCCTCAAATGAAGAAAGGAATTCTTTGGATTTACAAAGTAATTTCTTGAAAGAAGATCCAGGACCCCCTTTACGCCTAGATATTTGGATCCAGCTTCATGTAAGTTGAGTTGTTAACAATCCATTTCCTCTCTTATTTTTTTGCTAAAATTGAAATAATAAAGTTTTGGTTATGGTGGAATTGCGGGCTAATGTAACACCTTAACTGATGTTTTAGTTATACCTTTTCTTTGTTTAGTTGTTTTATTTTGGTTGGACCCTGCACACAACTAGGTAAGGTTGATAACCATTTATTTGTGCTTGTTATTTTTAAAAGTTTCTTAGCTATTACTTATTAACATCAAGATGCTGAATTTTGTTGCATTTGTGAGTATCTCCACAATGTTTGTGCCTCTTTTGGAATCTTTACATGTTCAAATTTATTTTTTTGAGGGACTGTTATTTTTCTGTTTTTGTCTTATTGAAAGTTAATCCTTCTGATAAATAAAAAGTTCCTTTTTTGGATTATTGTCTTCTAAAATATTGAAATTAAATGTTAAAAATCCTTCAATAACAGCGAGAGTAATGGGGAGTTCCTAAGCTCACTAAGGAGGTCCTTGAGGTTGATTGTCAAGTCTTTTTGAGTGGGCTTCAAACGATTAATCAAAAAACCATTGGTGAAGATCTATTTCATGATTGATCTGCGTATGCCCCGAAATTTATTAATTTTAGTTCATTTTATACATGCTTAAGATAATCAGAACTGAAAGCTTGAGAAGTTTGTTTAGCACATCAACTTCAAAGAGTCAGAACTCTTAATATTGTACAAACAAGCTAACAGATCTGCAAATCTACGGTGTATGTGCATCAATGTTGAAGTAGATCTTGATCAATGGTTTAGGGTTTGTTGTTTGAAGCACAGTTGGCAATTTAAAAAGTTAGCACAAATAAAGATATTCATATTACATTTTACTGTGCAGCAGAAGGGTTCAGAGGAAGATCATACAATATAAAAATTGATGGTAATGTCCTTCTACGTTTCTCGCCTAAGAACTCTGACTCCACCTATTACTTTGGTGATATGGTAATTTCCCCAACTCCAATATCTGCATCCTCCTTTGTTGATTAGATTTTATTGCTCACCATTGATTGTTTTACTAGTGTAGTTCTGGTACGATCTTATTAAAAAATCAGAGTTTTGCATGAGCATGCTTTATTTAAATTGTGAAAATTTTCTCCCAAGCAGATTGGGGGCACACTTAAATTTTTTCATGAAGATCAAACCCGGAGATGCCTTGAGGTAATGGAAGTAAATGAAGAAAACATGTATCTTTGGTTTATCTTATACTTTCTGTTTAGTTTCTCATCAGTATCAAATTTACAAGTCAAAAATTCCTGCCTTCAACTTGTGAAGGTTTCTGTTACATTGGAGACATCAGAGTCAATAAATCAGCAGTACATACATCCTTCTAGAAGAGGGTCTCCTACAATAACAAAGGTACACTTTGGCTCAAGTAGTACTCTGTTTTGTGGTTTGTTCTGGTACCAGGTGACAGTTCTGCATAGACCCTAGTACAAGCCAAAGCCACAATACAAAATAATTGTTACTATCGTGGTCACCAAGTATTAGCCTTGACTGTCATGGTTTAAGAGCAATATATCAGTATAATGCAAATTATTGGAGCTATGTTTGCAACCGTCTTGTAGTTACCTGCTTCTGGCATGGTCACTCTCTCTCTCTCTATCTCTCTCTGATATTGTAGTATATGGTTTAGGTACATAGTGAGCATCATGTGGTGGTGGCTGACATCCGTCAAACGAGTTTTCTATTTTCAGTACCAATTGATGGGCCCATGACCTTCTCTACCCCTAAAGTCTCTGTACAATGGTCTCTTAAATTCGAGTTTTTCACAACCCCTGAGGGTTTGGATATCTCTAGGTAACAACTTCATTTTCTTTTTCCTTTTTATAATTTTTTTACATTTTGCTTTATGTGATGGAGCAATTTCATATGTGCCCTACATAACTTTCATTTTGTCTTAGCAATTCATAGAAACAGAAAGGTTGTATATGCCCCAGTTCTCCCTCAATTTTTTTTTCCATATATGGTCCAAACCACCTTTTCCACCTCAATTTTTATCTACTCTGAAGAAATTTGAAGATGAAGGAGAATGTTCATGTTTTCTTTCCTTCCTAGGTGTAACATTTTAGGTACTTTGCCATTTCCAAAATTTTCTATTGGGGCACATATGAAAAGTTGCTTCATTTCAGACATGATGTAATATTTTTTATTTATTAATGCAAAATGGAAAGTGTAGAATATAACTTTTGGAAAGCACCCTCCTTTATTTTCTATAGATGCCCAAGGTCTAAAGTACCTTTAATAAATGCAAGAGAAACCCAGGATTGTTTGGGTATCTTTTTATTTTTGTATTTTTCAAGTACTAAGGAGATGATGAAATGGTGATGTTACCTTCAGCGGTGGAGGGAGAAAATACTCATGGTGGTGTCAATAATAACAAATTTAAAAACATTGGTGTAAAATTAATTAATCTTCTATATATTACAAGGTAATTTTTCAAATACCAGTGGGGTTATTTGATCCTGACCATGTTGGCTTCAATGCTGTTGACCTTGTTTTTGTTGGTGGTATCGGGGTAGTTTATTGTTCTGCAAGGTGTATAACATGAAATGTTCTATCATTTATTAGCTAACTAATACTTATTTGACTTTTTGTTGATGAGTTGGCAGGTATGAGCATCCTCTACTTGTAGAGACACGAGAGAAGGGGGAGTGGGTCCTGCCAATTACTGTTTATGCCCCTCCTTTGAGGAGGCAAGCAGGACAGTCAAGAAGCGACAAATCCTCGTCTCTTGGAAATCTCTTTATTTAATGATTCAAAGGTTGACACCGATAAATGTGAAGGTATGACCAGATACAACATCTACCCTCGGCAGAAGCCAGAGTGGTATATTTTAATTTTACATATTTCACAGGAAAAAAGGCAAAAAAACAGGTTAAAATGGGTGGTTTTAATATTGCTCATCTAATCATCAGATTCAGAGGGGTGTAGCTGAAACTAGTAGGTTGATGCAGACACATATTTTGATGCTGAAAACAAATTTTCCATTTATATTTCAGATGTTTCTTCCTGCATGATGAGAATGCCAACTGGCCTACACGCTTTTGCATTATGCACCTTGCTTTATGCAGTTATTTGAGATTTTTTTTAGATATATGCAAAATACATGCATTATACAATTGCTACTATAAACTTTAAATGACCTCATGGTTATAGCTTGATACAGTACCATTGTTTAATTTGTTGGTTTCTTTTCTTTCTTTTTTCTTGTAGCATGAGTAAGTTGTATTTAATCTTGTGTTCTTGCACTTGTGATTTTTTGGAGATGAGAAACATTAGCAAATAGCAATTTATTATTTATGCTTTATTGCGTCTTGGCTTCCTTGTGTTGTTTGTTATCATTATGAAAATATCACTTCGTAATTTGCTAGGTGAGTCATAATTAAAGAAATAAATGTATGTAACAATGGGAAATGGAAAATACGAAAGTACGGTTAGACGACATTGTTGTATACTTGTATACATGATTTTTTTAAAACGAGTTCTTAGCTGAAAATTATACTCTACTTAAATAGCACGATTTATTCAAGGCCAGGTAAAGTTTATGCTTTGTTTTTCACCTTGATTCGAGATAATAAAAACAGAAAAAAACTTTAGAACCATATTAAAAATGGCTCTCCATCCCATAATTTTAAAATCTTAATTCTGTTTGACGAGATGGGTTGATTACCGATTAAAATCATTTGATTTTTTTTTTCTGCCCTTTTTTTCTTTTCGTTATAATTTCTCTCTCAGCTTTCTCTCCTGTTGGTCTACTAGTGTTGTTGACAGTAGTTTGACACAATGATACCAACAAAGCGAAGAACACCGATCGATCTTTTAAGCAAAATAAAATAATATCACCCTAAAAATCTAAACATGGTGGAGACGGTTGCTACCAAAACCATACTATTTCAATGTTAACCAAAGTTGCACATTAACACTTCAAAATTTGTTACTTATTGACGGATCTTCTTACAGAGGGCTCCACTTGAGCACATCAGTAGTCAACCAAACAAAATTTCGCTTCAACAACCAATAACATTGTTTAATTTTCTTTATTAATTAAGTGGCAGCAGCAGCAGCTCATTAGCAATTGGTAGCTTCAAAATAGAACATGACAAGAATCTAAGAGCAATCCAACAACAGAAAGAAAACCAAATGCAATAGCAACCCATTTTGTGTTTCATCTTTGCATACTGCAGAGGTCCCCACATCAGGGTTTTTCTTTTTTTTTTCTTTTTCTTTTTTACTATTCACATATCACAAAAGGAAAACTTTTTATCGCTTCACAACTATCATAAGGATCCAAGATCAGGATCACAACCTAAATAAAGCGTTAATACAAATACCAAACAAACTTCACTACATAGGTCACTGATGGTGGAAGCTTAGATCCTCGTATTGCAATTAAGGAAATTTACAATAGCATTTTTACCGTGGCGGTCCTGCACCAAGGAAAGAATTGTAAATAAAAAGAGAACTTTCTGATGTAAAACATTCAGTAAAGAATCATGATGGCAGATAACAGAAGGATACTATTCAATTTTCTATAGACCTCACTGGAACCAGACACAACAAAAAATTGTAATATTCCATTATCAAATTGACATACCTGGGGACTTTGTCGTCAGCACCATTGCTGATAGCTCCTGATTCAAAAGCTTCTATCAAGTGTTGCAGCCCCTGTAAATAAACGAAGAGAGAAGAACAACAGCAATCATAAGGATATATCCAATAAAGGAGAAAAACGACTTGGTTTGACTTTCTTAGATAATTTCAAGTACCAAAAAAGTTGTTAAAAGGGTTCTTAATTATGAAATTGCATGTGACCTTGAAAATATAACACATGTGCACACACATGCTCCCAAACACAGAAATACACAAGTTCTTAGTTTATATATTAAAAGAAATGATGTAAAGAACAAACAACCTAAATTGGACAAATCCTCACTGAACAGCAATATCAAACTGGTGCCACTATAACTGAAATGGACTCCATAAAGCTACCTTTTTTTTATTTTGTTAACTTGTTTACTCAGGTATCCGTTGTGTGCCATAATATTAAGGATAGGCTATTGAATTTGTTTGACAAACGAAAACAAACACAATGCTTATCAAAATTAATCATAGGTTTGTAAGAAATCTGTTGCAATTTCAAAAACAATTAAATCTAATAGTTAAGTCCAACCAGACTTCTGATCAGCAACAAACAATTTTCAAATTGCAACAAAATTTGATTTTACACAACCTATCAAATAAGAGGAGGGTTTCAATACCTCATGCCTTTCATACCTCATCATACCT
Organism: Carex parvula; assembly: GCA_025461045.1. Taxonomy (NCBI): domain Eukaryota; kingdom Viridiplantae; phylum Streptophyta; class Magnoliopsida; order Poales; family Cyperaceae; genus Carex; species Carex parvula. Next base: position 71,567 of record JAJGRW010000301.1, on the reverse strand, counting down.
CATAATTTAGATCTTCGTTTTCAAGGTCCAAATTGTCAATCCAAATAACTCAATATGATATCCATGCTAAAATATGCCTGGAGATGAAATTTTATAATTTTTGGAATTCTTTTACTATTTTTTAAGATAGGTACAAAATCATTATTTCTGGACCGTTCAAAAACAATAATTTTGTACCTCTTAAAAAATAGTAAAAAATTCCAAAAATTATAAAATTTCATCCCAGACATATTTTAGTATGGATGTCATGTTGAGCGGTTCGGATCAGCAATTTAGACCTTGAAAACGAAGATATAAAATATGAGGTATAAAAGGCACGAGGTATTGGAACCCTCCTCATCAAATGATATAGAACACATAAAATTTCACTTTTCTACTTCGTAATTTTGACGTTGGTTGTCATGGTTCTCAAAGTAAATGATTGTCAATATATCCTTCCATTTGTTAACAGCCACAAGAAACTACCAATTTATTCAAAGAGCTTGTGAAACTACAACCAAAAAAGTCCAGAAAAAAAGGATTCACAGAAAAGGCAATTATTCTGTATAATTACTGAGACTGACCAGTGGATAATCCTTCAACTATCGTACAGTACCTTAAAAGGTGAAATTTAAAATTCTAAATGAAGAGTACCTTCACACTATCCTTCTCTCCACATCCAATAAAACGCTTTCCTGCCAGTTTGGAGGTATCCTGAAATAACATAATGCAGCATAAATTCTGAGTAAAAATAATTTCGAAAAAAAAGAAAAATATAGGTATGTCCATATGTCCACTCCTACTGAACAAACTTAGTACAAATTAATTTTTGCATTAAAAAGCCTCCATTCTCATGCAGGCTTATATAATCAAAATCCCATACACCAAGAACAAAAACAACTTATATGATTTTACGTAAGCTAAAGTAGGTGCAAATAAACACTATATTATTTAATTTAAATTTTTAATCTAAAAAAGATACCTGGAGGAACTCCGGCATTTTGCCACCTTTACCCTCGATAAATTGGCAGAGGTACATCACACCAGCACATGAGAAGTTCTGCCATTAGAAAAGAAAACAACCATTAGAACTGAACTTAGTTTGAAGGTTTTAAACATTAAACCAATATACAAATTTATCTCATAGTCCAATGTAGAACTAGATCACTCAAACACTTGACTAATAAGAATCAAATTACCTGTTTGTCTTCCATTGAATTCATCTTCTCATCCTGATAGTATTAAAAGAGAAACAAACAGCCACATTATTTTCAACTTCTTTTGTCAGAATGTTATGTAAAATCAACCAATCAAGAAGATAACTTTTCATACCAGGCCCCAGACCAGCTGCTTGATGCTGTTTATTTCTGTCCCAATGTTCACAATTTTCAGGTGAGCATCAGTAACCTACGAAATACCAAAAAGATGAATGAGGTCACAAATTAACCAACCAATGTAAAAAAAAAAATTAGAACTAAGACGTGAAATAGTCAAGCATACCTCCTTTTTGATGATACCAGAGATTTCTTTCTGCTCATCCAGTTTATCATCCAATCTCTCAATGCGCTGTGTTAGATGCCGCTTGGCCGACTAAAAATGAAAAAAAAAAAATAAAGATTTTGTAATGACATGGTATTGGTGTGTGTGAAACATTGATAAAAAGTGAAAATACTCACCGCAAGAGCAGAAGAGACTTGCTCAAGGTGCTTGGTCATGCCAGAAACAGCGTTGGCCATGTTGCGCTTGGTCACATACATCAGATCTGAGAACTTATACCCCTAAAGAATCCATTAAGAAAACAGAAATAAGCAAAAAGATAGTTGGTGTATCTATGATGCCTCTATAAGCAAATAAGAGCAATTCATGTGCATGCCTGGAAGGACCAAAAACATCACACCCCCCTATCCCCATGCATGCGAAAGAGTAAACATTACTCTTGGAGAAAAAAGATAGATATCCAGAATATACTGATTAAGCAATTATCATGTCTCAAAAGGAAACACCCGTATAGCATAAAAAGGTTCCTCTCTATACCCTTTCGGCCCCAATTCTTTTCACAAGAAATTAGAAAAGGACAGTAGATATCATATTTCACATTTTTCAGACTGCACCATATTCTGCTTTGTCAGGGGAAATGTCTGATTTTTTCAGTTCAACGGGGATATAAATCTAAACTTTCCAAGAAAAAAAATGATGCACTTAGATTAGTACTAGACTAAGTAATAAAATGTTCTCCTTCCTTCACTCAGTATGTTGAAGCACCTAACCCTATGATTATTTGAGCTTTTGCTTGTATGCAATATAAGACAGCTACAAGATTTGTCTTTTAAAGGAAATAATAAAAAAAAAGACGGACATACTTTCCACCACATGTATCCATAACCAAGAGCACCCACAGTAGCAGCTGGTACTATAAGTCCTGAAATTCCTGCAACAAATAACACATAAACCTAATAAATATTTTTTCTATTCACCACATCAATGGACAAAGGCTACATATTTGCTTCTCAAATAGGAAAACAAACTTGACCAATGACAATGCTTCTATGAAGGACAGACTAAAATCACAAAAAGAATCATAGAAACATTTACATGTTAGGATGAGATAAGTGGTACCTGATTGACCAGACCCTCCATTTAGAACAGTAATAGGGCGTGAAGAAGCCAGTTGGCGTACCTCCATAGCCAAACGGCGAACCTAGATAAAACACAAAAGATGCTTTCAGCATGAAAATAAACTTAAAAATTGAAAGAGTATTAACCCTAGTCAAAGCAATTTATGTACAGTAGTCTACTTGTAACATTTTTGGAATTGGTTTTAACAATAATTTGATTTGTGCTCCACCTAAGAAGGATTTGATTCTACCATTGAAGCTTACTTCCCATGTATCAGCCCCCTCAGTAATATTATGTACTTGTGTTTTTCGCAGAAAAGTTCAATAGTTGCCCTTTTTTCATCTATTATCCCTTTCACCTTTTGTCAGTATTCTAGTATCGCATCTTTTGTTTAGTTTGTAAAATGGTTGGTAAAAGATTTAGTTTACATAACGACCTTCAGATAAAAGAATAACTTTGTATGCACTACCAGGAAAAAGGGATTAGGATTGGAGTTTGAATTGCAGATTAATATCAATTATGCTTTACAAAAAAAAAAAATATATTCTGGTTTCTCAAGGGTATTCTGACAGTTAGGGGTGAAAACGGAGAGGATAGTGGTAAAACCATATCCATATCCCTTTTTAATTTTCCGGATACGGATACGGATACGGATTGGATATCAGACAGATGCGGATATGGATACGGATCGGATCGGATATTTATTAAAATATTAAAAAATACTAAAGTTCATAATATTTATCTATTATAATGGTGAATAACATATTTTTTCATACTATATATTAAAACATATAGTATATATCTACTATTCGGATACGGATAATTGAAATGTAAAACCATATCAGTATCCATATCCACACGGATATTCAGATATCGGATATCAACATCTAATTTTTTAATACGGATCGGATATTATCCATACCATTTACACCCCTACTGACAGTCTTTTTGGGGCTGCTTACTGGACCAGCCTTTTTTTCTTATATTTTTCCCTTTCCCCTTTTGTTTGTACATTTTGCATTTTTTGTTTAGTTTGTATAATCATTGGTAAAATAGTTTAATTTACCTAGCGACCTTCAGAGAAGAATAACTTCATATGCAATACCAAGGAAATGGGTTTGGGAGGATTGATTTGCCGATTAGTATCAATTATACTAACAGATTTTTGTTTTTTCAAATTCTGGTTTCTAGAGGGTGTCTCTAACAGTCACTTAAGGTGCTGTTTATTGGACCAGATTTTTGTAACTTGTATGCAATAACTTGGCTAAATCCTGGTTCCAATCTACAATTTTGGTAATGATCTACACCCAAAAAAATAAGAATGGAATTGAAAGAATAATACAGTCAGCAGGAGAGCATAGAAAGATAATTTTCAGAGTGTAAGGGTATAGCTGAAAAGAAAAGGATGATTTCATGGCTTAAAAAAGATGCAAGAGAGGTGGCTGTATCTACATGGCAGCCTGTGGGTTAAATGAACCCACTGGCACTGATTTTGAAAATTTACCATACAATTGTACAGAACTTTACTTATAATTTCACAAAACTTCCATAAAATACATACCCCCGCTATAGACATTTCCTCACTCACCCACCATACAACAGGGTTATCTTATAAATTTGGTGCTTTATCAATGCAACACAAACCAATCAATTTAAGGTCTATACAATCAACTCATAAGCACAAACTGAGGAAAAGAGTAGAATTTCTTTGATTTTTTTTTTTTTGTAGTTTTGCATATTTGTGTAAACCTTAGGAATAATAAAATAATAAGATATAGAACTAACAAGACCACTTATTCAATGAGAAATCTATCTCAAAAAATAAATATTACCTGAGAAGCAAGAACATCATTTAATTCTAAATCACCATCCGTCCCACCCTTTTCTTTGGTCTCCAATCCCCTCACCAAATCCTATACAGGAAACAATTTTAGTTACAAACAATCTATCAATTGAAAGAACCATAATCATACAAATTAAACACGAAAAAAAATCATTAGAACCTGAAGTTCACCAAGGAGATCAGATAGTTTATTGTTCTTCAGCACAACTGTACCAGCAGCTCCTACAAGTTCAAACCAAACGAAAAAATATAGTAAATTACCAAGGAATAAACAATGATGAAATAACAAAACAAAACCAAGGAAATATCGAACTCGATTACCAGCTGAGATGAACAAAATAATTCTCCCGAGCCCGAAGCCCGCTTGCATCGCCATATTGTATCCGGCTCTCCAAGAAAACCCTAGATCCTTTCTAGAGAAAGAGAGACGACGGAGCAGGGAAACCTAGAACTAGAGGCGAGGGGAGGCGACAAAGAGGTCAAAGAGGCGAAATAATTGTTTTGTTTTATTTTATTTTTATCTCTTCTTTTATTATTGATTTTACTTTTTAACTTCGCTGTTATTTTTTTACTGTCTGCTGTTGAACTCGAAGTCGAAGGCCAGTCTAAATTGTTCCAAAAAATAGAAGTAATTGAAATTGCTATTTCTTTATAGTCATCCGTGTAACGATTCTGTATTTAGCTGTATTATTGGACTATCTATTGGTGGCCTTCTGTGAAGACCCGCTACACTCGAGCAACTTTCATCGGTAACTATTTCAAAATCTAATATGCTTTTTGCAGATGGCAAAACCGACCTTTTATTACCGTCTAGACTTGGTGTTGAATTGTTTTGTACGCCATTGATAATTGTTCTATAAATAAATCTCGCCCACGTTTGTATTATGATTGTTTTCTACTCGTCTTTCTATTTTTTTCTAAAACAAGGTTCATATAAAATTCTATTCTCCTATTTGTGACTTTATTCTGTTATGATATCCTTATCAGCTTTGTTGCATTTCATATATTATTTTTATTTTAAATCTAGCATTTTAATGTAATTGATAGTCTTTTATTAATCTTAAAATTTTGTAGAATTTATAAATTATAAAGTCTGAAAATAAACAATTTAATAGATTGAAATGCCCGCAATTTATTTAATTGAAATATTTTACAAAACATGCAAACATATAAGAATGAATATTATTAAGAGGGACCCCATGTCATCCTCTATAATATCATCTATCTTTGAAAGAATAATAATATTTAAACCTCTACTTCATGGTGTAATAGCGCACATGGATTTCCTTATAATTATGTGATTTGATAATAGTTTCCTAATTCCTGAAATTTTTGATAATATTAAAAGGACAGTCTTAATAAATATTTTATATGTTCATTTATGACTTGACTATATATTGTGGTTTTAACAAAATATTATTTTTAGTAAATATTAATGAGACTCTGATCTGTAAAATAATAATTGCTATAATGAATATGCATAGATATAAACTTGCATAAGTATATGTATATATATGCTAGAAATGTTATATTACATTTTAGCATCTTAAAGAGGCTAAATAGGCTAAGTAAAATCGAATATTAATTTTGAATCAAAAATTCTTTTAGACGGAGGTATGAATTCAACCAATCGAATCAAACTCATGTGCCTACAAGATGGTAATTGCGTTTTGAATCACATCGTACCCTACGTTATCAGGTGCGGAGTTACTAAATTTGTTTAATATTTCATTTTTAAGAATTTGATTGTTATTTTTTTATCATGTTGAATGATTGATTGTCTGCATATTTTGAATTAATGCATCATGTGCATAGTCCAATAAAATTATAATTGGATTTTGTGTGATATTCTGGACCTATCATTTTGTATGGTTTACCGTTTTTTTATTCTCCTAATTTAAATTATGGTTGAATCACTACAAGTTTATGTTTATGGAAAAATATGTTGAGCTCTGCAAAGTTGACTTTGGTTACGAAATCCTTATGCTCATATGGTGAACGACCCTCGCTAATCCCAATACCGATTGGGAGGGAGAATATGATTCTGATTCTGATTCTGATTCTGACATTGACTATGGGTGGCTATAAAGAAACGTCTGATTGATGTCATATCTAGTATGGGACCGGAATGACAATTTTGTTTAATGTGTTGAGAATTACGAATTCTGAGTTTATTACATACAAAATATTATCTGACTATGAACCAGACTTTAATAAATGGATTAAGCCTAAACACATCAGATGAGGGTTAGTGGAGGGCACTGAGTACCGGCAGGTGTGGGTTTAGATTGGTCACCTGTGTGACAAGTTGGTGGGTCATCTATTTGTGTTACCATACATGATAATTTAATTTTAAGCCAAATATAGCTCTGTTGAGTTTCATTTGAAATTATGTGAGTTGGTATTTGATTGAATATTGTAATTGAGCATTTGCATTCATATATATATAGAGGTTGGCTAATATCAAAACGTTTGTTCTTAGGTCGTGGAACAAACGCTTTGGTTTTTATATTTTCAAAGTTCAAACAATCGATCCAAACCGCTCAATATTCAACTATATTAAAATGTGCTTGGAGACCAAATTTTACATTTTTTGAAATTTTTTTTACTATTATTAAGTCAATTTTAAAATCATTGTTTTCAATGATCCAGAAAATTTTCACTGTTTATTAAAATCAGCGATTTTAAAACTGACTTAATAAATAGTAAAAAGTTCAAAAAAATATAAAATTTGGTCTCCAAACACATTTATAATATAGAGATCACATCTAACAGTTTGGATCGACTATTTGGACTTTGAAAATCGGAAAACCAATTGGTTGCACCACGGCTCCGGAACAAACGTTTTGATTTAGCCAACCTCTATATATCTCTGAGGAGGATTCAAATGCCTCCATTTTTCATGCCTCCACCATGCCTCTATTTTTAAAACTTTAATAACTCAAAATTTAAAACTAAAAAATCAAAATAAAACCGTTGGATATGATCTACATCATTTTATCTATATGCTCATAAAAAATTATCACATTTTGATTTTGTTTTTACGTGAATCAATAAGTTGAAAAATCAACGTCTAGAAATTATCTACATTAGTACATTTTTTACAAGCTCTTGATGACAACCAAAACAAAATTGAAATGTCATAATTTCTTACACGTGCATAGATAAAATGATGTAAATCATATCCAACGGTTTTATTTTGATTTTTTAGTTTTAAATTTTGAGTTATTAAAGTTTTTAAAAATGGAGGCATGATGGAGGCATGAAAAATGGAGGCATTGGAACCCTCCTCTCTCTCTCTCTCTCTATATATATATATATATATTGAACTGTTAATATCAAGTTGCGAGGATTTAATTCTGGATATGGATTGATTGCAAATTTAGTGGTCTGATTGTGGCAAATTCAGACTGGGAAATAATATTATTATTATTATTTCTCACCCCCACCCTTTGGATTATTTTCAGGTTTATTACACGGATACAAAGAGACGGTTATGAATTGCATCTGGCAGCATAACTACATAAAAAAATGGAGTTTTGGATTGTTGAAACTAATAGGATGCGGGAGGTATTCTAAAACATAGTTTGTCGTAATCTGTCAGATAAATTTTTGTAAGAAATAATGATGTTATTGGTAATGTATATAAAAATCCACTGCCTTACATATATATCTTAATAAATATACGTGGCAGGCTGTTACACCTCTCAACATATATTATTATTGTAATAATACATTATTGTAACTTATTGGGCCCAAAAAAGTATCATCCAACAAAATAATTCAAACCCAAAATAACAATCCATCCTAAAAAATTAGCAAAAAACATCCGGATAAAGCTTTACTTATATTTATATCCTAAAAATATGCTGCTATATAAATAAAATGACGGTTGAAAACCTACAATCGCATTTAATAGAGATGAACCAAAGAATTTATATAACTTGATCTCCAGTTTATAAAATGCTGAGGTAATATTTCCGGAAAAGAATTTAAGAGATTTGGAATTTAATTGCATAAATAATGGTCCCCTCCAATCAAATTTCCCAAACGTTTTTGCACCATAAATATATGTGGGGGACTACTCAAACTAACTAGGGAAGGGGGGGAGTTTCTAAAAATATTAATATTGCCATAACTATCTGGAAACTGCAAAACTTAATATTTCTTTTACATATGACGCTTGATGACGTCTGAAAGTATTAATATCAAATATTACAAATATTTATATCTACGCACTGAAGTATTTATATGTATATACATTGTACAAAGTTTAATCTTCAAGCGTTTGATCATATCAAGTTACACATCAAGTATTTATCTTATGTACTGAAGTATTTATTTCTATTAGGGTAACTATTTTTGTTAGAAGAAGATTGACGCGGGGACCACTACTTCATTAGAGGAAGGTTGACGCGGAGATCATTGGAAGACTGAAAAAGAAATGATCATAACAAGTTACGCATCAAAGTATTAATATCTTATTTTTCAAGTATTAATATTTTATCTTTCAAGTATTTTTACCTATGAAGGTTGACGCAGAGATGAGTGCGGAACTAAAAATAAGAAACCACTAATTTCTTTTATCTAATGTTACTGCAGAAACAAAAAGAGAATTGAAAATGCAGGAATAGGAATGAAAATAATTAGTCTAAGAAACACCACATCACCTGTACAAATTTAATGTCACGTGCATTTTTATTTTAAATTTTAGCCTCATATCAAATCAGCCTACCAATCAAGCTACATAGCGGAACTAGAAAATTATTAACCGAAATTTAAAATAAATAATATGTGATAAATAGGTGAGATTTGAATTTAAATCTCCACACTAATAAAATATAACTCTTAATTACTAATTACTGAACTATTAGTAAACATTAATAATTTATGAAAGAGGTTAACTATATAAAAAGTTTTAAATAAATAAAATTTAACTAAATTTCAATATACATAATTAAAATTTTGAAATCATAGAGATAACTTAATCATCTATGACTAAGCTTTAAATCCGCCTCTCACTATATATATTTATTCTCACAAACCAAATCAGAACTCTAGACAAGCAAAAACAACATTGTAAATTGTAACCTTTTGCTTTCTTTTATTGATAAATTAAATAGGCAAAGCCTATTTTTCTCAAAATAAATAAATAAACAGAAATAAAAAACAAAAACAGCACAATCAGGGCCTCCAACCTCCAGCTAATTATAATTACAATTACAATTTAACCCTCTTAAAACTCACAAATTAAAATACCAGCAAAAACAATACACTACATTAAAATCAGACCATGTCCCCAACCTGTACCACCTCACTCTCCCCTGGACTGCCAGTCTATACCAGTTTCACCATTTGCTGTCTTCATGTTTCCAATCACAATTCCCCTGCTGCTAACACTGCTTCTTTAATTGAAGAGATATCAGTAGCAACATCCCTCATGCTAATTCGATCTTTTGGTGCTTCGTTGGAGCAAGAAAGACCAATTCGGAGTAGTGAAGTTACGCATCTGTGCATCAAATGATCTTTGATTTCTTCAGAAATTGTTGGGTCCAATATTTCCTCAATTTTCTCTGGAAATGCTGCATTGACATAACTATGAAGGTTCAGGCCGCCATTAAACACATCACTTGTGGGCCTTTTTCCTGTAAGCATCTCCAGTAGAACAATTCCATAACTATAAACATCTCCAACTACTGAAATTTGACCTCCCTGAGCATACTCTGCAAAAGAATAAAGAAAAAGGAAATGATTCAGATATGCGCTCTTCCCACTTTTCCATGCCCTTTCGGAGGCATTTTGTCTTAATTAGATGCAATAGCAAAACAAGATTACATGTAAATTTTTAGCATAACTTTCGTACTATTTTTAAAATTTAACAAATTAATAGGTACTCTCATGAAATATGTCTGCTGTTGGTGTTGTTCATGGAAAAATTACCCTTGTGTCAATGGATACCAAACAAAACAAGAAAATAATGGAATCAATTAATTTGGATGTGCACTAATTAATAATTATAAAGAGAAAAAGAAATACAAGTACCAAGAAATGTAGTACAGTTAGACACATACCAGGTGCAATATATCCAATGGTTCCTTTTAGCCCGATCAAGCTTGTCGCGCTCTGAGTGACTGCATATGCAACATCCGGCAAGAACCTGGCCAGGCCGAAATCACTAACAAGTGCATTCATGTGGCCATCAATGAGCACATTACTCGGCTTCAAATCACAATGAACCAACGGAGGCATGCATTGGTGGTGCAAGTAGCTCAGAGCTGACGCCATATCGAAGGCAACACTAATCCTTTGTGCTAAGCTCAGTTTCTCTCCTTGATCCTTTGGATGGATCCCTTCTTCAAGGCTTCCGTTTGGTACGTACTTAAAAACCAATGCTTTGAAGTCCTCGCCTTTCGAGTCCAATGTCGAGCATGAAGTAATCACGCTGACAAGGTTCCTGTGCCGAATATTTCGTAGAGATTCGCATTCTGCAGTGAAACTTCTCTGAGCACCGGTTTGATCAAGGTCAAATACCTTCACGGCTACTTGACCATCCCCATCCAAGTTGCCTTTGTATACAGAGCCAAAACTTCCACTACCAATGAAATTGGAAACAGAGAACCCATCTGTTGCTTTCATAAGTTCATTGTAAGATACCCTCCTGTACCTATCATCGTCAAAGCACTGGACTTGACGTTTTGTATTGCTCTTCTTCAACCGGTACAGAGTAACAAAGAGAACTACTAAGATGGAGATAAAGAAAGTAATTGCGGCAGATGTGATTAAAGCTATTTTGACCTTGTTAAGCTTGTGCTTAGATGAATTCATAGAACATGCGGGTAGGTCAAACAATGGATTACCACTGCACAATCCGATGTTTCCGAGCAGAGAAACTGCACTTGCATTTGTGAAAATGCCGCCTTCCGGTACTTCCCCCTCTAGGGCATTGAAAGATAAATTAAGATACTCCAAAGACTGAAAAGTATCGAAATATTTTGGAATTTTCCCTGAGAGGTTGTTCTGTGAAAGATCCAAATGTTTAATTCCTTTCAACTTTTTCAAGTTATCAGGGATAATTCCTTGCAACCGATTTGCACTCAAACGAAGTTCTTGCAAGATTTGGCATTCACCCAAAGTTGGAGGGATTTCACCATGCAACTTATTACCGGAGAGGTCCAGATAAGGGAGGTTTATTAGTGAACCAACTTCCAGAGGTATTGTTCCCTCTAAAAAATTATTGGATAAGTCAAGTTCTTGCGAAAGAGTGGTTATGCGAAATATTTCTTCAGGAATAATCCCTTCTAGGTTATTTCGACAGAGCCTTAGCCTAAGCAAGTTTTTGCACTTACCGATGTTTTTAGGTATGGTTCCATTGAACTGGTTTTCCATTAACCAAAGCTGACTGAGTTGTGTTAGGTTTCCTATAGAAGATGGAATTGGACCTGAGAGCATGTTTGTGGATAGTTGAAGTGTTTGTAGGTCGCGAAGTGAGCCGATGGTTGGCGGTACTATCCCGGTAAGAAGATTACGATCCAAGTAAAGAGCGGTGAGGTTCACAAGATTCCCAATCTCAAATGGGATTGTGCCGGATATATTGTTCTTTCCCATCAATAAAATTTCAAGCTGTGTGCTGAGATTTCCAACAGTATTGGGTAAATTCCCATTGAGGTTGTTGCACATTAAATTGAGATACCGTAATTTCTTACAATAGGTTAGGGAGGAGAGAAAGCTCCAATCACCGGATTCAAGTTGGTTCCAACCTAAATCAAGGTAGCTAAGATTATGCAATGATCCTAGGTTGTTAGGGACTTCTCCATCTAATAAATTTGCACCAAGAACAAGTTTTTGAAGGTTGGAAGCATTGGAGAGGGAAGTGGGCACTGGGCCAGTAAATTGGTTAACACCCAGATTTAATGTCTGAATATATGGAAGTGTGTAACCAACTGTGAAAGGTATTGTTCCAGTTAAACTATTATAGCCCAAATTAAAGTAAGAAAGAGATGTAATGTTATAAAGGGAATTTGGGACATCGATCGCCAAGCAAGTAATTCACTGATAAATCCAGATGTTGTAAGTTGGAGTTTATTCCTAGAATTTCTGGAATGCTTCCCTCTAAAAAGTTGTCAGAAAGATCAAGGTAGGTTAGGGAAGAAATATTTCCTAAGGATTTTGGAATTACTCCTGTGAGATTGTTACGTTTCAAAGATAGATACATGAGCGGCGGCAAGAGGTTACCTTCAAAGGGAGGGATGGTCCCATTTAAGCTATTTTTCGAGAGATCAATCGAAATGAGAGATGGGATGTTAAACAGCATTGGTGGAATTTCACCCTCTAGAAAATTGTTGCTTAGGTTAAGATACTCCAACCGGGTTAGCTGATCGAACTCAGATGGGATTTGACCGTAGAAATTGTTTCCTGATAAATTGATACTTTGAAGGAAAGTGAGATTGGCTATAGAAGGTGGCAATGGACCGGTGAGGCCTAGTGAATCAAGGGCTAACATGGTTACATGTGTTTGGTTATCACATCTTACTCCACGCCACTTACAGAAGGCATTGGAACTGTTACTCCATGATGCTAAGGCTCCATGCGGGTCGGATAGTTGCAAATTGATAAGGATAATAGTTTCTTGGTCTCCGGTGGTCGATGCATCGCAACCATGTCTTGAGGATGAGAGTATGGTAAAGGAGAGGAGTATCAGAGAGAAAGAAGATTGGAATTTTGAGAAGGGAAACATGTTCATTTCTCTGTGTTTGTAATTTTGACCCACTGATTGATGATTGATCAAGTATGAAAGCACATTCTTTTATAGAAG